>OY992509.1:1800000-2171576 GCA_963921215.1 Scoparia ambigualis
TCCCACTTAGGAGTTGTAAAAAGTAAGGCAGAAGCAAGGAGTAGGTTTTGGTTCCCAGGTATAGATGCGGAAATCGAAAGGCTGATAGGTAGTTGCGAAATTTGTTTTCAGTTAAGGGCTTCTCCAGCGCGCGCGCCGCTCGCGGTGTGGCCCTACCCGCCGCAACCATTTTATAGAATACATTTGGATTTCCTTGGACCGATAAACAACCATACTTACCTAGTTATTGTCGATGCCTATACAAAGTGGGTTGAGGCTTATTATATGACGACTACATCGTCAACGGCGGTAATTAGTAAATTACTAGAGCTTATTTCCAGATTCGGGCTGCCACATACATTTGTTACTGATAACGGCACAGCGTTTACGTCTAACGAATTTAGTTTATTTTGTACTTCAAACGGGATTGTTCATATGACGTCACCCGCCTATCATCCAGCCAGCAATGGGCAAGCGGAGTGCTACGTTAAAGTAATTAAACGGGGAATAAAATCTTGTATTTATGGCAATAATAGTATCAAAGAAATTCATAACAAACTTCTGAAATTTTTATTAGACTATAGAAATTCTATCCATTCGACTACGGGTTCATCACCTGCCCAGCTAGTTTTCGGCCGTAAACTGCGATCTCGCTTGGATTTGATAAATCCGGTAACTCCGCCGTTGTCGTCCGTCACTCTTGCCAAAATCGTTAAAAATAAACAGTGTTTGCAGAATAAATCATATGGGGGAAACAATAAACAGTGCTATAAATCAGGAGACTATGTACTATATAAAAAATCAAATAATAAGTTTAGTTTTTGGAATAAAGGAATTATTG
Organism: Scoparia ambigualis; assembly: GCA_963921215.1. Classification (NCBI taxonomy): domain Eukaryota; kingdom Metazoa; phylum Arthropoda; class Insecta; order Lepidoptera; family Crambidae; genus Scoparia; species Scoparia ambigualis. The sequence continues at coordinate 1,800,821 of OY992509.1, forward strand.
TTAAGAAAATAGGAAAAGTTGTTTATCTAGTTAAGGATTATCAATCATCAATAACTTATAAAAAACACAAAAATCAATTAAAGATGTATAGAGGTATTATCAACAACAACCGCCCACCACATGAATGCCAAATAGAGGTAGAAGACGTTACGACCACTGTGCAGCCGCCGCAGCTAAGCTTGTCGGAGGAGCTTGACGAATCCCACGATGCGACGAGCTCAGAACTCCAGCCTCCTGCGGAGTTTAATGTCCAACAAGCAATTCCAGAGGAAGAAGAATTCTACGAGGCGGTGGGAATAGATAATGAAAGTGCGGGGGACTCCCCTGCAACTCAACGACAAACAGTGGTAAATTCGGACAGGGTGTTGCGTGACATACCTCGTGTAAATTATAAGCCTTTCTTTTGTATCAATATATAATACGTGTTAAGCTATAGAGGGAGGAACTGTTATGTATGTATATTGGTATGTATATGTTGGTGGCTGCGCCCACCCTCGCATTTATAATAAACCTCAGTACGCTACAAATCGTCTGTCATTCCACAACTCCTTGATCGCGTATATAACATTAGCGCACGTATGCTATAACTATTTCACGTACTTAACTGTTTTAAATTTTTAATATTGTCACCTATTATTTGTTTTTGTTTTTGTATAGTGTATAATTAAAATTTTAGTAGTTTTTGTATGGATGAATACTTTGAAATTGTTTGATATTGTGAAATGTTTCATTTTTTGTCTATATGTGTATACATGTTTTAGTGTTACAATTTAGAACTTTTACCTTTTTTGTTTTTGTTAAGTCTATAAATAATTGTAACATGTTATGTGTACCAAATAAAATAAAATAAAATAAAAAGTATGTCATACGGCGTTTTATAACATATTTGCGAGGAAAACACATTTTCTGAAAATGACCGCGTGTGTTTGTTGTTTTTCTAGTGTATAAATCTTTGGTAAGCCAACGTGTATTTTTCTTTGGACTTAGATGGTAATAGGCTGTCAATAACATTTTGTGATTCACTTATTATTTCCGGTGGTGTAGACTGTAAATTTAGTTCTTCATTACTAAAACTAGACATATTTATTTTTAAACTTTCAAGGTAAAAGGCGACTAACGGACTAAAGACTGCACATACCTCCAACAGCATAGAGCGGCGACGTGCTCATCAAAATAATACTACCAACCCCTCCCTTCCCTTCCGTGTCGTAAAAGGCGACTAACGGACTAAAGACTGCACATACATTAAACAGCATAGAACGGCGATGGGCTCATCAAAATAATACTACCAACCCCTCCCTTCTCTTCGGTGTCGTAAAAGGCGACTAACGGACTAAAGACTGCACATACATGCTACAGCATAGAGTGGCGATGGGCTCATCAAAATAATACTACCAACCCCTTTCTTTTCTATGGTTTCGTAAAAGGCGACTAACGGACTAAAGATTGCCCATACAGCCAACAGCATAGAGCGGCGATGGGCTCATCAATATATTACTACAAACCCCTTTCCTCCCTTCGGTGTCGTAAAAGGTGACTAACGGACTAAAGACTGCACATACATCCAACAGCATAGAGCGGCGATGGGCTCATCAATATAATACTACCAACCCCTCTCTTCCCTTGGGTGTCGTAAAAGTGACTAACGGGCTAAACGCTCCCACCTATGTTGTCCATAGATTCAAACGATTAGGAACTAATTTTTAAATTACATTACCGCACTAGTGCGTAGCTTATTACATTACGATGCTGAAATCGGTGTAATAAGAGCCACTTAACGAGCAAATGTGTTATAAAAAGTTTTACTTACGTAACTACACTCGTGGGGGACCTAGGTCCCGCAGCAGCTCGTACCTCGTCAACTACAAACTTCAGCCCAGTGCTCTCCCGGTCCCCGCGACCTCTCAGGTGATAAGGAGAATACACGAAGCCGCGAACGAGTAAGGTTTAAAATTAAGAATCTTTTTACCAATAACTGACCGGTGGGGGACCCTACTCCCCCGCGAGTGGTGTTAAGGGTTAAGCCAACGATCACGTTGCTGCAGCGTGTGTAAATATTCGTTGTGCCAGCGTTTCCAAAAATGTTGGGTGATTTGCTGTAGCAGTTGCCAACGATTCAGACGATGAGTAGCAATGTGCTCTAGATCGTGCTCCGGTAAGGCAAGAAGCGGTTGTCCAATCAAAAAATGACCCGGCGTCAGAGTTTCTAAATCGTTTGGGTCGCTACCAATTGGACAGATAGGTCGTGAATTTAGTATAGATTCGATTTTGCAGAACACTGTACTTAGTTCTTCAAACGTTAATACACGTTCGCCTATGATACGCTTAAGTAATGTTTTAGAAGACTTCACTGCATTCTCCCAGAGGCCACCAAGATGTGGTCCCGAGGGAACGTTAAGATGCCAATGAATTTTATGAGATGCTAGATGAGATTGAACTTTATCTGAGTCTCTATCGATTTGAGCTTTAAGCAGATAAATATCCTTAAGATAGTTGCGTGCGCCTAAAAAGTTTGTGCCACAGTCGGAATATATGTCAGAAGGTAACCCTCTTCTCGAAACAAATCTATCTAAACATGCCAAGAACGCGTTAGTAGACAAGGTGGAGACTACTTCCAAATGCATCGCTTTGGTTGCAAAGCATATGAACACACATAGGTAAGCCTTAAAGATTTTAGGTTTGCGAGCATTGGAATCCTTGACGTTGAACGGTCCGGCGAAATCTAACCCAATCCTTTGGAAGGGTCTAGCTTGAGTGACTCTATCGGCAGGTAAGTCGCCCATGAATGGATTCATAGGTTTCGCCTTTAGTCTGTAGCAGCGTTGACATTGAAAAATCCTGTGCCGCACCACACGTCGAGCTGACACAATCCAATACCTACGCAATAGGATAGCCATTAAAATAGCAGGACCTGGATGACCATAGAGCTGATGATAATGATCGATGAGAAGATTTGTGAAAGGATTCGACTGAGGTAACAAAAATGGATGTTTACTATCGAAAGGCAAGTTGGCGTTGACCAGTCGCCCACCAACTCGAAGAAAACCTAGATCATCGAGAAAGGGATGGAGGTGACGTAGGCTGCCCTTGATAGGCTTACGTTGACGCAACAATTTTATAGTATCGGCAAACGCTGTAGATTGAACCAATTTGATACAAGTTGACAACACCGATTTTAATTCGTATATCGTCAAATTACCTACTCGTTTATCCTTTGGTGAGCGAACATTATGCAAATAACGAAGCCACCAACCGAGTACTCGTGTAACTTTGGATAGAGAGCTGTACTCTACAATGACGTGTTGGACAACTTCGTCTGAGGAAGGTGCAACAGCCGATGTATAGTGCTTATCCGTTTCCGTCTCGACTGTTTGCACTAAGTGTGCAGCAACAGGAGGAGTAAATATAAATGTAGAGTCCGTGTGGGTTTTCGTGTCGACAGTTTGCACGACATGTGCAGTAACTGGACCTACTTTCACGCCTGGCAAATCCATAGGGTCAAGCAGTTGACATGTGGAAGGCCATGAACTGTAATCAGATTTGAGCCAAGAAGGACTCCACCAAAGTGGATGAACTACTAAGTCGCGAGGAAGCAAGCCTCGACTCGTGCAATCCGCGGGATTGAGATGTGAAGGAATGTGCCGCCAGGTAGCATTTGGAATGATACCTTGAACCTGGGAAACTCTGTTTCCTTCAAAATTTCGAAGCTTGTGCGGTGAAGTTCGCAACCAAGTTAGCACTATGCTAGAGTCGCACCATGCAATTATTGGTATGGATTTTAATTTGGAGTGCAAGACCTTACACACATGGGCCATAAGGCGAGCCAACAGGACTGCTCCACAGAGCTCGAGCTTAGGGATCATAAAAAAAAACATGTTCGCCTTCTTTTATCAAATATGCCTACCGTCATAATAAAAGTATTTATTGTTAAGTTAATACGAACTGAGCCGCAAAGGAAAATGTAGGTTAGCGGCTGACATAGGTAATTGTCATCCAGCAGATTCTAGGCAGAAGCATACCACCAAACCTTTCATCGCAATTATTATCCCAAAAATTAACTGCAAAATGTAAGTCAGGCTCATCTTAGTGAGGCAACCGCTGTTAAAGCTCTCAATTTTGGCATATGAATGTGTAAATTTATTATATTACAAGCGGCCGCTCGCGGTTTCACCCGCGTGGTTCCCGTTCCCGTGGGAATATCGAGATAAAAGTATCCTATGTGTTAATCCAGGTTATAAACTATCTCTATGCTGAATTTCATCCAAATGCATTTAGTAGTTTTTACGTGAAAGAGTAACAAACATCCATCCATACGTTCCCGTGGGAATATCGGGATAAAAAGTATCCTATATATTAATCCAGGTTATAAACTATCTGAATGCCGAATTTCATCCAAATTCATTCAGTAGTTTTTACGTGAAAGAGTAACAAATATCCATACATACTTACAAACTTTAGCGTTTATAATATTATTATATTATATTAAGTCCACATACCACATAACATAATGTCCAATAGGAACTCGATGGCGCAGCGACTAAAGCAGTTTGCGATCGCGCCAGTTAAGCAACTTTCGCAATGTCGGGTTACTGAATTGGTGACCAAGGCCGGCTGATGATGATAATGAATATGTTAAGCTTTTGCAATTTTTAGACAAAGTCTTATGTTTATGATCGTAATCGTGTCTTATTAACTTCCAGCCGCTAGAGCTCGTGATTCGCGCCCCACAATCCTATATCCGGTCGAGAGCCCTTCTGGGCTGGCCATAAAATAAATAAACAAGTCTATCACGCCCTAGATTGGACATAAATCACCTCCTCAAAATGTTTTATTAGAGCGAGCACTGTCCTAACGGCCCGCTTGTAATATTGTCCTTTGTTCTCGTTAACAACTTGATTGCGACGATACTGCACTCATTTTTTTATTAATTAAACTGCGCTGCGGCATACTCATTGAAAAAATATAACCAACCCATCCCTTTCCTAGGGTGTCATAAAAGGCGACTGACGGACTTAAGACTACACATCATCATCATCATCATCATCATCAGCCAGAAGACGTCCACTGCTGGACAAAGGCCTCCCCCAAGGATCTCCACCACGACCGGTCCTGTGCTGCTTGCCGGAGATTCTTAGCACCCCCTGCCCCGTCGCTGCCTTGGCCGCTACCGTATATAGCTAGGGCGAGCGGGGCCGCCGGGGACTAGGGGCCGGAGTTTAGTGCTGTCGTTCATGTTGGGGGGAATGTTGCCATAATCGCCACGCTTAGCAGGCGGGTTGGCGATCGCAGTATGATGGTGTTAATCTCAGAGGATGCTGCTGCCTATCCTCTGGGTTGATCCCTCAGTCGCCTTCTACGACTCCCACGGGAATATAGGGGGTGGTAGTATTCTTTCACCGCTACCGACACGGTTACTACACATATTATTATAATTTTTGCATCGCCCATCGCCGCATAGAGCGGGGGCGATGGGCTTACAACCTGTCACGCTGAGCACATGTGCAGTCGACATGAAGAGTGGACTATGGCAGAGGACTGCTTTTGCGGTCCTCATTGCCTAGTCTTTGACTAATCCTTCGGTGATAATAGTCGTGATTATTTATGTATGTATCTATACAATGTGGAAAAAAAAAGACTGTGGTTGAAGGAAAAGTATCAAAAGAACAATATGCGACACGTAGCGCATTCAGTCGAAGAATACGTCTGTAGCATACGTGAAAGTGGGTCTCATTTTGAGCATATTCATAAATTAAGTAAACTTTTTCTTTAGATAGTTACAATTAAAGCAATATTTTTCTTGGTCTTTCTATAATTTAAGACACTATGTTGTTAAAAGAAAGTGATCCATAAGAATGACTATTTTGGTTGGTATCATAAAATACACGACGTTTTTTTTTCGCATCACCGGCACCGGTTCGATCACCGGCTCAAGCAGGTGATTTTTCAATTTGAAAATAAAGGAATTTTTAATTTCAGTAAAATTTGCCATTATCAATATTAACAATAATTAGTATGCGATTGTTTTGATGTGCACTTATTTAGGAAATACGGTGAGTAGAAGAGTATTTCGACATTTTTAAAAACGCTTACGTTGCAAAATTCCGTTTTGGCGAACTGTCAATTCTCGCCAATTTCGTTATTTTTTTCTGTGAAATTATGTTTGTCATTAAATAGATTTCTTTTACTTTTATACTGAATTAGTAACCACAGAATCATCTCAAATATTTTAATGGGCCTACGTAATACGTGTTTTGAGTAATTACACTCACCGTGGTCGTAATGCGAGTTTGCAAAATTGCAAAATTCTCGGTTACAGAAGTAACCGTGGACGGAAGGGGTTACATGTCACTTGGTTACAGAAGTAACCGTGGACGGGAGAGTGGTTATGGGTACTTTTCCTCCAACCAAGGCTTTTTTCCACCTTGTATAATATTCAACAGCATAGAGCGGCGATGGGCTCAACGCCTATCATGCTGAGCACGTGTGCAGTTGTAATTTGTTGAAAGACGTCCACGCTAAACATATGCTATAAGCTATTCATGTCCAGCGGCTTCGACACAAGTCCAGCATGTTAAAATGGATTTGTCTGCGTATATGTTTTAGAAATTCCAAAAAAAATAAAGTTTAAAGATAATAATAGTTGAACAATGTACATAACATCCTTCCATATTGGTTTGTACCTCGTATAAACAAATCGTCAACTCTATCCAGTGAGACAGTACAGTCGCGTACAAAACTGAAGTTAATTTAATGTGAAATGCGCGAGAAAGCGCGCCGCTCGCGCCCGCCCGGCCCGCGGCCATGGATACTCGCGTAGAATAACGCTCCTCTGTTTTCTTGGCCGCTGCGAAATGTACTGCCGCAGAATAGACAAATAGTGCACAATTTAGCTGGGAATTGTAGGGAATTACAGTTTTCAGTCACTTTACTTGGCTGCTGATAATTATTTGTTAAATGTTGACTTATGAATTCTCTATTGAGATGAGCAAAAACATGTTAAATCGACATTGAGTTATTAGAAATACACATACATACACTCACGACTATTTTAGGCAATCAGAACCGCAAAAGCTGAGTAATGCTCACCACGCTTGACGAACTCCGTGGTCGAGTGGTTGGCGCGCCGGGTCTGGCGTCGCGCCATCTCGGAGGTCCCGGGTTCAATTGCCAGTCGGGTCAATTTAGAGAAAACTGTTTTTCTAAATTGGTTTCGGGTCTGGGGGTTTTTCTATATTTATGTATATTTCTTGTGCCTCCCGAATCACTCATGCTTATACCATTTTTTTGTTTTCTCTCCTTAATTTACTAATAAAATTGTAAACCTACCGAATTGTGTGCTTGTATAGCGATTTCATCATCAATAATATTAAAAGCGTAAGCAAAACTTCTAAAAGCAACTTTTGCAGAACTGCTACAGAAAATTTGCAAAGAAATAAACAAACAATTCTTTTCACTCCGACTATTCAATAGTTCAGTACACACCTGTATTCCCACGCGGCAGCTGTTATGCAAAGATGGCGCAGTTCATCTGCGCAACTGTACCCGCCACCATCGCCGCCATTGCTGTCGCCAAATCTAACCGCCAATATTTTAAAGCATATATTTTTATGAGGAACTCTAAACGGGACTGTATTTGAAATTGGAACGTTCCGTGTGACTTAAACGTGCTAGAGAAGTCGTGTGAAGAAAGCAGAATAAACGAACGACCGACGTAAGTATGTATTCAACCTCTTTACATACTCTATACGTTGCCGTTGTAAATAACATTCCAGAGCCCATCCTCAAGGTGGAATATTATTAACCATTAAACATTCATATTTTTTTTCATTATCTATCAGCTGCAGCTGCCATGAAGCTTAGAGGTTTTTAATTGTATTTTCCTTACAAAATGGGAAAAAGATGAAAAAAAAATTACGAGCAGGATTTGCACCCTTCTAAAAATCCAGTACCTAATCTTTAATATCTAATACCTATTAATATTTAATACCTAATCTATAATCTCCCTTACTTGAGAGAGCTTATATGTGCAAACCGCGGCCAATCTTTTTATGGTCATCATCATCATCAGCCTATAAACGTCCCACTGCTGGGCACAGGTCTTCCCACATGGGGAGCATCACATGGGAAAGTTGGGACATGACCCACCACGCTGGCGCAATGCGGGTTGGTGGTTTTAAACGACTGCCATCTTTCGACGACACCAATTTATTTTATAAGAAAAAAATATTTTACTACATCTGTGGTCTATTAGGTCCTTACATTTGAAATTGGCGTTTTGTCCTACTGGCCACTTTGATCTCAAATATCTTCTCTTTGGTTAGGATTTTGCTTTTGTGTTTTGAAAACTGTAATTCATTTGTTTTTTCCTCTTTTGGTTTATTTTTTTGCGTCACTCAGTTTACAAAATGGAAAACATGAAATATCGCGTTATTTACGAGTAGGTACATTCACCAGTGCTGCAGAAACAGCTCGAAGGATTAATTATGTGTAGGGCGGCGGTGTCGCAAAAGAAAACACAGTGCATTTTTGGGTCCGACGTTTTCGTTCTGGAAATTTTGACCTAACAACAAGCCCCGTGGACGGCTGGAGACCAAAGTTGATACCGAAGAATTTAAGGCTATTTTGGATACGGATCCATCGAAAAAGACGTCCGAGTTAGCTGCAGGCTTTGATTATATACATGTCTAGATAGACCCTGGCCGTAAAAAAACGTAGAAATATTTATAGGCCAAAATTGGCCTATCGCGCAATCCCGGCGGTCAGTGTCATTGTGCCGTCAAGCAGTGTTTACCTCTCGCGTTTCGGTGAAATTGTTCGCAAAATGACAGTTTGCTCAGTGAAATTCTGTCGAAACTACAAAGGAAAAATCTTTTCTAAAAGGAAAGTCACGTTTCATCTGTAAGTATCGATAAATTTTAATGAAAATTTTAAGTTTAACAATAATAACGGCCATGTATGCGTAGTGTTGCTGGTATCAAAGTGTAGAATTCCCATTATTGGTGGCATAATATAAAAGGAGGTTTAAATATAATAAGTATGATAAAAAATACTCAGTCTTGTAAGTTAGTATTTATACATGGCCTTGTTGTAAATAAAGTAAATACATTAAATATAATTATTATTGGAACATTTTCAATGTTTTCCTTTTTTTAAACTGATGTCTGATTTATAAGAGCGTGAATAAATGTCACGGTTCCTTTCGATGCCGAATGTTTGTGAACATATTACTGTAATTTGTGCAAATGTCTAGTTTCACTAGGATTTTTACTGTTTTTTGAAAGAAAGACACAATAGTTAACTGTTTTCTTGTGAATGTCTCTCAAGAAAAAGTAAAATCCTACTGCAACTAGGTAAAACAGTAATCTGTTTACAAAAATCGTAATCGAATTTGGCTGGAGTATAGGATCCGTTCTAAAACAAGAAAAAATATAATACCTACTGTAATATTTTATAATACTATTATTATACATTGTTATTGTGGTATGGTATCGATATTCGAAATGAATAAAAAAATTATTATGTTTGAAATGGAATGTACTTAAGTATTTATGTAAGAAGTGTGTGTTTAAGTATATATATGTAGGGGATGGTAGTATGTATGCTTCAGATCTCGATGGCGCATCGGCTAGCACGTTCAGCTTGCGATCTTGCGCGCTAAGCAACTTTCGCAATGCCGGGTCACTGGATGAGTGACCAAATTTAAAACATTTCGAGCTCCTCCGTGCTTCGAAAGGCACGTTAAGCCGTTGGTCCCGTTTGTTGTCGTAAGATGACAGTTGTTAAATCCCACCAACAAGCATTGGGCCAGGGTGGTGGGTTATGGCCCAATATCCCCACGTGCTATCTCCACGTGGGAAGCCTGCGCCCAGCAGTGGGACGTTTATAGGCTGATGATGATGATGACGATGTTTGAGAAAGTGCGGAGGTGTATGTTTGTGCTCCTAAAAGGTCAATATTTCTCGTCTCATGTAAACTATTGGACACGGATATCGATGAGCAGTCATCACATTATGTAACCTTTACAACTGTTCGACCACATAGCAAACATTTTAATTTAATTCAGATTTCCAACTGACCCGGTAGAAAGAAGTCGTTGTCGAAATATTTAACTATAAGGTTTCAACATAATAAGAAATTAGAGTACATGAAAAATGATGTAACATCCAAACGAAAGTTATTTAAGAAACAAATACAAAGAGAACGCCATTAATTGTTTTGATTTTAATTTAAAATATTTAAATTTCTTATTAAAAATCAATTTTGATTAAGTATTAAATGTAAATCATCCTGCTTGTTGCTTCTATTTCGTCCCTATTACAAACATATCACACGCACGCAGGCTTCCATTAGCGCACTATTTTATTGTACTCGCCCTCGCCTTCAATCATTCATTTCTTCTAAACACACCAGCTTCTTTTATGCGTTTTACCTACATATAAGATAGACATACCTAATTTAAAAAGTTATGTTATACTATGAATCATTTTAAAATTGTATTGTGCATAAATATTTTTTCCCTACTTTATTGGAAATTAGGCATTCGCTGGCAACCATTCGCGCTAGTGTAAGTCATACGCGGCTGTCACGCACACTTCAAATTCAATACAAAAACCCTCAGAACAATAATAAGCATAGAAACCACGCCAAAATAGCAAGCAAAGACATATATTTATCCTTCTTCTTCTTACGAGTCATGCTAATGAGTTAGAAAGAGATGGAGAATGATTGACTTGTCCTAATTTGTGTAGGTGGTCACTAGTTTATTCCACACTAGGGACGTCATTTCTCGGCATTTTATATCGACAAAAATAAAACTAAATATTGAACATGTAAATAAATATGAAGGCGAAGGATAAGCGCGCCGTCAATGACCAAAGTATTATGTTAGCATCGAGGAGACAGAATTTGTATTTGCTTTCCATGCACTATTGTCATTCTGTATATTTCGTTGCGTTTTACTACACGCACTACATTACTCACAAAATGCACTTCCACGAGAAAATGATACAGAATGACAGAAGTGTATGTAGAGCGATACAAATCCTGTCTTCTCGACGCTAACATAATAATTCAGTCATTGTCGGCTTTTTCGCTTGCCTTGGAAACGATATAAACTAAATCGGATAAATTTTCAAAACCTATGGTGTACAAGAAAAACACCTACAATATTATATTGATTCACTGTAGGGTACAGCAGTGTCAGATCGACCTACTCAAATCTGTAAAAATATCCCAATCGATATTGAACTCCACGATTTAAACATTAGGATGAGATTCGGTTGCAGGTATTTTACAGATTAGTAGGTCGCAGAGTGGTAGGGTAGGGCGATATGACGCTGCCTGTACAGTCAGCGTTCCATCTATTTATCCTTATATGTGTAAAATTCTCGCAACCAAATTTCGTCCTAATGTCAATCATGTAGAGTTCAATATCAATTGAAATATTTTGACAGATTTGGGTAGGTCGATCAGAGGTCGTGTGTACACACACTACTTTACGTTCTATTGTTAGGCCAAAAAATTGTTAACGGTAAAAGTGGTCACTTTTGCCTTCAGCAAGTTTTGCAAGTTAATAATGAGAAGCAGTGTACAGTCAGTGTCACATCGGCCTACCCTTATCTGTCAAATTAACTAGATGGATATTGAACTTTATGCTTTGAAAGTAAATCTGAAAATTGATACGAGGAAAATATAAATAAGAAGGATTACTAAGGAAATAAAAAACTTATAAATAAACATTTAAAACATTTTTATTAAATCACTGCCTCTTAATTAAGAAGGTTTTGGTTAAAAAGCTTCATAATTTGTCACGAGGCGCACATTCCTGTAATTCCAGTTTGGTATTCGTAATGTCAAATATAACTTAGGTACTGCTTTTATCAATAGGATTTCTGTGATTGTCATCGAAACTTTGTTTTAGAGAATGATTAACAAGATTGCTCAAAATGCTTGTTGGTACAAATGTGTCGCAGATATTGTTCATGATTGATTGATCGTAAAATGTTTAGAACATATATGACTGCGTTTATTTCATATCCAATTTAGTTTTCTTACACGCCGGCCGTAGCCATTCTTTATTTATATCATCATTTTTTGGAAACCTGTAACCAAAATGAAGAATTTTTTAAATTAGTGAAAATGCAGATAAATGGTAATAGTAGTAATCAAGAAGACCATTCAATTATGTATATTTTTTAAATTATCAATAGGTAACTTTTAAAGTTATAAATTATTAATATCATGTTAAGAGTAAACCAAGTTGTAAATGAGGCGTATACAAATATCATAATTTAAAGATAGATGTGCCAACCACTTACACAAAATACTGATTTATCGATATAGAAATGCACGTCACTAGGCGAAACACATAACCTTCAACATTTGAACAAAATTTTATTGATAAATGCCTTATATCAGCACAGAACTGAACACGATGACTATTTAGACAAACTATAAGTGTGTTTTAATAGATTTATGCCATTAATTATGTTTAGGTAAAACGAAAACAGTCTGAGCTTACCGATAAAAGCTTATAGTCTCTTGATTATTTTCTTTTCTTATTATAAGGGATTTACAACCTTCAATCACACAAGACATTTTGTCACACGTAACGCATATATATCACTAAAAATTCAATGGCTAGTTTATAGGTTTCTTCGGAAGAATACCTTGCAAATAATTAAATTTATCTGAGAGGAGCTACAACTTAGCGTGAAAATAATCCGTCATTATGATGTAACCAAGTAAAGTTGCCACTTATTTACACAGCAACAAAAAGAAAATAACGACACATTTAATCTGATGGTGTTCTTATGACATCCAATTACATCCATTTGACATTTACCTTGTGACAACCTAAAAAAAATAGAAACGAATGTGGATTAGAGGTTTCATTCACTTTCGTTACAGAATTAATTGAAGTTATATGAGTAAAATAGCTGTTGTCTAGCTCGTCTTTTAGCGTGGTTTCTATGCTTTAGTTATAGTTCTGAGCAAAAACCGGACGGATTTTGAGAAGCGTTTGTACCGCGATGCTCCGTCTAGACATGTATATAGTCAAAGGCTGCAGGCTGCGGAGTTAGTGACGAAACTGTTTTAATCCACTTGAAGCAAATTGGGAAGGTGAAAAAGCTTGAAAGGTGGGTACCTCATGAATTGAGTGCAGCAAACCGACAAACGCGCGTCGACTGCTGCGTTACTTTACTCATCCGGCATAATAATGAAGGGATTTTAAATCGAATCATTACCTGTGATGAAAAGTACTTAATCCTGTTCGATTATCGGAAACGCTCATCACAATGGCTGAACCCTGGTGAAGCAGCTAAATCCTGCCCCAAGCGAAAATTGAATGAAAAAAATGACTTGTAAGCGTTTGGTGGACTAGTGCCGGTGTCGTTCACTATAGCTTTCTTAAATCTGCCCAGACGATTACGGAAGATGTCTATTGTCAGTAACTGCAAACCATGATGGAAAAGTCGGCTGGTAAACAGCCGAGGCTGATCAATCGTTCTAGGCCACTGCTGCTTCAGGACAACGCTAGATCACTGAACAACAGACGGCTACCAAATTAGAGGAGCTTCAAATGGAATGTCTAAGATATCCACCGGATGTCTTAGACATTGCTCCAACAGATTACAATTTTTTTCGAAATTTGGATAACTTCTTGCCATGGAAAAAATTCAAATCCGATGGGGCAGTCCAAAGCGCCTTCAAAGATTTTTTTGATTTCCGTCCGAATGGTGTTTTTAGTAAAGGGATCTATTAACTACCTGTCTATGAAATGTCAAAAATGCATAGATAGCAATGGTAAGTACGTACTGTGATTAAATAAATATATTATTTATAAAAAAAACGACTTTATGTTCCTCCCTTACAAAACGGCAATTTCATATGTTAGGACCTAATGTAATAAGTAGCTGACAAACTAGCAATGTACCTATACTCCAGCCAAATTCGATGACGAATGTTTGTAAACAGATTACTGTTATTTCTTTGTGCAAATATCTACTTTCACTCGGATTTTTACTGGTTTTTGGAAGAAAGACACAATAGATTAATGTTTTTTATATATTTTAGCGTTTTATAACGCTTAAATATACTTAAGTAAAATTCGGGCGGGAATCGAACCACGCACCTTCCGCATTCCGGGCGGCTGCCTTAACCACTTGGCTACCGAGGTCTGGTTTTCACCCGTCAAAATTTGTCAGTGCTTGATGCTTATGTTTTTTAGTCAACACTGCTTCATCAAATCTGAAGTTTTCACCTCTGAGATCCGAAAGAAATATTTATACAAATATTTGAACATTCGTTTAAGATGAAGCTGCGTTTTTATAGATTAATGTTTTTTATAAATTTTAGCGTTTTATTAACGCTTAAATTTACTTAAATTATAATTATAAAATATACTTAAATCGAACCATCGATTCCCGCCTGAGGTTGTCATCTTTTTTCAGTGTTTAAAATTTTACTAAAGACACAACAGTTAACTGTTTTCTTGTGAATCTCTCTCAAAAAAAGTAAATATCCTTGTGAAACTAGATTTTGCACAAAGAAATGACAGTTACCTGTTTACAAAATTCGTCATCGAATTTGGCTGAAGTATGGGTTGTTTCGGGTTAGCTCAGTCGTGAACTATGCACTCGCCATGAACTATGTCAGTTTAGCTGCTGCGGCGCAGTTGCGGCCTCTTCGTCCGAGTAGTACACAACTGACGGAATAGTTTAACCTAAGTTAGGGTCGATCTTTTAATCTTTTGGACAAAAGTTATCGTACTCGCCATGGGCGCGACGTTTCTTCATAGGCGTATTAAAATACGCCTAGCGCCACCTAGCGTTGTGTCACGAAGTTGGCGCGCGTGATGAGTGGGAAACCGACGCGCGCCCGCGCCACTCTGTCTGCAAGCATTCGCGAGACGTACGCACGCATACGCGCCCTGGTGTCGCCTTGGACTACCTTTATTGATATTGCCTGAACCTCAAAGTGAAAGCTTAAATGCCTGTGATTTCGTGAAGTGACTGTGCGTCAGAAATCGCCTACATCGCCGCCCGTCAGCTCATGCTCCAGTTGCCCGCTCACCCATTATCATCCCAGGTAAGCCTTCCTACCTACCTACCTACCATTTTCCTACGTCGCGTACTCGCCACTCTGACGTGGCGAATACAGTTATTAATCTGTAGCTATTGTCACATTTGAGATTTTGTCCCTTTTGGGGAAAAGGAAGAAAATCCCAAACGCAAGCTTCAGTGGGTTGTTATAAAATAAAACCATAAAATGTTCAACAGCTAGGCAGTATATTGTAATAAAACACACCCTAAATCTTGTTCAACAACAGTGACCAAGCGGGTCGGTGATAATTTTAATTTCAAAT
The DNA here is from genome assembly GCA_963921215.1 of Scoparia ambigualis. NCBI lineage: Eukaryota > Metazoa > Arthropoda > Insecta > Lepidoptera > Crambidae > Scoparia > Scoparia ambigualis. Next base: position 1,816,188 of record OY992509.1, read on the forward strand.
AAATTTTATAATACTGTTCCTACTACTACCTAACCAGCCAGCTTATATTTCAGTGGTAAGAGCTATGGTCGTGGGGTGGTTGGGATAAAACCAGTACCGTCCGGAGTATGTTGTTGAAATAAAAAAAAAAATACTCCGTCTATAAAAATATTAAATTAAATGTTTTAATCAGTTTAACCGTATCAAAACCATCAAACGTTTAAAGCCAATACACTAGAGAACCGTGGGGTTATACCGATATAAAATTAATAATTATGGACGCCAGGATCGTATAGTCGATCCGAATCTGGAGACGATGTCACCATACAACTTCACACAGGTCGAACTCGCAGATCCTCAAATGTTTCACAACTTCCCCAACGCTGGGTGTAGTTGGATGTAAAAAGAAAATACAGGTTAAGGTGTCGAAACCTTAATGTAAAAATGGTCAAGAATATAAAAAACAACGATCCCAGAATTATTGGGAAAAAAAAACCGTCAACGCCTGCTCATCCGCTAGGCGGCGACAGCTCGTCTGGCAGCAGGTGGCCGTTGGTACCCCGAAGAAACAGGTCTCGCGTTCAGGCTTTAGGGCCCAGCTCCAAATCCTGGCGGCGAGACGGGCTTCTCGAAGCACCTGAAATTATCAAGCGCCTCTTTACCACAATACACGCTTAGGTCAGAACTGTTACATAAATTGGGTCCCGCAGTCTGCTATCTGTAACCGGAGCTACAACCTATCATAATCAGGGCCTCGCGGCTCAAAGGGGGTTCTCAAAAGCTTCCCAGCGTGGATGTACAACTACAAACTAACACTATATCACTATATTCCACTAAACAAAACTAAACAATGCCAGTCTATTGTTGGATGATGCAATATCCACTTTCTAAAGGGGTCCGACACGTCTGCCGCGTCGCCTGGCGACAAGGCATGATCCGGACACCATGAAAAATCGATTTGCATTCCTAGGATGACGGTTTATTTGTTAACAGCGCTCAAGTAAAACATTTAGGAACAATGATATTGTAATACATACGCGCTGTGATATCTTATCGTGGCGCGTGGCTGCCAGCGGCTTCACGAACGGTCGATTGTAGCACGGATTCCTGCAATTAATTAAATCACTGTAGATCACAACACGCTCTATAACAACAAACCTTTCACTTCCCTAACATCATTTCACAATAAACTCCTACCTCGGTAAAATGATTCCCCCAGACACTCCTTGGACCACAACGACGAGAATGAATCTCGTTTCGGCGTCGTGTCTCTGCAACTTTCCAATAGCCGGAAGTCTTATAAATCGAAGGCCAGCCTCTGGATTTCTACCCTAAAAGTTGGGCAATCAATAACATCGCAGTTCCTTGAGAATTTTTCCTTCAAACTATCAAAACGTCAAATATGACGTCTGTCACAACTCGCCCTCTGCTAACAGAATCTGTCAACAATTTCAAAACAAGACCTAGAAAAAAAATTAACGTTTAGCAATTTGAAATGCGTTTTACTTTAATTTAAATTATATTTAACTCACTAATTACCCTATCTTAATATTAGGGAGTATTAGTTTCCTCTCTGGTAACCCCTACGGGCAAAGACAATACCCAGATAAAAAATATTTATCACAATCGAATGTTCTAGATAAAAGTCCTTATAGAAAAAATAGTTTCATTTCCGGATTTGTTTGAATTTAATTTAATTACTTAAAGTAAATATTATACATATTAATTTATTATGATTCTTTTTATGTGAAACTAAAAGCTGCCACTTCGCCCCGCTACCGCTAGGTGTCGCTACGGTGGCAGTCATTTTGTCTTTGGTGTTATGTCAAATACAAAACGTAAACAATCTTAATTTTCTAACCAAATGTAATGCAATGTCTCGCTAAAACTGATTTAGAAATGTGTATTAATTGAAAATGCAAGAAAAGTGTGTCTTGTAATGTGTCAGCTAAGGTTCCATGTCTTTAATGTGAAGAAAAAAATGGATTATAGTCTAACCAGCCACAATGATTATACCAACAGTATCTACAGGTAATTGTTGATTTAAATTACTGCGAATCTTTTTCTAAAGGTAGACAGGGACCTGAATTTACAACGTAACACTATATGGAAAAAAAAAATTAGAAATTTTCACGAACGAGAATTAGAACACGCACCTGCTGGCATAATGTTGTTACCTAACATTTAATTTGTAATTTATTTTTATACACACTTTTTTTTCACACATTTAAAACAATGTTCATAATTTACGAATGAAAAAACATAAAGCATGACAAAGGAGCAATTTTCCCTAGCACAATACTACATAAAATTCAGAATATTCATTTTAGACACTTTAATAAAAGATCTTTTACTTACGCATTTTGAAAATCACTAACACAAAGCACTACTTGCGCGTTAGCCGTAGCAAACACCTTCCACACTATTTACAACTGCAGCCTATTTGCAATTAAATTTTATCGTTATTAATACAATACCACACGACCTATAATTGGAAAAGTTGGCCGATAGTTATCTCCCGCTCGCACCGGGTTCCGTTCCCGACAGGCCTTGTGTCGCCACGCTCGTTAAACTTAACTGCACCGTATCGCACCTTTATCGGTAAAGTGTTACTATACAAAATTTTTCAAGAATTAAGATAACAATGCCATCTCTAATAAAATTACGTAAACTGTGAAATGACATTGACACTTCCTTAAAATACGTCCTCAAAAGAAAGATGGCGCCACTTCTTTCCGTTACTAAACAATAAAGGGTAGAGTTTTTAAGGACAATATCGCGACTAAACCAATTGTAACGTGCTTGTTGAACAGTAAGGACACAAGTTTAAGAGAAAAGTGCTAGTATTTGGATAAACACGGCTACAAGTTACAAAATAAGGTATTTTTGTTACTCTTATATGTGGTATAATGTGTCATTTTGTTTTGTCACAGTTTTCTTCTCATAATATATGCAGTAAACATTAAACTTTTATTCGTAGAATGTTCCTTTTTATATAGTCACAGTTTACTTCTTCATATCAAAATATTTATTTAAGAATATTGATAACTAAATAGTGATAATTAGTTTAGTTTAATTTTTCCTTTAATAATTTATGAAGTAAATATTAAAGTTTTGTTTGTAGAGTGTTCCTTTTCATGTGGTCACAGTTTACTTCTTCATATCAAAATATTTATTTAAGAATATTGATAACTAAAGAGTGATAATTAGTTAAGTTTCATTTTTCCTTTAATAATATATGAAGTAAATATTAAAATTTAATTCGTAGTGTGTTCCTTTTGAAGTTGGCAAAATTTATGTTTGTATTTAATTTGAATTATTTTTGGTTACTTTTTTATATTATTTTGATTCAGAGATTCGCCTCTCTATGAATATTACGTGGGTTGTACTTTAGTAAATCTTGTGAGAAAATTATAACGTTTGGGTGTTGTTTTAAGTATAGATAACTTTATTGCAGTTATTTTCATTCGATTTTCCAATTTATCTAATTCTATATGATATTAATAACTATGGGAAACATACCTTCTTGCTGGTTAATGTGCGAAATATAATTAATAAGACTGTGAAACTAAACTAGCAATAAGTGAATGGATCTCATCATTGATTAAAAATAAATCATTCAATTTAAATGTATGTTTTTTATTCGTGCTTAAATAAGTAGAAGAACCGCTTTTAAAACTATTCAGAATTTGATAATCAAACAATATCTACAAATGTATTCGATTTTAAAAAACATTGACTTTAGTCACACTATTTACTTAGTGCTTTTATAGTAATCAATCATAATCGAAAAAAAAATAATACAAAAGTGTTACTATAATAATTAAAAACTGCAATAAATAATTGTATATTTAAACAAATCATATATTTTGAATTATATGATGAAATATGAATAATATTTATCAGATAGTCTTAAAATAATACTCTTAATACCAAATGCTTTTAGTTTATTTTCCAAAAACGGTGAATATTTCTTTAAATTGGCTCTCCTGTAAAATTTTATATTTTCGCTTAGTAACACTTTACCGATAAAGGTGCGGTATGATAATTGACCGAGATAATTTTGTTGTACTTTCACCGCGGGTTTCAAAGCTGCTTTGCAGGGAGAGTCTGTATGATGGTGATGTTATTAATATTTTATAGATACAAACATACATTGACGACTAATATCCCCTTAGAATTAGTCAGAGACTAGGCAATGAGGACCGAAAGATCAGTCCTTTGCTCCCATCGTCCCCGTGTCGTTAATAACTAAGCTACCCAAGCTGTGACGTTACTAACGTGGGGTATTTAGCTGGGCCTAGCTTGGGTAGCCGTCCTATCGCCGCTTTATGCTGTTGGATGCAGTCTTTAGTCCGTTAGTCGCCTTTTACAACACCTAAGGGAAGAGAGGGGGTGGTAGTATTCTTTCCTCAGGAATAATCCTATGGACTACATTGTCTGAGAATAAATGATCAATAATAAATATTAATAAATAAAAAGAAAATCCTCTCAAAAAACTAATATTACTTCAATGATGGCGATATGCAATGTATCCAAACTCCGAAGCAGGTATATCAAATAGTTATTGCACTTCCAAACGTCACTCTATCCCCAGGGAATGGTCGGGAATTGCCAAAGAGCTGCTCTAGAGTTACACATCCCGGCAATGCTGGAAGCTAGAAAACCGTTGCGAACTCGCAATAAGACACTGACGTTAAAAATGTAGACTTCTCGTATCGCTGTGTGTCTTGTTCAATTTTCATATTTTCGTAATGGCTTCTGGGAAACGTTTTGACAAAGAAAAGTAGAGTGCACGCAATACCAATGTGTTCAGCAACGTATATTTTATGATTTTTATGCTACTAGTAGCATAAAAATCGGCCCGCCTTAAATATAAATATATTATTATATAGCATCCCAATTGTGTGACTAACATTATTGTATTCCCGCGGTTAATCCAAACAGTGTCTTTCATACACACGTTGCCCTGACAATTACAAATACAACGATGATCGATTTCACGAAAATGAAAATGCCAAATTGGTCAAGCTGATCTCAGAAATGCTCCGTCATACTATGTAGCATTTTTTTTAAATTTATACTGGTTGTTATGTAGTTTAGCATGTGATACAGCTCAGCGAAATTTATACGACGTTCGATTTTGTAATGTAGACCGCTATCTCAATTGTTTTGTTTTCTGGACACTCTCTAGTCGACTGACATGGAATGCGCCGGGGCATAAGTCTGCTTTTGCTGTATTTTGAAATAACTAATGTAATATTTAAATTTAAATAAAAATCATTTGCCACGAATGTATGTCCGCGCATCACTTTAGAACGGCTGCATATTTAGCTATTTCTCTTTTTTTGTTAGGTTTGCAATTGTCAAGAAAAAAAATTGTACGTTGTGGTGAAACCACTTACCTTTTCCACTTCCCAGTTACCTTTTTATTTCATGTAATCATCTCATATTTTAACATTCGTCTTATTTATATATTTGCCTTTATTTTTCCTCGCTTCTGCAACGATACATAATGTTTTAGTAACTACACACTACACTACACACATCGCAATTCCTTTATCTAAACACATTTACTTACGTGATCTAAATCACGAAACTTCGGACACAATTTTTCGACACTTTTACGTATCCCATAAGTTTCGGATCACTTCGATAATCTTATTATGCGTTTTTCCTTATAATATTTACATTTATCTCACCTTAATTGTTTTCTATTTACTAAATATTGTGTTTTGGTTACGTTTTGACGTATCTGACAACTTTTTTTTGCTTCGTTGCTATGCAACTTATCAACATAATTCAATCAAAACTTTTTGACTTTCTTATTTTTACATTTGGCCATCTAGATTTCAGCGTTTTAAAAATATTATTTTGAAATTTATGCAGAACTCGGAAACCGAGGTTTCTTTATAAAGTTTAGCCGACGACTAATCATTACATCTCTAGCTTTTGATTCAAAAGGATTAGTCTACTGAGACGATCACCAGCTTCCGAATTGGAAGGTCTAGTCCAGGCCGGGTCGACTTAGTATGGAACATTGGCTATACCTACGGGGGCTAGAAAAGTATTGCCATAATTGCAATTTATTATGAAAGACCTAAGATTCGATCCTTCATAATGACATTTTTTTATGCATGCAACATTGTTAAATCATTATAGTACCAGTATTTTATTGAACTACCAATTTAGTAGTTTTTTGTGCATACTTTTACCCTTTGTTTATAGCCTTGATAACTCTTTTGATTAATAATCGTAAGAAAATTATTTTCATAATATTTTTTATACATACACTAAACATGTATTTATATTTTGCCTTTGTTAAAAATATACAAATTGGAAAACTGATTGCAAGTAATATTTTTAGTAATTATTGACGATACGCGTTCTGGCAGTATAGTGTTAGTTTCCTTTTCTTTGAGAAAGTCTAAGTTTGTTGTTGTGCGCGCACGCTTTCTTATTCTTTCTTGTAAATGCTACTCCAAATTGTGCCATCTTTCAGATAATCTTGCCTTACGTTGAGTTGAGTCAGTGGATTCCTCCGTAATTATCTGAATACGTACGAGTGTTGTGTACACAACGAGATAGTGACTCTTTAGTGTTAGTGACCGTTTAAGTTCATCATGAAGGAAAATAAACGGAAATGCCTCAAGTGTGGTTCTTCACCTGCTGAGGACACGGAAACCACATTATTTAGATTCCCAAAGCCAGGATCCAAAAATGTTTCCCGGTAGGTACCTGTATGATTGTTTTGCATTCACATTTATTTGTATGTTTGTTCAATTTTGTGATTTTAACCTCAGGATTTTGTATTTATTGGCTTAGGTATTTACTTATCATTTCAATTCATAGATTATCATCTGATCTGGTCATGTTTTGACAGATTTACTGTTATAGGTATACATAAGTACTTTCAATTTCAATGTCTGTAAAGTTGCAAGAGCGGCTACCTTTACCAATGTAATTTATTTCACATAACATTATGATTTATGACTATTATTATCCAGCAACTAAGCAGCAAAACAAAAATCAATAAAGCTAGTTTCAAAAAAATTAAGACCATTATTATAATAAAAACAATGAACTTGATAGAGAACTTAACCTTTCCTATTTTTATATTTCAGCTGTGAATTGTGGGCTAAATATTGTTTTCCGGATAAAGCTTGGTTCTCAGTTGATTTTCAAGCAAAACTGCATTCCGAACACTTAATGCTTTGTCATCGACATTTCAAGGAATCTGCATTTGTGGACTTTTCTTTGAAGAAATTGAGACGATTTGCTTCTCCAGAAATAGAGGTATCTATCAGACAATGTTTTTTGTACAAGCAATAATGATATGAGCTTACTAATGTTGTTATTGTGTTTATAAATCTTAATAACTTAAATTATTTTCCAGGTGGTGACTATGCCATTTCTTGCAGTTGGTCATGTCCAGGAATCAGTATCTTGTCCATCACAGCCACTTTTAGATGTGATCAACATTCCATCCACATCATCAGCCAATTTACCCTGACCCTAAGGAATAAATTTAAATACTTCGGCTAAAATTAAAACAAAGGAAGACCACGGAGCATTCATGAAATGCAAAAAGTACTTAGGAAAGATATATCAACTTAATAAAAAAATTAAGAACATGAAAAACAATATGTATTTACAAGAGTTGAATACAAATGATGCTGTCAATAAGTTGACTTCAAAAATAAGCCCAACCTTCGCACTGCTATTGCAAGCCCAAGTAAAAAACTTTAAAAAAGGTGTCAAGGGGCGCAGATGGACTTTTGAAGACAAAGTTACAGCTCTAAGGTTATACAAACGATCTCCTACTTGTTATAGACTATTACGGAGAATGTTTTGTCTACCTGTACCAACTACATTAAAGATTGTTTTAAGAAACTGTACACTTAATGTGGGCATTAATAAGCAATTGTTCGAAATTGTTCACAAATATCTTACTAAAGTTGAACTAGCAGATAACGAATTTGTCCTCATGTTTGACGAAATGGCTTTAAAAAAACATTTGCATTATAATGCAAGAGAAGATGTCATTAAAGGATACCAAGACCATGGGGTGCAAGGCAGGTCAGCACAACATGTATCATATGCCTTGGTATTTATGATAGCAGGCATCAGAAAAAAAGTAAAGCAACCCATTGCTTATTATTTATCTGGCTCTTCTGTTACTGCAGAAAGATTAACAGCTCTAATAAAAGAGGTGAGCAAAATAGTTATTCCGTCTCAGCTGCGTTTGGTAGTATCTTGACAATTTGATGTGATATGAATAAAATCCAACAACATAACAAATTAATATTTTCAGGTGATGGTTCAATGTCAAGAGCATGATATCAACATAGCGGCCACTGTATGTGATATGAATGCAGTAAATAGAAAGGCTTTAAGCATTCTAGGAGCTTCATCTAGCTGCCCAATTTTTAAGCTAAATGAGACGGAGATAGTGGCACTTTTTGATACACCACATTTAATAAAGTGCTTCAGGAATATGTTCTTAAAACATGATATTCAGTGCAATCCAAACATATCATCAACTCATGGAGAAAAAGGATCAGGTAAAAACTAAATGAATTACCATTATCAATATGCATGATTTAGCTTTGTTGTGTTATTTCTAAAACAAATTATTGTTCCAGGCCTAGCAAAGTGGAGTCATATCACAGAGTTTTATGAAATAGGTAATGCTAACAGTAATTTCGTGTTTGCACCCTGCCTCAAACAGGAGCATCTAAATCCAAACACAAAACATAAAATGAAAGTGAAACTAGCAGTTCAAGTCCTTAGTCATACTGTCGCAGCTGGCATGTTTGCAAAAATATCACAAGGTGAATTTAATTTAATACATTAGGTTATTACCCTGCTGCATGTTGTATATTCATTAAAATATTTAACAAATAGATTTATAATAATTAATACCAGTAGGGTCTCACAGATTTGCTTTCAAGCATTCATGTTGTACAATCCTGAAATTGTTTTGTGCCTAAGCTTAGAACAACTAAGACTTGTATTGTTCAAATGCCAGGTCGAGCACAGTGTGTACCTAGAATAAAATAGAATTATTTATTTGCTAAGAATATGGTTGGTTACAATTAGCTGGTCATATTTTTATAGGCTCACATTTTCTTCTTTTCTTTTCTCTTTTTCTTTCTTCACATTTTATCCGTGCGGTGACGGAGAAAGAATACCAATCGCCGCCCCTCTCTCCGTCCGGTGGGTGTCGTAAGAAGCGACTAACGGACTCTTTCGAGCGATGATCTGCTCCACTGGTGGTAGGGCTTGACCCGTCTGGTTGGTGACCACCGTACGCATGGTGTAAAACCCGTCAAGTGACTGCTTGTCGGTCGCGTTTCGGGATCAGCCAGCGTATAACCAGAGCTCGAGAGGATGATGCTGCGATGTATTTGGTCTGTGGAGGCTTCCGTCAAACCAGTGCCAGGAGAACTTCGTTAACCTGCCGACCAGGGAGACCCGTAGAAACGGTTGTCCCGCTGGCCGCCCGTGGCACAGTACAGGGGCCCAAGCGAGCCTAACCAGCTCGTGAGGCTGCCTTACCATGCCACGCATAATCTCGGGGTGGTCCGTCGTGCCGGTTGGTGACCGGAAGGTGGGGTCCCGGCGGCCATTCCAGTGGGGGTTCGGGGGCCCTTCCGTTCGGCAGGTTAATAATACTCGTCTGTGGGCAAATTCCTGGGGAAACAGGCCACCACACTTTGACCACTCGCATCACGGCATCATTTTCTCGATTCACGCCTCTCTCTTTCCACTCCTAAAATGACAGCGCCTAACAACAAAACTGGTTCTACAGCGGTGCACACCCCCACCACAACCTTACCGTTTGAGGTGGAGTTCGCTAACATCCGCGGACTCCATGCAAACCTCAATGCCGTCCACCACCATCTTGAGACGGCACGGCCAGCAATGTTGTTCCTGACGGAGACGCAAATAATCCGCCCAGCTGACACCACCTACCTGAACTATCCCGGCTTTGTGCTTGAAGAATCCTTCAAAGCCAAAGCCGGAGTTTACTTATTCGTTCGGGCGGATGTTTGCTGTCGCCGTCTGCGCTGTCTGGAGGACCCTTCCTTCTCCCTCCTAGTGGTACACGTCGACTTAGGCTCTCATTGCCGTGTCTACGTCTGCGTCTACCGATCCCATAACGGCGACATGGAGACAACTCGACTAATTGAACATCTTAGTCGGGTAGCAGATGATGCGCAGGAGCGGTTTCCATCGGCGGAACTGGTGTTTTTGGGGGACTTCAACGCCCACCATGAGTTGTGGTTAGGTTCCTCCAAAACAGACCATGCTGGTAGAACTGCCCACGCATTCGCTCTCACGCATGACCTGACGCAACTGGTGAACCAGCCCACCAGGATCCCAGACATAGTTGGCCATGCGCCCTCCTTACTCGACCTTCTGCTGACGAGTCGCCCAGCTGGATACCGGGTGGAGATTCGAGCTCCCTTAGGTTCCTCGGATCACTGCTTGATATCCAGCACAGTGCCCTTGGCATCGCGCCCGCCAACCGCGGTTTCGAAACGCCAGATTTAGCACTACGCGTCGGCAGACTGGGACGGGATGCGGGAGTATTTTGCATCCGTCCCTTGGAGGCAGCGCTGCTTTAGTGGGAAGGACCCGACCGCTAGCGCCAATGCCGTTGCTGATGAGATAGTATTAGGAATGGAATACTATATTCCACACTCCTATGTCATCAGCAAAGGCAGACGCAACCGCAGGTTCAATCGCGAGTGTGCCAGCGCTGTTGAGAGCAAACAGACGGCATACCGCGCTTGGATCAGAGGTAAAGCTCATGGGGCTCCCGAAACTCGCTCGCTAAAAGCAGCCTATAATAATGCCACCAAGTCGTGTAAGAGGGCCTACATTAGAGCGGATGCCCAGCGCGTTGCACGAGTAGGCCAAGAACTCCTGACGCATCCTACGGTCAGCCGTAGCTACTGGCGTCTAGCCAAAGCCGTGCAATCCAACTTCTGCCAACCCTCGCTGCCACCACTGAGATGTCTTGACGGAACTTTAGCTCACAAGCCGCAGGAAAAGGTCGATCTCCTGGCCAAACTCTTTGCGGCTAACTCCCGGATCGATGACTGTGATGCACAGCCACCCTCAATTCCTCACTGTGGCCACACAATGTCTGATATTAAAATCAGGCAGTGTGATGTCCGTGCGGAAATGCAGTCAATCGATGTCCGGAAAGCTAACGGTCCTGATGGCATCCCAGCAATAGTCCTGAAAATGTCTGCAGCGGAGTTGTCCCCTGTGTTAACGCGTCTGTACCGTCTCTCGCTCTCTTCGGGTTGTGTGCCGGGATCTTGGAAAGAAGCTAATGTGCAACCGATCCCTAAAAAAGGAGATCGGTCAGATCCGACTAATTACCGCCCTATAGCCGTAACTTCAGTGTTGTGTAAGATCCTAGAACGAATATTGAACAAACAGCTTATTCGATACCTAGAAGATCACTCCCTAATTCACGATCATCAATATGGGTTTCGGCCTAAACGGTCAACGGGTGATCTTCTAGCGTACGTCACACATCTCTGGGGTGAGGCTATTGACAAGCGTGGCGAGTCACTGGGAGTTAGCCTTGACATAGCCAAGGCTTTTGATCGGGTCTGGCACAAAGCTCTTCTCTCCAAGCTCCCGGCATACGGTTTGCCCGCTCAGTTCTGTACCTGGATTGCCAGCTTCCTGCATGAGCGTAGAATCCGTGTCCTTTCGGATGGATGCGCTTCGCGGTTCATGTCAGTGAACGCTGGTGTTCCTCAAGGCTCCGTTCTATCCCCCACGCTGTTCCTTCTGCATATCAATGACATGCTTCCTCTTGGAAACATTCATTGCTATGCAGATGATAGCACAGTGCATGGGGGATATAACGGGCACCCAACGGCTGGGCGGGTAGACACCGAAATGAAGCGAGCAAATCTTGTCATTGAGCTCGATCGGATGTTGGACCTCATTTCTAAATGGGGCTCCGATAATCTGGTGGAGTTCAATGCCAAGAAAACACAGGTGTGCGCGTTCACAGCGAAAAAGTCGCCATTCCTTCCCCTTCCCTCTCTTCAGGGTACATCTCTAGGCCTGCAGAGCAGTATTAACATGCTCGGTATGGATATCCGCTGCGATCTGAACCAAAACGACTACATCGAAACCGTGATTAAAAATGCCTCACGTAAACTCGGTGTCCTGAACAAGGTGCGGCGATTCTTCACGCCTGATCAGTTGTGTCTATTATACAAGACACAGGTGCGGTCTTGCGTGGAATATTGCTCTCACCTTTGGGATGGCTCCGCAAAGTACCTTCTCGATGCCTTGGACAGATTGCAGCGCCGCGCTGTGCGCATTATCGGCAATGCAGAGGTCACTAAAACTCTCGAGCCTTTGCAATTGCGTAGAGATATTGCGTCACTCAGCGTCTTTTACCGTTTATACCATGGCGAGTGCTCTGAAGAACTCTTTGACCTCATCCCTCCTTCTCCCTTCCTCCATAGGAGTACGCGTGCTGCTCTGCGGAGTCACCAATTTACAGTCTCTAACATTCCATCTCGCACAAAGAAATTTGGTGACTCGTTTCTTTGCCGCACTTCCAAAAGATGGAATAGTCTACCAGCACACGTATTCCCTCCTACGTCCGTACGTACGTAGGGTCCTTCAAACGAGGCGTGAAGAAGCACTTTGTGGGCCGGCAGAGTGAGGATGACTGATGCTACGTCTCTTACGCTGCACCAGTTGTCCTCGCGCCTGGACCTCATTTCCACTTAACATCAGGTGGAGTGGGGTCATTTGCCGGGCTTAGTATAAAAAAAAATAAAAAAAAACATATTCTGTCATGTAGACATGCAAAATTTTACAAAATAAATATTAATTAATTAATTATACAAAAAACATTAACATTGTTGCCATCATTATTATACTATCAAATAATATTATTAGTATTGCATCATTAAAATCATTTTTATTAATTATTCAATTGTATTGGGTACTAATTATACAATTACAATTTATTTACTTACTTCTATTATTTAAAATTACATTAATACATTATTTGTATTAATGTGATTGTATCAGATTGTTTCGAGGCACATCCGGGGTTTGTGATCAATGATCATTAACATGCAGGCAGGCATGGTGATTAAGCCATAACTAATCAATTGTAGTGATGACTTCATTTCAATGATGGAGGTCTTTGCTCAGCAGTGGGACAGCCATAGGCTATTTACGTTTACTTACTCAATGTAGACTATGGTCCGAAATAAATTATTTGAATTGTATTAAATTAACACTTTGTCAACATTTTCTACCATTGTTACAGGTGAATTAACTCCTGATGCTGTTGTGACTGCTGATGTTATATCTAAAATGGACAAACTATTTGACACATTAAATAGTGATTCCTCAGATTTACGTAGGGGAAAGCCTTTCGCCACCAATATAAAAGCGAGTACACCACATATGGCATTCATTAATGAAATGAAATTATTTATTAAAAACATAAAATTTGTTGGTGCACGTAGTCCACCTTCACAAGATGGCTGGCTGTGGACTCTTAATGGTGTCGAAAGGCTGTGGGACAGTTTACGCCAAAAGCACAAAAATTTTAAAAGTCTTGCGACAAGAAGGCTACAACAGGACCCACTAGAAAATTTATTTGGGTGCATTAGAGGAAATTGTGGTTCAAATTGCAACCCCACTTCTGGCCAATTTGTCGCTGGCTTGAAAACTGCTTTATTGAGTAATCTCTCCCACATAGGTAATGGTAATAACTGCGAGATAGACCAAAACGAGGGCATATTTGAAAGCTAAAAATTATTTTTAAAAGGTAATAATATACATGTAGCTCACACTAAAGATATACCAGTATCTTCAGTGCAAGCATCTCATTTAGAATACAATATTGATAATCAGCTATTGGAGGAATGTGGTGGTGAAGAACAAGCATGCACATATGTATGTGGTTTTATTATAAAAAATTATAAATGTGATGATTGCATCAACTGCACATCAATTTTCACCACCACAGACCGTTCTACTGTACATTTATTTACACAATTTAAAGAGCATAACGACTACAAAGAATGTTTAAAATACGCCAATAACAATTTTGTGCTTTGTGTAGAACGTTGTGCTAATTGAGTTAATAAATATTTAAATGATAACTCATTTTAAAAAAACATACTAAAAGAAATAACTAAATGTATACATGAAGAAATTAATTTTGATTTTTTAAAGGTTTGCACAGAGCATGAAGAGAAAATATAAAATATATAATAAAAAGTGTTGCTTACATAATGATTAAAAGATTTTGTATAATAAAAATAGATCTTTTGCTCAAGAACACTCAGTAATATCACGTCGGGGTCACCAGTGTTCCATCGGGCCAAGTATGCGATGTTGATGATGGGTTCCATGGCGATGTTAAATAACGACTGCGTCTCTTAAAGTGATGTTGTATATTTACAGTGACTACATTGTGACTAACTTATTATCTAAACCTTACAAGACTATTTATACAGTAATACTACGTAGATGTTGGAGGGAGGATGCCGTGACATATCTTTCTCGGATCTGCACGCGTTTAGGAATGTGCTTACAAACTCTTTAACCGATACGTGATGATAATAAATTATGTGGCGACTCTGGCCGCCACATGCACTAAAGAAAAAAAAAAATCCTGAAGTATCAATAAACACAAATTTAACTGATTGTGTCCTTGCGCAAAAGATCTAATAATAACTAAACAAAATCTTTTAATTATTAAAGCATTAATAACATATACAATATGCTTATTGATGCTCCAAAGATTAAATTTTGATGCATTTGGTCTGGATCTTCTTCAAGATATTGATTTGTAATTGTATTTATTTGTGATTGATTGTTAATTACAAATTAATGCAACACCCAGCGACAGATTCAGTTAAATAGTCTTTTTTAAAATTTGAACTTGTTATTGTATTTATTTGTGAAAAAAAAAAATTATAATGTTATCTCTTATATAGTCGAATAGTGCGTAGCGGCCTCGGAATTTTTAGATATCATTGATTTTATATAGGAAAAAAATCGCTATAAGTTCACAGTTAGTGAATTTCTCCTATCTACGATAGTATTATATTGAGCAAAATTTATACCAGAATAATTGTTACTTCAGGAGGAGTTAAGATTTTATAGTGAATTTATTATCCTATTTCGTTAAAAACGATAAATACAACTGCAAAATTACTACAAAATGCGATAATGGGCATTTTACGCAAAAATCACCTTCGAGATGTAATAGGCCTCTTAATTACAAAATAAAGGAACACCCAGCAACAGATTCAGTAAAATAGTCTTTTTTTTTTAAAATTAAACTTGTTATTGTATTTATTTGTGATTGATTGTTAATTACAAATTAATGCAACACCCAGCAACGCAATCAGTTTCAGTAAAATAGTCTTTTTTTTTAATTGAACACACTTGATTCCACGCTAATGACAGTAATTTATTTAGGTAGAGGAAGCCACAAAGTTTTGATAATTTGGCTCTTCTAATTGCGTAGTTTATAAACCAATTTAAAACTTATTGTAAAAAAATACAGTGATAATAAAAATATAATGCGGTTCTTATTCGATTCATTAAATACGATGTTTCCTCTCAGTAAAAGTTATTTCAATATGAATGTAAATGTGCCTATGTTTTTCATCATCATTATTTTGATAAGTGCCTGTCAACCAATTATTATTTTATGATGACTAAATTATAACTAATTTATGAATAAATGTTAAATTTATTATACTAAACATGTCTTTTTCTTCATGCCTCCTCTAATATTAAAATTCAATGCCTGTATTACAGAACTAAACTCAAGTCTACTTGGCTTGAGTTTAGTTCTGTAATAATCTATCCAATAATAATAATATTAGAAAAAAGAAATTTGAACTTCCCGCTCGAGTATGTAATTTGAATTTCCCGCTAATGAATTGTTATCCGGGGGTCGCCAAGAGAGCGCGCTGATGGCGCGCTTTTATTAGTCACTTTTTTAGTATGGAGTTGATGTTCTTCTTTAGTAATTGTTTTCTGTGGTCTAGTCTTCTTAGTTTCTTCTTCCAAATTGGAAGGACTAGTCTTCAGGTACAATCACCAGCTTCTGAATTGGAAGACTACAGCCTCCAGTCATCGCGTGCGCCTACGCCTGCCTGTGCCTGTCTCGCCTGTCAGCCTGCACCTTCTCCTGCCTGCGCCTGGTGGCGCCTGTCTGCCTGCACTTTCGCCAGCCTGCGCCTGCTGGCGCCTGCTGTCTGCGCCTGCCTGCGTCTGCCTGCGCCTACCGGCGCCTGCCTGTCGGCGCCTGCCTGTCGGCGCCTGCCTGCCTTCGCTTGCCTTCGCCTACCGGCGCCTGCCTGCCGGCGCCTGCCTGCTGTCGCTTGCCTGCGCCCTTCGGCGTCTGCCAAGTTCAGCGCTTGCCTCCACACCTTCGCCTGCCTCCACGTCAGCTGCACCTATCCCTTCACTTTTATATTTTCAACCTTCATCTTAACCATCATCACCTCCATACTCACCATCCTCACTCACCTTTTTTTTAACTTTTAGTTTGTAATTTTATTTTGTATTATAAATATTTGTTAAATACTTATCATCTTTTCTTTTTTAAATGTCGCTTCACGACATTTTGGCGCCCAACTAGCTTTTAGGTTCTAATCTCTTCTTTCTTTTTACCCACTCCCTAGAGATTTTCTTTTTTGTGTTTGCTTTCTTTTTCTTCACCATCTATGCATTTTTTTTTCTCTCTAAATTCTAAAACAACACTTTGTCTAGTGATTCTACAGTACTTTACACATTCACCTACTTGAACTCTTTTCATTTAATATTTTTATTTTCAGTTATCTTAAAGGAATATGTTCAAAATTTTTTTTTCATATTTTATCTGTATATCTCTGTCTTTTTATATCTTTTAACTTTATAATCTATCTCTATCTTTTTATATCCTTTTAACTTTATAATCTATATCTTTAAATTTGTTACTAAACTTTATCTTTTTGAGACTTTATTTGTTCAACTGACAGATGGCACAATATAGACATTCCGTTCAATCTTAACTTCTCCTTCATCTTACAAATTTAATATGGTATATAAGTTTTAATCACATTCACATTTTCATTCCATTCATCATTCATCTCATTAACGTTTTTGTTTCTTTTTGTTTTTGTTTAACTTAGTCTGTGCTCTTAAGCACACTTTAACGTTCTATAACGTTACTCAAGATCTATCTATTGATCTTCTCTATAACTCTAGTACCTACCTACTTTAGTTATCAAGCTTTGAACCCTACCGTTCTTAGCTACTTTATTGCTTCGAGCCCTACCGCTCGTAGCTACTTATGATATTATGCTTTGAGCCCTACCGCTCTCAGCATATCTTAATTTACTTCATTTTTATTTTCATTTCTTTATTTCTTTTTTTTTATTTTTTTCGTTAGGAGCGGCTGACTACTCCCTAAAAAAGCCTTAGGTCTAACTTTCCACTTATAGAGCGGTCGACAACTCTTAAAATAAGCCCTAATCGTCATTTTAAAACACCCTTCTAGAGTGGTAGTCATTGAATGTGAACTCCACCCTTATTGAAAGCAGATGATAGTATGTAAGAGAACGTATGTCTGTTTGTTAGGCGATGTATGTCTGTGTGAAGTTGTGTTTTACTGTTTCTTTAGAAATATGCTTTAAAAATTTTCTCTGAGTCAAAAATTTTCTGGGGTCGTGGGGGAAATGTGGTGAAACCACTTACCTTTTCCACTTCCCAGGTACCTTTTTATTTCATGTAATCATCTCATATTTTAACATTCGTCTTATTTATATATTTGCCTTTATTTTTCCTCGCTTCTGCAACGATACATAATGTTTTAGTAACTACACACTACACTACACACATCGCAATTTCTATATCTAAACACATTTACTTACGTGATCTAAATCACGAAACTTCGGACACAATTTTTCGACACTTTTACGTATCCCACAAGTTTCGGATCACTTCGATAATCTTATTATGCGTTTTTCCTTGTAATATTTACATTTATCTCACCTTAATTGTTTTCTATTTACTAAATATTGTGTTTTGGTTACGTTTTGACGTATCTGACAACTTATTTTTGCTTCGTTGCTATGCAACTTATCAACATAATTCAATCAAAACTGTCATGTTTTTAGATATTTTTTAGAAATATAAAATGGCAATACTGATTTTCCCGCCTCTTGACGTTACCTGTTTATCTGGGGAAGTGGTAAGTGGTAGGGGTAGAGAGGCTCTGCTCAGACCAAGAGTTGAGTCAATGGTCATTCTTTTGCCGTTCACGGCGGTGCTAAGACTAATTTGTTAAATCTATGTCCGATAGTTGTGTGATTTTATAAAAGTGTAAATTTGTTATTGGAAAAATATAGTTTAGATATTAGTTACAAGTTGGAGTGGTTTTATTTTCTTATCATCTCAGAAGTGGGATTACCCAAATACAAGGTATGTACGAGTATCAAGTGAAAACACATTTTATACGCCTATAACTTTATCGAATAAGAATCGAGATTAAAAGTGCTAAGAATGCAAGTTTTAAGATTAAGCAATGGAACATAATTATCGCATAGTTATTCTGATTGATTTACGCATTGCATTAGGTCAGGGCGACTCCCTGATAATGAGATGTGTGGGTTATTCACTTGACAAAATGTGCGCGGTTACTTGGCCGGGCTACCCCTGGGCAGCATTTTAGAGGGCATTACTTTCTTTTTACACATTAAGCCGATGTTTGTGCTGCCACGTCGAGGCTAATCTGTGATGTGTACCAGCTACTGTTGGCTTGATTTAATAATAATTATGCTTTCTTAAGTTCCCATTAATTTGCAAATGTGCTACTTAATCGGGCTACCCTCTGATAGCATTTATATGTGACGACTGAAGCTGGTAATTTTTATTGAATTCTGATAATAATGTGATTTCAGAGCACTTTTAATTTCATGCAATGTTGTTGAACTCTTTTGATTAACTTTTTATTACAATTTGTTGGTTATCTTAATTTTTTTTAATAAAAAAAAGAGCAATTAGTGAGCTATGTTTGTTCATTGGATTTCGTTATATACCTACCAGCACTGGTCTAATGTTGTATGTTATTGTATGTGGCTAACCTTGTCAAGGAAACTAGAAAGTGAACTACGTAGGTTCACTGTTTCTGTTAGGGGGCGATGTATGTTTGCTCACTGGTTGATTGAGTGAGTATGTTTCACACTGGTTTTTTTTTGAGTGAGCTACATACATTTGTCGGATGTTTTGAGTAAGCTAGGTTTGCTTACTGGATAAAGCTTTCATTTTTTAAAAGAAACTAGACAGTGAACCTATGTATCTGTTAGGGGGCGATGTATGTTTGCTCACTGGTTGATTGAGTGAGTAGGTTTCTCACTGGTTTTTTTGAGTGAGCTGCATACATATGTCGGATGTTTTGTTAGGGGGCGATGTATGTTTGCTCACTGGTTGATTGAGTGAGTAGGTTTCTCACTGTTTTTTTTTGAGTGAGCTGCATACATTCGTCGGATGTTTTGTTAGGGGGGCGATGTATGTTTGCTCACTGGTTGATTGAGTGAGTAGGTTTCTCACTGGTTTTTTTTGAGTGAGCTGCATACTTCGTCGGATGTTTTGAGTAAGCTAGGTTTGCTTACTGGATAAAGTTTTCATTTTTTTTTAAATATGTAAACAAAGGTTAACAAGCTTTAACTAAATTAAACTCTAAAAGGACCATAATTTTATTGAATAATAAATGTTTTACATATCAGTATTTATTTTAATAACAATGCAATCCACTACTTTAATATTTTTATTAGTTTTCTGATTAACTAATGTACTTTTCTGATTAAGTTATTACGGATCATAAGTTGTGGAACGGATTATGTCGATGAATTGTTGCATTTCAGGAAATGGCGCCTGGTAACGAATGTGGCACACCGCCCGCCGGTTACGCCTCCTAAGCGGCATGGACGTGCCAAATAGAAGTCTAAGCGATGGAGAAGTCCTTCCTCTTCATCCACGTTCAGCAGTGAACATGTACCCAGGAAGTCGCCGCTGGTGTAAATAAAAACCTTGCTGGAAGCATAAATTAGCCAGGTTCGTGACTATAGGCACAACCAACTCGTTAGCTAGTTTAAGAAATGTTGTGTTTATGCCATCCTTACCAGGGGCGCTGCATTTACGGATGTTTTGACGGGAATTATTAATGTCTAGTAATTATTCATTTTGACTTTGAGGTTGGTTTCGATGCGTTATATTATTTACTGATTTCCAAAAGCCTTTCGGGTTATTTTTATTTCTTAGACAGTTGATCTCTTTCAAATTTCCATTTGACTTTCTTTATGAGGTTATTACAGTGATTTCTGTATCTGCTGTATGTAGTATTTAGAATGTCATTATGGGGATCAACACAGAGTTTTGCTTGCTTGCTATTTCTGTTGCTAATACATCTTAGTATGCCTTATGTAATCCATGATTTTATAAGACGTTGCTTGTTCGGTACAACTATTGTAATAGTGTTAGATAAAATGCATTGCCTCAGAACATTAATTAATAAAATAATAACCGTTCTTGATTTAACCATTACTGGTTGAATCAAGAACGGTTATAAGACTGTATTTTTACATCTATATAATTTTAGTATGACATGGTCTATGCCGTTACCAGCTCTAGTGGGAAGTGTATGACCCGGGAGCAGACCATGAATGGCCAGCATATTAAGAGTTACAGTAAGATAGAGAACGATAAATACCTAGTATAGTGAGATTTCCTACACTGTCACTTGTAGGCAAGACGCATGTTTTAGACTTATTTATTTAATATTACTTTTGTGTGTTTTTTTAAATTAAACGACAACCCCATCACAATGATTTAAGTGACTCGTTTTAGAGATTTATGTATATTTATCTATTTAGGGTATATGTTTGTTTGGATCAGTCCAACTTTCGCTCAGTGCTATGAGATCAGTATCAAAGGTGAACTGTGTCAAAGTTACTTGGAGGTCGTCAAAATTTTTATAGATGCTTCAACTGTTTTGCGAGATTACCATGAAGTATTTTTTTTATGATAGTATTGTTAGAAAAGTCACAAATGGAACCAATATTAGAATGGGTTATTTCTCGGTTGTCTAATTCGTTCATGTTTATAGACGAATTATCCATAATTGTCGTAATAATAGAGACTGACCATATACCTTTCAGGATATTTAAATTTGTGTTTGTCATAGAAATTTAAATAAGTGCGTAAAGTACCAATTTATTTACTAGGTAAAGGTTCTCCTAAGCTAAGAGACCAAGTGAAACTTACACAAAGTTGATCTTAGTGTATGTAAAAGTATCGTTGTGTGAGTGTAAGTAGTACCTATACGGCAAAGTACGTGTAATGATGAGGGCGTAGGTGGTTGTTGCAAAGGTAGTTTTTGTTGGGGTGGTCATGTAAGCTAGGGTACTTTTGTGTGTAAAACAAAATTATAGAGCTTTTAAGTATTACAAGAAAACAATAAGTTAATGACATAATAAAGAAAACATAAGTCAGAAAGGGAACAAACTTCTAACAGTCATGCTTGCATTAAGTTATGCACCTACGATTCATTTCTAACTAAAATTACCGATAAGTTCACATCCTTCCTAAGATAAACACGGCCGTAAGCAGTCCAGCAGAACTTGTAGTCTTTTGATTTAGCAAGATTAGGGCGACAAAGAGCAGTCTAGCGCCTTTTGCTGTGAGTTGCTCAGAGATAAACACGGCAGTATCTTCATTTTTAGTTGCTCCTAGGTGTTTCGCTTGCAGCTTTACCTTGAGAGTATTAAAGACTTTACAAGCTTTTAAAAACTTCTGTTTTAATCATCGCAGAAGGCAGTTCAACGACTATTGGTGTATTAGATTTGTCAGCGTCTCTTTTCCCCTTCACTCTATACAATTCTTACCAAGTAACATTTCATTCGAGCCTAGGATGTAAAAAAAAGAAGCCTGTAGGTGTTATCACAGAATAACTAATAGTACTGTGTTATATGAGTCTTACAAAGGTTAATGCTTTGTTATCTGGTCATATTATGTACTTGACAATGATTAATAAGTCTCAAAACGAATAGTTTATTATTACAACCCTGAGAGCCGCTGACAAGAGTTGAAATTAACGTTATTTTGACTTGTGTTACAAGAGCATAATAGTCCTTGGATCATAAAGTTTGTTGTAGACTTTTGAGTGAGTTCTGGAACGGCTAGGTAATACGAAAGTGAGATCTAAAGATTTAGTTTTTAACTTTGATACAACCATATGGTCATGGTTTGTTGAAATCGCTAATAAGTTATTTCTATCTTAAACCTTTAAATTGTATTCGAGTTAGCTAGGCAAACAAATTAGGACTGAGTAGCAAAAACCCAAACCATAATACTAATATTATTGTTTAGGAGCTGAAGACGTAAACTTTTAGCTGGCCGTTCTGAAAACGTTAATCTTAATACTTTCTAGTAATATACCAAGGACAGACATATTTATTAAAAAAATATATCGTTAAGTACAAAAAGCAATAATTTTATTAATAAACGCGTAAGTAATTAAGTTACATGTGCTATATAATTTAACATATATATTGTTTACTTAGATAAATAAAAGTTATACTCTAAGGCTATTTACCACCAACCATCTAATTTAATAATTTATATGAAGTACAGTAAAATATCATGAACATTTTTGACTTACGAAAGGCTCGTCTCGTATACAGCACTATTATCCTAAGCTGTCACGATTTTTTAATTTTATTTATAAAGTGCCCATGTTTTTAATTTTTCCTAAATTCAGCAAGCAAGTTACTTTATATTTTGTATGAATACAACAATTAATTATCTAACCATTTTGAATCTTTGTGAAATGACAGGGACTATTTAAAAAAAAAATCTTTTATATAAACATTTTAAAACTCCAGAATCATGGAAAGGCATTTATTGATGTCGATCAAAAAGGTTTAAGTGATCATAGATTTACATCCTACTAATTTAAAACTTGACAGCTACATTTCATGGTTATTATTAACGTTAAATTTAGGTTGTGTAGGTTTTATTTGGGTACTGTTTAATTAGTTCTAAGGTTCTGGATTTAAGCTAAAAATTTTGCTGTAGCTCTTAGAAGGGTTCTAAACCGTGGGCCCTTTTTTCACTCAGTAGGTTATTATAAGTTTCGTCTTAACGCGTTCGCGGTCCGAGGGAGAGAGGTTTAATATAGACTGATCATTATCTCCATCTTTTGTACACTATTTTTAATTTCATGTAATAGAGAAAGTACAAAATAAAATGTATGTAAAACTGTTAAAACAAAGACCTATCGATTTATGAAATATTGTATTAAATTGGAAAATATTAAATTAATTTTATAAATTATAGCTACTTACCGAATGTCATGTTGTTTTAAAATGGATAGTTATTATATTTTTAAATAGTAAATGTTATGTATTTAAATTGTCACTATAAAACTTGTTATGCTTATCATAAAAGTCGCTTAACCATCCATGTAAGTTTAAGTAAGTAATAGTTAATTGTAGTAAAATTTAATTACCTATTTATAAATAACTGCAATCAGTTGGAATAAACTGTGCGTCGGCAGACAGCACGTTATCAGATGGCCGAATGTCATGTTTTTAGATAATTTTTAGAAATATAAAATGGCAATACTGATTTTCCCGCCTCTTGACGTTACCTGTTTATCTGGGGAAGTGGTAAGTGGTAGGGGTAGAGAGGCTCTGCTCAGACCAAAGAGATTTAAATAGTAATAGAGCGGCTATTGGTCACTATTTCATACAAAAACTTTGAGCTGGTGCTCACGTTACGCCATCTAACGTTGAAAAGCAAAACCTATATCAAGAATAATAAGAAGTACACTATGAACAATTATAATAAGTTTCACCTACCCCACGGTAGGTGTCGCCCTGCAGTAGGGATGTTCCGTTAAAAATTCGACGTACCTATCGATAAGTTTGATGAAGATTAACTAAAATCGGTATAATATACAACATTGGAACAAGCAAGTGACAATTAGGGAAGGAAATGAAAATTCGGGTGTTTCAAATGAGTATTTACTAAGTTATAAAGTGTAAAGTTATTAAAAATTCAACATACTTAACTAATTATAAACAAAGAATGAATGAATGAAATAACATAAGCACCTAGCTAGTACCTACGAACAGCATACTGACAACACTCATTTTTGAAGTAAACCCACCCCCGCGATCACTCATCATAAGTAAGGATTATTATACACTCCCGTATACCAAAATCAAGTCAACTTCAAAACAAATGTAACATGGTTGTGTGATTGGATTAACGAATCAATTCATAGGAATGATAAGGTAAAATGGCTGACTTTAACAGATTAACACGAGTTGATCCATATAGTGATTCATTTTAAAATACCTAAGTTTACATAGATATTATAGACCACATTGCGTGTTAATGACAACTCGCAATCGCAAGTACAACCACGAGCAAAAATATGTAAACAATTGTAACTCTTAAAACAATGGAATAAGAGTCAAAGTGTATACATATTGGTGCTCGTGACTGTACCTATCAAATTATTTTTGTCGATCTTAATTGCTTTTTCGGGCATTAATTATGCAACTTTTAAATACACGGCATTGTGAACGTGTTTACATTGGCCGTGTTTCAAGCAAAGTAACAAAATAAGAGCTCACTTGTTAAGTGCGCTGTTATTTAACGAGCCGCGCCGCGCGCCGACCTGACATCTAGTTGGTATTGTTGATCGAAGAGTTTAAAATAAGTAGTAATATTCTAATTTATTAAACGATCATCGCACGATACTGTTACACTGCATAACATTGCGTTAGGGACGCAATGATCATTGAGTCAGAATATTACTACTTATATAAAACTTAAACTTACGATATAAAAATATTATCTACTTATAATATTATTCGATAAGTAAAACGACATCACTTGAACACCACTAAATCATCTACTTCCGCTTCGACAAGTGTGGTGACATCCTAAAAGTAGATACTTTTGCTTTTCACCACTAGAGGTCAGCATAGGGCAACGGTAAATGTTCTAGAATAATTTATTAGAAATTATGATTATAGTCTGATTATGGGGTAAATATACAAAATATTTACGAAAATAAGCTGTAATCACATTCAGCCTTTTTTCCATATCGAGATTTGCAGTATCGCAATATGCAATTTGGTATATTTTCTATTGTTTAAGTCAAATTTGTTCACGCACAAACACGACTGCACTAGAGGGCGCATAACATCATACTAAGCGACTTGTTACCACTTGGTAATAAGTTGTGGATTAAAGTTTTGATCGCTATGTCCTGTCTATTAGTAATAGTTTAATGTCTTTGGCTCAGACCAAGAGTTGAGTCGATGGTCATTCTTTTGCCGTTCACGGCGGTGCTAAGACTAATTTGTTAAATCTATGTCCGATAGTTGTGTGATTTTATAAAAGTGTAAATTTGTTATTGGAAAAATTTAGTTTAGATATTAGTTACAAGTTGGAGTGGTTTTATTTTCTTATCAAAACTTTTTGACTTTCTTATTTTTACATTTGGCCATCTAGATTTCAGCGTTTTAAAAATATTATTTTGAAATTTATGCAGAACTCGGAAACCGAGGTTTCTTTATAAAGTTCAGCCGACGACTAATCATTACATCTCTAGCTTTTGATTCAAAAGGATTAGTCTACCTGAGACGATCACCAGCTTCCGAATTGGAAGGTCTAGTCTTCTTACTTTCTTCTTCCAAATTGGAAGGACTAGTCTTCAGGTACAATCACCAGCTTCCGAATTGGAAAACTACAGCCTCCAGTCATCGCGTGCGCCTACGCCTGCCTGTGCCTGTCTCGCCTGTCAGCCTGCACCTTCTCCTGCCTGCGCCTGGTGGCGCCTGCCTGCCTGCACTTTCGCCAGCCTGCGCCTGTTGGCGCCTGCTGTCTGCGCCTACCTGCGCCTGCCTGCGCCTACCGGCGCCTGCCTGTCGGTGCCTGCCTGTCGGCGCCTGCCTGCCTTCGCTTGCCTTCGCCTACCGGCGCCTGCCTGCCTTTGCTTGCCTTCGCCTACCGGCGCCTGCCTGCCTTCGCTTGCCTGCGCCCTTCGGCGTCTGCCAAGTTCAGCGCTTGCCTCCACACCTTCGCCTGCCTCCACGTCAGCTGCACCTACCCCTTCACTTTTATATTTTCAACCTTCATCTTAACCATCATCACCTCCATACTCACCATCCTCACTCACTTCTTTTTTTTTAACATTTATTTTGTAATTTTATTTTTGTATATAAATATTTGTTAAATTCTTATCATCTTTTCTTTTTTTAAATGTACAATGACAACGTAACGTAAGAACATTTTGAAAATTCGGCACGGGAGACGGGGTGTTCTAACGGATGCCGGTGGGCCGCTAATAAATACGTAAAAATATACATATCTAACAGAGTCCTATTGTAGGTAAGTTATAGTAAGAATAAGTATCAAGTAAAGTCTTGACGATACTTGAAAAGAGCATTGGATCCTGAGTTCGTTTTGCAAATAAGTTTACTAGATAGAAGTAGGTACAGACCTACATGTACATACATAATAATCGCGACTATTATCCCCAATGGGTTAGTCAGAGATTAGGCAATGGGGACATCCCCTCTCCTAACATCACTAAGTTTTATTTGTACTGGCACCTCGAGACCAACCGTTAGGTTATGCAAGAAGTGCCAGACGTCCCTGCGCCAGTAGAACACTCGCGCAGGAGACCATCTGCGTTAGGTCTTGACGCCAAATCAGTGCCCGCCGAAGTGCGCTCTTCATTCGGTACTCATAAGACTATTTACGACCGGTCAAGGCACAACCAGCGGGGGGCTTGAACCGGAACCCCGTAGTATCCCTGAAAACACAACTGGACCGGTAGTTCCAGTTGCGATACCCTATCTATCGGGGTCAGTAGATAGGGACAGGCAATGGGGACAGAAAAAGCAGTTCTCTACCATAGTCCGCTTTTCACTTCCTAATAGCGAATGCACATGTGCTTAGCGTGACAGGTGGTGAGCTCTTCGCCGCTCTATGCTGTTGGATATACGTGCAGTCTTTAGTCTGTTATTCGCCTTTTACAACACCCAAGGGAAGAGAACAGGCGGTAGTATTCTTTCACCGGAACGCGACACGGTTAGAAGAGGTAGGTTCTTATCTACTTTATTTAAATTTAGCTGGAACGCGCAAATTAAATAATTATTAAAGCAATCAGTTTTGATCTTTAATAATTGTATTGTTATCTTTACAATGTTAATTTTTTCTACAACCAGTGAGCGCTTGGCCTTCGTCTCACCGGATGGTAAGTGACGATGAGGCCGAAGATAAAAGCGCGCTTCACCTATTTTCCTTAAATAATGACTGTAAAGCTTCTGTAATTAATGAGCTTAGTAGCACAGCGGCTTACACATTTGGGCTGCGATCTTAAATGTAAAGCAAATTTTGCAATATCGGGTCGCCGGATGGGTGAAAAAATTAAGGGGATCCTGCACGAAATTGTGAAAACTTACGTATTTTTAAGTTACTTGTACTGTGCGCTAAATTAGTTAAATACATTAAAAGAACCTACGTAAGTTGGCTTGATCATTGCTCAAAGTCGTAGCCTTGTTGAAATTTAAAACAAATTCTTTAAACAATAACAAACAATACATAAAAGTAATGACTCCTAAAAACATTTTTATTCGGCAACTTTCCTAATTTTACGCATGAAACAATAATTCTTACATGAAAATATTTGTATTGATAACACAAGCGCGTGATGGTTTTATACATTTAGCAGAATAAAAACATTGCTCTAATCAAATTACAAGGTCTGAAACTTTTAATCAGAATTGTTCTAATTTTATCAATATGATTGATTTTGCTTTGAAGTTCAAATAAGAGACTTATGTCAGTTTTTGCAATCGTGCGGGGTGGGGATGCCCTTAAAGTGTTCCGTAATAATCATGTAGATCGTAAGTGCAGCAGTAGGAACATTTTAGGTTTAATGATGGCGAATCTCTTACCTTGCCTACAGATATGCAGCAGCTACGATGCAGTTACTTACTGAAAGCAGTCATGGAAGCAATTCTCTTACACACATAAATAATATCAATTCCAAGCTAATTCCTGGTAGTCACCTTTCGCATAATTGCTTTGCTCCACATCTGCATATAGATGGACTATGGTTGCGCTAACTTGTTTTTGTCCCTCTCTAACCTTTGGTGTTTGTGTATCCGTCTCACAGAGTTTGGTGCGCCGTTTCGGTGGATGAACTAGACATTTCAATAGTTCTATCTAGTTTCTAACGACGCGACGTGCATAGGCTTACAGTGATAGATAATAAATAAAAATAAATAAATAAAACTTTCCTACACTCACACCAAATTATCTAGCCCAAGAGAAGCTTCGAAGAAACTCGTTAGATAGTTACTATAGACTACGGATAAACATACTTAAAATACTTAATATACATAGAAAACACGCAGACCCGAGACAATTTAGAAAAACAATAGTTTCTAAATTGACCCCACCGAGGATCGAACCCGGGACCTCAGAGATGGCGACTCCATGAAAACCGGTGTACAAACCACTCGACCAAGGAGGTCGTCACAATAGCTTTACTTTTTAACCGCATATTACACTCCTTGGAGACCGACTGGGAAAGCAGTCAGTTAAATATGTGGAGGTCCTGAGTTCAGTGTTTAGTAGATGCTGACTTTGAGCCGCCTCTTCTATGATAACGGTAAACAGCTTCATACACTTAAGAGGCTGTAGGTTCGTCTTCTAGTGGGGCTGTATATTTAACTTAAATCGTTTAGTAAAAGAGCTTGTTCTAAGTCCGCCAGGCCAGATACTACCATACCTAAAATGTTTACTAGAAAAAAGGCTTGCAGCGTAAATCACAACTACTGGAAAAAATTCAACGAGTCTTTTGGGGTCTCGGTAGCTTAGCGGTTAGAGCAGTGGACCGGCAACCAAAGGTAGTATGTTCGAATCCCATTCGAGCTTTCCTGAGACTCGCTGTTTTTTTTTCTAGTAAACATTTTATTCTTTATCTACAGCATTGTGAATGCAAAATTTCAATAATAAAGATATTTATAAGCAATTACGTCTTTATCGATTGTTAAATAGTTGCAATAGTATTTCTTTCGACTGTGAGGGTAGACTTCATAGTGACGTAATACCGCTGGCTTGCAGCGTAAATCACAACTACTGAAAAAAATTCCACGAGTCTTCTGGGGTCTCGGTAGCTTAGTGGTTAGAGTAGGGGACCGGCAATTCAAAGGTCATGTGTTCGAATCCCATTCGAGTTTTCCTGAGACTGGTTGTTTTTTTCTAGTAAACATTTTATCCTATATCTTTAAAGCATTGTGAATGCAAAATAATTAAGATACCTTATCTAAGTTACTACTGTTGGTACTGCACAGCTGTTACAACATCTACATAATTAATCTACACATACAAACATAATATAATCAAGACTATATTTATCCCAAAAGGGTTAGTTAGAGACTAGGCAATGAGGACCGCAAAAGCAGTCCTCTGCCATAGTCCACTTTTCACCAAATAGCGGCTGCACATGTGCTTAGCGTGACAGGTGGTGAGCCCACGCCGCTCTATGCTATTGGATGTATGTGCAGTCTTTAGTCCGTTAGTCGCCTTTTACGACACCCAAGGGAAGAAAGTTAGTATATATCTATCTACTGTAAAATTCAGACTGTTGCAAACACATAACAGAGAGACTCTCTTCTATTCTGTGGTTAAAAAGATTGTTCCTAAGTGGTTAAGGTTTTTGGATGAAGTGGACTTCTACTATCCGTTTTATCGTCATTTACCGCCAGCTGAGTTTCTCCGTTGTGATATTAAAATAATATAATTCAGATATACTTACCTCCTTAAATACGTACAGCTAGTAGGGATTCACAATAATTACAGATTGCGTTGCATAATTGAAAGTGAAACTTTTTCTAAAGGTAACTTTACCTTATGTTTCGAATATTAAAAACAAAACTCGCTTGCTCGCACAAAAAACTACCGCAAAGCTTTGAGTTTTGCACCGCACTTCAAATAACCTAGATTTTTAATAAGGATGCTTACGGCATCCTTATTCGTCTGTTCAAAAGGGAAGAGGAAAGATTCAGTTTTTTTTATTTCCCAGCGGTTATGTTTTGTTTTTTTCTTGTTTTAAAGCAGTCATCATAATTTATATTTATACAATTGGCAAAATGTTTGTATGCGCATAACTTCGGTCTCCATACATTTTTGGGCCGTTTATGAAAGTGCCGGCCAACTAAAAAAAATAGTACCTACGTAATGTTAGAACTAGCCATTTGGAGAAATAGTTAATATGGCACAAAAGTTGTGGGATAGCTCTTAGCCAAGTTATACAAGTTCGGTGATTTATCATTTTCATACATTTACTGATTTCTGAAAGTGCTGGGACTGGGAAACATAAAATAATGATAGATATTGCTAGAACTAATGATCTGAACCAATTATCATTGCAGCCCAAAAGCTGTGGGGTCATCACATGTTCTGTTTATACAAACAAAAATAACGAATCAAAAATATATGAAAATGAAGAATCTTTGAACTTGTATAACTTAGCTCGGCGCAATCCTACAACTTTTGTGCCATATTAACTATTTCTCCAAATGGCTAGTTCTAGCAATATGTAAGTACCATTTCTTTTTGTTGGTCGGCACTTTCAGAAAAGGGCTAAAAAAATTATGTCTTTGGGTTATTTTTTTTTTTACTAATTCTTATTTTGTTGTTTCTAATTGTCAGAACAAGGTTGAAACTTTTTGGAAATGCGTCACCGGATACGGGGTTTTGTACGCGGTGTTCACGCGGACGAATAAGTCGCGGGCGGGCCGTTAGTAAGAATATAGAATGCCCCACTGCTAGACTCAGGTCATTCTAGATCAGATCCTAACCTTTTAGTGATGAGGGACCATTCTGACCACAAAAAAAAATCTGCTGCCATGGACCACACAGTTGGCTTTGGGATAATATACAGTACCTAAATGTAAATAAATATCTAAACTTTAGGTATTAATTTATATTTATTCACATAAAATTATCTAAACCTCACATTTACAGATTTTAATGAGATTTTTGTGATTGCATACTCTTTACTAACTTCTAAATTCGTGGTTCTAAATCCTTCTCAGTCCCTATCTTATTTATTAGGATGGCTCCGCGGACCACTTGGGATGCTTCTAGGGACCACTAGTGCTCCACGGACCACCGTTTAAGAACCACTGTTCATCAAGGATCTAGGAATATTGGGATATAACACACCACATTTGCCTAGTGCACTTGCCTAATGCGGCTGGAGGAGCTCGATGGCCCAGCGGCCAGCGCGTTCTGCTTGCGATCTTGCCCGCTAAGCCACTTTCGCAATGCCGGGTCGCTGGATGGGTGACCAAATTTAAAACATCTCGAGCTCCGCCGTGCTTCGAAAGGCACGTTAAGCCGTTGGTCCCGATTGTTGTCGTAAGATAACAGACGTTAAACCCCACCAACTCGCAATGGGCCACCGTGGTGGGTATGGCTCAATATCCCCACGTGCAATTGTCCACGTGGAAGGCCTGTGCCCAACGGTGGGACGTTTATAGGCTGATGATGATGATGATGATGATGACTTGCCTAATGTTGTTTCTTACAACACCCAGGCACAAAAGCCTTATACGCCTTCCGTTTCTGAAGTTGTTGAGATCCTGATATTTTATATTTTTTACCTATGCGGCGACCTAGCATTTATTACCCCAACGCGCTTACCACTGCGATATCAAGCTACTTAAATAACTTAAGATTGGCTAACCCTCTTATATAACAAAATTGTTTTATTATTGTGTGAATTGAAATTCTTAGAAAGACAATAGAAATCTAAATAATATAATGAAAGACGACTAGAAGGTCTAGCCTGACGGATCCACATAATTTGTGAAACCAGCCTAATAATTGTCATCCCTACTCAAACGCTTCAAAGCTTAGTTCTAAAATCTGTGTACTCACTATGAAACAGTAACATTACTGTGAGCCGAGTGTGTAGCGGTTTAGTAAACAAATACACCAACCCCTCTCTTCCCTTGGGTGTCGTAAAAGGTTACTAACAGACTAAAGACTGCACATACATCCAACAGCATAAAGCGGCGATGGGCTCACCACCTG
The DNA here is from genome assembly GCA_963921215.1 of Scoparia ambigualis. NCBI lineage: Eukaryota > Metazoa > Arthropoda > Insecta > Lepidoptera > Crambidae > Scoparia > Scoparia ambigualis. The sequence continues at coordinate 1,848,381 of OY992509.1, forward strand.
TCACGCTGAGCACATGTGCAGTTTTTATTTGGTGAAACATGGACTATAGCAATGGACTGCGGAAGCCTGCGGAAGCCTCCTTGCCATGTATCTGATTAACCCTTTGGGGATTATAGTCGTGAGAGAGGATGGTACGTAAATAACATTACTCACGTCAAAGATTACAATTTATTTCGGACTATATTATTATAAAAGCGGGACGTCCTATCCTAGGAAATACAAGCTCACAGCGACCTCAAATAAACGAACAAGAAACTGAGGCCGCGGAGGCCACCAAACCGCGAATGCAGCCTTCAACAAAGCCAGCTTATAAATATGGAAGCCTTAGAAAATTTCCTAGAGAATTACAAAAGCGTCGCCGTCGTGCGCGTAGAAATAGGTAATTAGCTGTTCATATTCGTCGGTTAACATAGAATATTGTAGTGTGTGTTACACTTTTTGTTACCGAGCCAGCGAACGAGACAAAACAATTAAATTATAAATAAAACTATTTTTTCAATACTGAAAATGTAAATATACGTTAAATAGTAACTTGTAAGAGCAAGAGCAGACCTCCTTCTCCAAGCTCTAACAAGTTTTACGTGCACATGAATCAGCAATGTTTAAGCTTAACCAGATTTTAGGGAATGTTACCACCCAAAGTACGGGTCACCACAGCCAAGATAACAGAGAGTATGGCATTCTTAAGCTACCAAATGAATAAAAACGAATAAAACAAAGAATCACAGAACCGAACAGAAAAAAGAGGTTGTGATAGTTTATTTTCTTTAGGACAACGTTTAAGAAAGGTTATTATATATTATATACCCGAAGGATTAGTCATAGACTAGGCAATGAGGACAGCAAAAGCATTCCTCTACCATAGTCCACTTTTCACTTTCGCGAAGTTGGCGTTTCGCGAAGTTGGCATTTCGCGAAGTTGACGTTTTGCGAAGTTGGCATTATGAGAAGTTGGCTATTCGCGAGCGGTTGGCATTTTGCGAAGTTGGCATTCTGAGCGTAAACGTAAATATCGACTGCACATGTACTCAGCGTGAGGCCATCGCCGCTTTATGCTGTTGGAAGTATGTGCAGTCTTTAGTCCGTTAGTCGCCTTTTACGACACCGAAGGGAAGAGAAGGGGTCGTAGTATTCTTTCACCGCTACGCGACACGGTACTACTATATCACTTAAAGTTATAGAATTATATTTTTAATATTATATTGTGTAACATTCACGTGGACTTATGTTACGCCTGGGTTTCAACCTGAGTAACTTTGTCGAATGATGCCAGTTGTGAAAATCGGCGTTGGGCCAGCGTGGTGGGGTATGGTCTATTCTCCCGTGGGAAGGCCTGTTTCCAGCTGTGGGATGATCATTGCCTGACAATAAATAATGAAGTGTCAGCTCGCAGCATTAATATATCACCGGAGAGTCCATAAATAAAGCTTATGTACTAAGTACACACGCCTGGCAGGTCCACTATCCAAAACTGTCAAATTACTACAATCGATATAGATCTTTATTATTGAAATGTTGCATTCACAATGATATAAAGATATAGGATAAAGTATTTACCAGAAAAAAATCCCAATCGAGCTTCCTGAGTGTACGAGCTCACACTCTACATTGTATTATTTTAAGATATTAAGCTGACAGCGCAATTCCTTTGGAGCCTTCCGCGCGATTAAATTACATGTAAAATACTATATAATTTAGTGGCAAATAAACATTCAACCTCGACACCCGTGTCATTCAATTCTATCGGATAACTCTTCATCAACATCAACATCTTTAACTATTTTAACATCAATTGCATCTCAACATTAAATGTAGGGTTAGAAACGCTACATTTTGGTCCTTCGAGACTAGTTGATTTTTTCTAGTAAACATTTTATCCGATATAGATCTTGTCATCCTAGTGACAAAGTTCAAAATGTATTGAAGAAAATGTACATTTTATGGTAAGTTAAAATGCTGGTCTATATAATACCTGTGTACGGTTCAAGTTATTAGATATACGAATGCCTAGAAGAGAGCCGTGGCATATAGTCTGTACGAGTAAATTCTAATGCTCCATATATCAGAAAGTTGAAAAGTTCTGACTGCGAGGAAATTACCAACTTATCATCACGGCGCAGGAAATTGGGAGATCATTTTAAAATAGACAGCTTTGTGGTTTCCGTACAGTTTAATTTAACTTTTATAAGAGAACGATAATGGCTTGCGAGTTTAAACTAGCAGCTTTTGTATTGCGCTAGTCAGGGTTATTCGTAATTAAATAAACATGCTATTATTTACTTTCAACTTTCATCATCTTCATCAGGCAGTTAAGAATTATTATTACTAACAGAAATGTTGAGATGATAAATCTATCTAGAGAATAAGATCTATTGATTAAATTAGATCTATTGATTAGATAGCTCAAAAGATAAAGAAAGACAAAAACAATATCTAATAACGAGGGAAACAATTATTATTACGAGCCAAGAAACTACATACATAGGTACATATAATCTAGACTAATATCACTGAAGGGTTTTTTTTATTTATTCTACAACGGGTAAGCGCTTGGCCCTCATCTCATCTGATGGTAAGTGACGATAAGGCCGAAGGTGGAAGCGCGCTTCACCCGGAATCCTCAACCACTGAGGAACTGGCTATCTTATCTTAAACTGTCGGAACACAACAATGCTATAAACATCGTTGTTATGGCGACAGACTTAGATAAGATGGTGGTGGTTAGCCAGGCAGACTTAACAGCCCTACCACCAACCAAACCGAGCACACAAAGATGTACCCCCCGCTGGGAATCGATCCCAGGACCTCTGGGTCTGAAGCCGGTGGCTTAGTCACTAGACCACAGAGGCGATAAACAGAGGTTAGTCAGAGACTAGGCAATGTATATACGTAATTGGCTAGTGATGTAGTAGACTTGATGTAGGTAGACCAAACCAACCAACCAATGACCAAGATGTTTTCTAATAAGTATGTAGGTAGACCACTCCCACATCACTGTCGCAGACAAGAAACAGTTCGTTGCACAGAGTAGGTATAATTTTAACTTGTTTCAAAATAAATTTGACCATTTATGTTAGGTTTTAATCAAACAATTTGCATGTCATCGTTGTTTGCTGAATGGAAGGAGCTTTTTGTAATATATTTCAATAACTAATATGTATGTAACCCCAGTCAAATGCGAATAAACATATTCTATTATATTTAATGAGGATCACAAAAGCAGCTCTATGCTGCCATAGCCCACGTTTCACCAAATAGCGACTGCACATGTGCTCAGCGTGACAGGTGGTAAGCCCATTGCCGCTCTATGCTGTTGGATATATGACTGTGCAGTTTTGAGTCTGTTAGTCGCCTTTTACGACACCCAACGGAAGAGAGGGGGTGGTAGGAATCTTGTAATGAGCCGTTACGCGACACGACTCAAGAAACTACATAGGTACATTTATTTATATATATATATATATATATATATATATATATATACAGTCGTGGTCAACTAATTAGGGACAATCTCTAGTTAAGCCAAATTGTGAATTTATTTTTTATTTTCCAACGAGTCTTAACAATATTCCATATCTTTTACACGTAAGTATAATTAGTCATTGATGTGCCCGATTATACAAACAATAACAACTTCTTAAACATTAAACCTCTTTACAGTATAGCTGATAGATTATCAGTGTGCTATTTGTTCAAAGAATGCTGGCTGGCCATTTAATTAGGGACACTGAGATATTGCGTTCTATTTTCAAAATTTGAATCTCAATACTTTTTTATTTCTTCTTTTATTGTTTTGTGGTAGTTTTGGCGGCAATCCAGATTTTTAATTTTAAGTTTTGAGAATTATTTTGAAGAAATATGGGCAAAAATAAAAGTTGCGATCCAACACTACGAACAATTATCATGAAGTTTGTCGAGCGTGGTTGGTCATACCGAGGGATAGCAGAACATTTAAATTGTTCAAAAACTATGGTATGCAATGCAGTGCAACATTTCAGGCGCAATAACACAGCTTTAAATGTGCCCAGGACAAAAAGATCGAGAAAAACAACTCCGCAAGAAGATAGAATGATAACCAGGTTAGCTAAGAAAGATCCGTTTCTAGGCTCTATTTTAATTAAACACGAAGTGTTTGGGGCAGACGAAAGAGCCGGTGTATCAGCGAGGACCGTTCGACGACGTCTGGTAGAAGCAGGGTTGTTCGGAAGAGTGGCTCGCAAAGTACCGTTGTTGAAGAAAGAACATAGAAATGCTCGTTTGGCGTTTGCACGTAAATATGGACATTGGACCTACGCCCAATGGCAACATGTATTATTCTCTGACGAGACCAAGATTAATTTAATTTCTTCAGATGGAAGGCAATACGTACGGCGTCCTGTAAAAGCGGAAATGAATCCAAAATTCACAAAAAAGCAGGTGAAACATGGCGGTGGAAACATTAAAATTTGGGGTTCATTTTCTGGACGTGGAGTGGGACCTGTGAGAAAAGTTCAGGGTAACTTAGACCAACATCAATACAAAACAATATTGGAGGAAACTATGCTTCCCTATGCTTAGGAGCATCTCCCTATTATATGGACGTTTCAGCATGATAACGACCCGAAACATACCGCCCGTTCAGTCAAGTCGTTTCTTACCAGTCAGTCAGTATCGGTGCTAGATTGGCCAGCAAATAGCCCGGACCTCAACCCAATTGAGCACCTTTGGCACGAAATCAAGAAAAAAGTTTCAACTTATCGTACCACAACTTTAGATCAACTTAATCAAGCTTTTTGTGAGGCATGGGCAAACATTCCTATCGAAACATGTCAGAAACTGATAATGTCTATGCCACATCGGTGTCAAGCGGTAATTACTAACAAAGGTTTTGCTACTGGGTACTGATTTTACACGTAATAAAATGGAGCTTTTAAAAATATTATAATACTGGAGATTATTCGTTTTGTTTAACTCTATTCATCATTATACTTTACTGTCCTTAATTAAATGTCCAGCTACATAATTATACCTTAAAATTTAATACATGTTCAACCTTTGATATTAAATACTTTTTTCTATTTAATTATTCTCTTATTTACAGCCATTTATAGTATAGTAATCGGACCAAATTATGCAAATAATAGGTGCTGAAAAATCAATAGGGTTTTATATTTATATGTACATAACCGGTTATTGCTCTTCACTATCTTGAATGTCCCTAATTAGTTGACCACGACTGTATATATTATCCCCGAATGGTTTAGTCAGAGACTAGGCAATGAGGACCGCTAAAGCAATCCTCTACCATTGTTAACTTTTCACCAAATAGCGACTGCACATGTGCTCAGTGTGACAGGTGGTGAGGCTATCGTCGCTCTATGCTGTTGGATGTTTTTTTCATTTATTGGGATAAACAATTAGTAACAAATTACAAATATTTAAAAGAGATACTTTAACAACAATTAAATTTGACACCAATACCGTTTACCACATTTTACATTACAATTTTACATTGAAGAGCAGTACGATATCTTCCGTAAGCTTCGATAGTTCCGTAAGTATTAGTTTTTTTGTTCATATGTATAAAATTAACAGCACAAGCACACTTTAACTACTTACTACAATTATTATACAATATATTAAGAATATTTTTTTGAATAGACTAGGACGCGTAGCTGAAATGTCAATTGTCTTAAATGTTTTGTTGTAGGATTCAACAAGCCGGTACATGGGAGAACGTTTCCCAGCGTTAGTTCGACAGTGGGTGGTAGCGAACAACTGACATGGGTTACGACTATGAGTCCTAGTAGGGATCTTATAGCACTACTTATTTACTAGAGGAATGCAATCATATCACTGCTTCCAGCTGTACGGTCAAGCTTTAGAAGTCGGTATTATACAAAAAGCTGTTCGTATTGCAGTATGTGCAGTCTTTTTTTTTATAAAAGAGGAAGGCAAACGAGCAGGCGGGTCATCTGACGGAGAGTAATCACCGCCGCCCATGGACACCCGCACAACCAGAGGAATAGCAGGAGGGGAGGGAGGGGCTTCCGGAACCCTCACTGGTCGCACGAAACAAAAAAAAAGTCGGTCTTTAGTCCGTTAGTCGCCTTTTACAAACTCAAGGGAAGAGTATGGTACGGAGGGGGAGGTAGGATTCTTTCATTGAGCCGCTACACGAAACGGGTAAAGTAACTAGGTGCCGAGAAATTACGACTGCGACCTAGTAAGAACCTTCACACCCACAAAGTCTAGCACATCACAGTCACAATATGTAATAATGAAAGTCACATCAGCGAGGCAAGACTGAACTGAACCGCAACTAGTACGCTGTATATGTTCGAAGGCTCGCATTGTTTTGGGACCGAGCGTAGTTCAGGCAGGGAGCGGCGAGACGCGAGCACTAATCTCTTTGCTCGAAGTTGGCTAATAAGTTGTGAATTATACTAGTTGATATATAAACTGAATTATTATACCAAACATTATTTGAAAGAAACGCCCTATTCAAATTATTATATTTAATTACTGACTTCAATGGCACAGTGGCTTAAGCGTTCAGTTTGTTCGAATTGGGCCAGCGTGGTGGGTTATGGCCCAATCTGCCTATGTACTGTTGGATATTTGGAAGGTCTATGCCCAGCAGTGGGACGTTTATAGGCTGGTGATGATGCATGACAGACCTACGTGAGCTGTTCATGAGCGATATCATTTTAATAGTAAGTTATTATGATAGAAGACATATCAGCGAGCGGACGCACAAAGAGTGGCGAGAGTAGGGCAGGAGTTTATCTTGCACCCTACGGGTAGCCGTAGCAATTGGCGGCTTGCTAAGGCCGTGCAGGCCAACTTCTGCTCTCCTTCGCTTGAAACATCAAGACGGCTAGTTAGCTTACAAGCCGCTTGAGAAGGCAAACTCACTGGTGCGCGTCGACGATTAAGACGCCGCTCCACCTGTTATAGCTCATTGTGGGGCCACTATGCCTGATTCCTATCGCGCAGCGTGATATACGGATGCGGGGCTGAGTAGTCTCCTGTGTTGACACTATTGTTTAGGGATTCCTACGATACCGGTATTGTGCCGGTGTCTTAGAAGGAGGCGAACATACAACCCATCCCAATAAAAAGTGATCGCTCAGATGCAACCTAATATCGACCCATTGATGTAACTTCTGTGCTGTGTTTGAGCGGATAATTAATTCTCAGCTCATTCACTACCTAGGGGATCACTCGCTGCTCCATGATCGCCAGTATTGGTTCAGACCCAAGTGATCAATGGGTGATCTTCTAGCGTACGTTACTCACGCATGGGGTGAAGCGATGAACAAGCATGGCGAATGCGTGGCAGTTAGCCGTGATGTTGCCAAAGCTTTAGAAACAGTGTGGCATCGATCCCTTCTTTCCAAATTGCTGGCCTTCGGTGTGCCGCCCCCTTTGTACACTTTGGTTGCAGACTTTTTAGAAGAGCGAAATATTTATGTCCTTTGTGAGGGTAGTTCCTCCGAGTTCTACAAAGTCAATGCCGGAGTGCCGCAGAATGCTCCCACCTACAAATACAAATCATTTATTTTGCTTGAAAAGTGGTACATAAAGTTGTTACAAAAATTCGAATCACAGCAAAATTTATTACTACTATATTTATTAATTATTTAAATAAAATACTGATTAATTAAATAAGTCAAATCAATAAAAAATTATATATATATATATATATATATATTAATTCATTAAGTCATGTAGGTCTGTCAAATTAGTTAATAAAATTGTCAAATAAGAGAGCAAAAATATTTGGGTTAGCTAAATCTGAGGTCTAAAGCTATTGAAATATTCATCAATACAATAAAAACTGTTATTTATCAACCAATTCTTTACTACTTCTAAAACTATTGGCAGATTTTTCATTTCGTCGTGTAATCTGTTGTAAAACTACTCTATTTCTTGTTCTCCATTTCTTCTGCATGTCAATAATATGTTGTCCTTAAGCAATATTCATTGTTATGCAGATGACAGTACGGTGCATGAGCGGTACTTGGGTCATCTTGCGGCAAAGCAAGCCGATGTCGTGGTGAAAAGGCAACAACTGGTTGCTAAGCTGAACCTGACTCTCGATCGTTTCTCTAAGTGGGGATCTGAAAACCTGGTCGAGTTTAATGCTAGCAAAACCCAGGTTTGTGCTTTCTCTTCCAAGGTAACTCCCTTCCTTACTCCTCCTTTTCTTCAGAACACTTCGTTTCTCATTTCAGTGGACCTCAACATTCTTGGCATGGACATCGGCCAGGAACTGAATCCAAAATGCTACATCGAGAGTGTTATTTTAACTGCCTCCCGTAAGTTGGTTATTCTCAATAAGATGAGGCGGTTTTCCACTCCCGAGCAGCGCTGTTTGGTGTACTAGACTCAGGTGCGATCGAGTATGTAGTATTGTTCCCATCTATGGGACGGCTTCGCTAAATACCTCCTCGATGCACTTGATAGACTGCAAAGGCGAGCGGTACGCATTGGAGATGCTGAGGTTACAGCCTCTCTTGAAGACCTCTAGCTGCGTAGAGACATTACATCTCTTAGTGTCTTCTACCGGAATTACTACTGAGAGTGTTCTGAAGAACTTTTTGAAGTAATCTCGCCCTCTTCTTTTCTCTCCCGGACTACACGTGCTGGTCTCAGGAACCACCATCATACTGTGCAGACTATCAGCACTCGTACCAAAAAAATTGTCAAGTCGTTCCTATGTATGCTTTGGAATTCTTTGCCGGCGCATGTGTTTTAAGCGGGGCGTAAAACGGCATTTATGCAGGCCGTCATGAATGGGTCCACTTGTTACCATGCTCGTTTTTTTGGACTGCATCGGCTGCTTACAAACAGGCAGGATGTAGTCACTATGACGAGTCACATTAAAAAAGTATGCAACTTCTTCTTCACATGCCTAGCTTTGTCTCTGCCTAGTCTGGTCCGCTTTCTATTCAATCCTCCAAATTGCTCGGTCTTCGGCATTTGCATAGGTGATCTGCTCTTTACCATTTAGTCAAATCTATTAAGAGATGTAGAGATGTATGGTTTTCTATAGCCAGCTATTTGAACATAGTCAGAGGGCCTACGGATTAAATGGCCAATCCGACGAAGACGACTTCTCTGTTGTTGGACGAGTAGAATTAGGATGACACACTTGTAAACAATCCTTTTCTTTATCGGTATCATGTGGTCGCTAAGTCAAAATAATGTATTTTAAAAATGTTTATGTACACGTATAATAAAACTTAAAATGTATAAATATTAAGAGCCCAAATTACCATTCATTTTGTCAAATAAAACTACTGGGATTACTTTTTTGTCATGCCTCAAGCCTTAATCCGTGGTTTGTCTGCAATATGATTTCTGTGGTTCGAAGTTGGACAGTACGACTACATCTCGTTAGAACTTCGCCCGCGTTCAAGGAATCACGTCAGAACTTAGCTACCGATCGTAATCTTGTAATCTATCTTTTGATGCGCGGTAAAACTTTGAACATTATTAATAACTTCTAAAAAAAAAACAAAACTAAACTCTAGAAAACTTAAACTCGTTCAGCTATCAAAAAAGACTTGATAGGTACCTAATTGGCCGGAGTTTAGTTGATCTTTAAAGCCGGTTAGGAGCTCCATAGCGCAGTGGATAACCTGCACGGGTCTTAGAATTTAAACTACCTAAGTACTGTTTTTTGACCAAAATAAAAATATGTCGAACACCTCCTTACTTCGGAAAGCACGTTAAGTCGTTTGTCCCAGGTGTTGTCGTTAAAATCCACCAATCCGCATTTGGCTTGAGTAGTGGGTTATCGCCTGATCACTCCATGTCCATATGGGAAGGCCTGGAAAAGGGACGCTAATAGAAAAGAAAAATCCCTTTTATACTTTGGACTGACAGTTTACATACCTACATGGACAAAAAAAAATCCAAAACGGTTCCGACTCAGCAAAATACTGGCCTTACGGTCAGCGCTTATTTTCCGTCGGAACCGGTTCTGTGATGCTGCCATAAATAACACTAATACAAACCAAATAAAAATAGAAAATAATAGCGGCCATCACTCATGACCATAAAAATTAAACATTTATAGGGAAATGATTATATCGATTAGTTAACTAATACTTGGTTTAACAAGTCCCGATTTTTAGATATAGGAAAGGAAAACTGCAAAGGAAAACTGAGCGTGTTATAACTTAAAGCATGAATAAATAGTTTACAAGTAACATTATACACTCCCTCAGTTTCTTAAGGAATTCCAGCAAATTTAATTATTTCTATAGTTTGAATATATACTTAACAATTGTCTTATACTCGTAGCATGCAAGTTACACCTTGCAGCAAGGAAATTAAATAAATAAATAAAAATATATTTTTAGTCTTTTACCATAGATTAAAGTTATCATAAAAATATATTTTTAGTCTTTTACCATAGATTAAAGTTATCATAAAAAAGATAAAAAGAAAAGTCTCTACTCACTCAGAGACTGACTCTTGAACGACCAGCCCCACCCTTGGCCACAATGCCCCAAACTCAAACGCATTTATTTATTGTGCAAGTCGCCCCATGAACATTACACTTCCTAGTTCCAGAGTCGTCGACTTTTAAGATCCCTACAAAACCGTTCATTCTGGCCTGCTACGACAACTACGACTTTTCATTCTCTACAACAGCTAACCACGCACTGCCGCCGCGAACCCAAACCCATGTCCGAAACTCACCAGAGGGGCCCACGAAGGCACAACCAGCCTTGAACCAAATGCACATGCTTGGTACCTTTAAATGAAAAAAATCTTTTCTACTCTCATACCAATTACCTTTTTTTTTTTCCCAGGGGATCTCGTTACGAGTACCGCGGCCTTGAAGAGGCACCCGGTTATGTGGGACTCGCCCGTCCGCCTTCGCCCTCGCTAGGAGGGCGAGACGGAGGGGGATACCCACTAAACCCCTGGGGGCCACTCAATCCGAAAGCTGAAGGCTGGGGTGGAACACGTTACCGACCGGATGGCATTGAACCGCGAACCACCCCGTCGCCGTGTGTTGGCCTATAACAACTGCCAGCAGCTGTCACGCGCCATCACACGGCGACTATGCCACGAGGCACTGCAAGAAAAGAGCCCTTAAGGGGCAGACCTTAAGGTCGAAAATAGAACCAACTTGTGCAGCCCGCGCCGAGGCGCAGGGGCACAAGCCGGTCTCCGTCTTGCGGGAGGAGGTCGTCGGAGGTCTTGCGTCGACCCTCCCTCCGCCGGCTGCCCGGCCTCGTCCGGCAACGCCGGAACCTCCGCCACCTCCATGGCTCCCTCCCTAGCCGCAGGTGGGGCCCGCGGCCAGGGGGCCCACTTCATCCTTGTCACCGGGGGGCGACAGCTTCTCTCCCCCATGTGATGCTCGTGCGGGAGCCCTGCCTCCCTGCACACACCGCAAGCCGCCCTTTCTGCGCCGCATTCGGCCGCCTTGTGCCCGGGGGCACCGCACCTAAAGCACAGTGTGCCACGTCTGGCTTCTGAGCTACAAGTGAAACTCAGGTGGCCTACACCGTAGCACCTGTAACATCTCGTGGGGCCCCTGTCCAGGACGTCGACCCGCACCTCTATTCCCCCAATGACGACGCTTTTGGCATCCGCCATATGCTTTGCTGCCGCGACCGGGAGCCGTACCACCATGGAGCCGACCCGACGGTCCGGTCCGCATCGGCCCCACGGTCACCCGTCCGATATCGCAGAGTGTCCCCCGCACAATTGACTCCGCGATCAACTTCGCCCCATCTGCCATATCCGGGCTGAGGCCCCCCAGCCGGATCTCAGCCGTACGGCACGGCCTACGCACCACTACACCCTCCGGCACAGCCGTGCTGAGCCGATCTGCCAGCGCATCGGCAAGGGGGAAGCTGGAATCACCCGGGATCTCCAGCAATCGACCCCCTGCTGCGGACTGCCAAACTCGGACGCTCTGCAACCCGACCTCCCCAAGACCGATACCCTCCAAGGCGCTGCCTAGCACCGAGCGGTAAGTAACCCCCCTTGCCGCCGCCTCCGGCCCGACCGTTACGGAGACAGCTGACGCTCGCGGCAGCTCCAGCCCCGCTGGATGGGCGACCCTCTTCGGCCCACTACCTCCCACCTGTAAGGCCCGGGCAGCCGCAGCCGCAGCCCTCCTGGCCCTGCCTCTGGCCTTCTTCGAGGCAGCGGTCCTCCACTCATTCGCCGGCGGTTCCTCCCGAACGGGCACTGGTCGCGCGGCCTGATCCTTCAGGGGAGCGCCGGGAGTGCTATGGGTTCCAGCCACCCTCGCGTAACTCACCCCTGCCTCCCTTCCATCACGCGCCAACGGCGGCCTACTAGGGGGCACACCTGGGAGGCGCCACTCGATGTTATCGTGGCGCCCTCCTAGCGACTCCAACACCTACTTCTTCAGCACCTCCACCACTTCCCTCAGGGTCGGAGAGTCAGCCTCCCCGCCGCGGGCCGATCCGGGCGCCCGTTGCGCCTCCCTCACGGCCCTGACTTTGGCCCACAGCGACTCCACCTCGAGGCGGAGCGCCTCGTTCTCCCCCTGAAGACGCTGAAACTCCTCCGTAGAGGGGGAGGCCTCGTACAGCGCATCGACGCAGTCGAGGATGACCGCGACCCCATTGGTCACGTCCTGGTTGACCCTTCCCTTCGTCACAGCCGCATCCTGCACTGCTAGCGCGTTCGTGTAGATTTCTGCCCGCAAGTTGCGCCTCGGCTTCCCCACCCTGCTGCTCTTCGCAGGAGCGGGTTCCCGCGAGGCCTTCTTAGGCCTGCTACCCGTTTTCCCTCCGCCAGTCCCAACAGATTCGCCGCTAGTGGAGTCCATCCGCGCCACCGCAAGTGTGCGCTTCCTCGACTCCTCCACTAGGTCGACCACCATCTGCGCGCACTCCGGGTCGGAGTCCATCTCCCGCGCCATCTCGGCTGCCCAGTCGAGACGACTGGCGCCACCCGCTCCGGGCACCGCCGGTTCTACGCCACTCGAGCCATTAGCCCTCGCGAGCGCTTCCCCGGACGCGTCCCCGGTCACGCGCTCCTGCAGGGCCTTCGGTAGTACATTTAACACATGGAGGCCCGGTTACCTCCATGTGCCGGGCGCTAGCCGGACCGCATCGCAAACACACTTTCTCATAGGACGACATTCATAAAAAAGTGGGGGGGGGGGGGAGTTTAGCAATTTGGAGGTTGCAATCCCTCTGGTCGCTAGAGGGTGGGCTGTTAGCCGCCCACCAACCCGCCCGAAGACGGGCGCCCGTCGCCGTGCCCCGCAACGACGGCACCTTTGCCTGAAAGGCGCCCAGAAGGGGCGCCAACTACCCCGTTCCCACCCCGTGTAACGACGCCCAGAAGGGGCGCCATCAAAACTCCCCTCAAAGCCGCTCTGGAGTGAGCGGCGAGCGTGCGGCCCAGAGTGGGCACGCACGTGGAGATCCCCCCCGCAGGTCCGAGTGACCCGCTGTGCGGTCCAGAAGGGACGCGCTTTGAAGGGGGTGCGATGCCCAGAAGGGGCACCGCCTACATTATTCGACGCCCAGAAGGGGCGCCAGGGATTTGCATAAAGCCCCTTGTCCCACGCTGAACGTGGGCCGAGAGGCCTTACCCCAGGGTGCACCACGAGGAGGTTCCCAAATTTGCACCCCCTCATACCAATTACCTAGCCTAAGCCTGGTAAGCGGATTTGAAACTTGTTTTTATTGGTTATATGAAAGATTGACATACTTATTTTACATAGAAAACATCCAGAACCGAAATCAATTTTAAAAAATCTCTAAATTGACCCGACCGGCAATCGAACCCGGTAACCCAGAGATGGCGACGCCGGAACCGGCGTGCTCACCACTAGAACTCCCTTGAGCTTCAACAGCTGTGCCACCTACAAGGGTGGGTAGATAGGGACCGACTTGTCAATGGCGGCAAAGGCGGTGGTCAACTACCTCTCCTGAGAGCAGCCGGTTCCTAAGGTAACCTTAGTTTAAGTTTCGTTGTTGTTAATAATTTGGTGGGAAGGTGTTGAAGATGCTATGGTTATGTGGATCAACGCCTCTGTCTGCGAGATGGACACATTTATAGAAGACAGGCAAGACTTATTGGTAGGTAAATTCAGACACCTAACGCAGTTTTTTTAATTATTGTGTTTTCTTTGAACGATATTAATGTGAAACTATAGTGGATTATGTGGTCGTAAACAAGCAGTGTCGAAAAATGAAACGAAATAGTGTCAGTGAAACGTAGCTTTTTAAATTTTCTAGTAGTTTCAAGTAGTAATTGTAGACTCGTATGTTCTTGATGTTTATTGCGTTAAGGGGATCCTGCACGAAATTGTGAAAATTTACGTATTTTTAAGTTACTTGTACTATGCGCTGAATTGGCTAAATACATTAAAAGAACTTACGTAAGTTAGCCTGATCATTGCACAAGGTCGTTCGTGGCTTTGTTGAAATTTGAAACAAATTCTTTAAACAATAACAAACAATACATAAATCTAATGACTCCTAAAAACATTTTTTTCGTCAAATTTCTTAATTTTAAGCATGAAACAATAATTCTAACATTAAAATATTTGTATTGATATTCCGCAGGTCACCCTCATCTTAAAAAAGTAAATTTTAATTTTAAACACAAACACGTAATGGTTTTGTACATTTCGCAGAATAAAAACATTGCTCTTATTAAATTACTAGGTCTGAAACTTCAAAGCAGAATTGTTCTAATTTTTAAATATCAATATGATTGATTTTACTTTAAAGTTCATTATGAGACTTATGTCAGTTTTTGCGATCGCGCGGCACCCCCATAATAAAGCCTAAATAGACTTAAAGATAATGAATAGTATATACTTAAAGATAGTGAATAGCGATGATTCCACCTTTGTTAGTCGTTATTTTCTAACAGACATCAGCAAAACCTTCCATAGCCGAGCACAATGAACTCTACACGATTTGTTTATCATACATAGATCACATCTACGGAGTTCACAGCACTTTAAATAAATAATTTGATGTGAAAAAAGCTGTGTGGTCGCAGCCGAAATTAATTTAATAAATATACCTAGTAGAAATTGAATTTCAGCAAATAAGTTGTTAGAAAATCAAGGATCTGCAAACTGTTAGCTAGAAGATTTACAATGTAAATGCGAGACAGAAAATGGCTGAAGTACATTTATTTAATGGACTAGCAATATTGCAAATGTTTCAATTTAGTTTGATTGAGTCTACGTAGGACGAAAATACTTGACGGATAATTTGCTATATGGGTACTAAATTTATCGTAATTGTACGAGTATATATTGCACAATACAAATTATATTTTGACTAATAGTGTTTGAGAATACCTTAATGAAAGATGTTATAATTAAGTTTTGAACGTCATGACTGTGAAATATTGTTTTAGTCTTGTCTATGTATTAATAAACTTTCATATAGGACTGATGAGAATCAATTAAATGTTGTCTAATTTAGTATAGGTACTATGATTAACATGTTGCTAAAAATATATATCACAAAAGTAAAAGTTTTATAACACATCGTCAGGTGACTGCATCGCATAATATCACGCTGTCTCAAGCATAAGGGTTTGTTGTAGATTGTTTGTACAACATTCATTTGTAGCCTCTCATTGTAGTACAGTCACGAGTAAAAATATGTAAACAATTGTTACTTTTAATACAATGGAAAAAGAGTCAAAGTGTATACAAATTGGTTCTCGTGGCTGTACAATCGCATGTACTTAGGCAAGGCAAGACAAGTACTTACAAGGCAAGTTGTAAACACTGTGCTGCCGGGTGTTTAAGTTAAATGTCATTGGGATAACGCATGCGCAAGCTGCCAGCCTCATAAATCACAAAAACTCCTTGCTACGGTTTGCAAACTTGCTTTAAATGGGTAACTTTTTGGCCGAAAATAGTTCCTGCCCGAAGGATTTTTGTAAGAATAGTTCAAGGGGTCGCTAGCGGATTCCCTAAATCCCAATTCGACCAGTTTCTCACTTCGTACACATCGCAAATCGACTTAGTAGCAAAACGTATAAATTCTGAATTACCAGTTCCTCACTTCGTACACATCGCAAATCGTCAAAGTCGCAAAATGTCTAAATTACCAGTTTCTCACTTCGTACTCATCGCAAATCGTCTTAGTCGCAAAATGTCTAAATTTTAAAATAAATATGGATCGGGTCGAGTCGGGCGTGGATTACCCAAAACCTAAACTAGAGGATTCACTTTTATCCGAGTAGACATGAATTTTTCAAGATTTTTTATTTCAAGTCCTAACCTCTGACAGGTTGTAGTAGTACATCTGCAAGAGGATCGATATCAACTTTTTGATATTGCCTAAACAGTACACTAAATTACAAAAAAATATACGTTTTCGCGTTTTAACTTTGATATGCCAGGAGCGTAGATCTACGCTACTAACAATAATTAAAATTCTATTGTGTCTTGTTTTACGGCAGCCTACACTACTTCTTACTACAATGATAACTACATTTTTGCAAGGTGATTGCAGCCTATGCTAGACAGCAATTACCTATGCATAAATTATAAGCTTTATCCTTTATTGTCAAGCTAGATTTTCTTGAAACACATCAAGACATGTCGTTGGTAGTAACTACTTGTCTATGGAAAGTTGAATGAATAATGTCTTCCTAAAATATTGTTTGATAAAATCCCTCTCTGTATTTTCTTTAAGCATTACGATATGAAGTGAAATGATATTTATTTGACGATAACATAGTATGTAACAGATGTTACAACGGTGAAATATATATAATGTCCCATCTCTGGAGGATAGGCATGCCTATGTATATTTTAAAATTAATAACAATACGCACTGACCTGAACGAAACGCAGAAAGTTTCACAAAATAGGCTTATTAACTTGGTATAAATTGAATTATGAAGTTTGAATAAGACACCTTTTTAACGAAATCAACAGGATAAAACATAGGTTTTCTCTAAAAACGTAAGAAAAATATTTCCTACCTTACAATTTTTTTTGGACGAATATACCTATTTGGCAAAGCTCCCTGTCAAAACGTCAATATACATCTTACGAACAAAAGCTGGTCACTCCAATAATAAACAAACGAAGCTTTTCGCACGAAGCTCGATGATTATTCATGAAAAGTACTAGGGCAGCACGCGCCACGAGGAGCTCGCTACCCCACCCTCTGAGCCTTATTCTGCCTTATCAAAAGCTCAGTGCCCGCTGAGCGTCGGGGGTGAGAGTACGTGCGTTCGCTCCCCGCAACTTGTCCGGTCCAATCGTGTTCGTAAAGTTGGAAAAGGCGTGCGCGAAGTTTGAATAAAATGTGAAATAACACTTTGGTGGCGTGTATAATGTGATTTAAGGATACGGTGTCGTTTTTCATTTGTTAAAATGGTAGTGCTACTGCTGTTGGGCATGTTTGTTGGTAAGTTTAACCGGGACTTTTATCAAATGTTTTGTATAACAATATAATAAGAAGACTCTTCCCATCCGATATTAGAATACTCAATTTCTAGTACCACCTGAGTTCTGTAACATATGAAAAATTTTGTACTTTATTGATACATGCGTCCTAACTTATTATTTGCCATATATTTTAAATATTTTTTCACGAGGCGGTGATATTTCATTGAATTCTGCAATACTGTGAACCTACTCATATAAACGACTTTGATATTGCATATAACTGTTCAGGGTGAGCCGAAACTAAATGATAGACTTGATTTAACTTAATAAAATATTATATTCTTGTACCTATACTATGATAACTTAAACAATATTAAAATAAAATGATGATGATTTGATAATGAGAACGTTCATTTAATATAACCTTTAAATTAAACGTGATTAAGATTAAACAGAAGAAGTTACACTGTACGTTTTTTAAACGGTTTTTTGTACGGTTCCATTTAATCCCTTGATGGATGACTAATAAAAACTAAATATAAGACACAAATGATAAGAGTGGATTATAATATAACATAATAATTATATCAAATACATAGTTGCATTTGAAAGATGCATGGCATACATGATCTGGCACTAATAAACATGTTAAAGTAAAATATTAATGAAAGTATTGTAACATTCCAGTACTACCTAAGTCTAGATGATTTTTTTTTTTTAAATTGTATTTTAGATTACTACATAACTTACTATAAAAAAAAGTAAAACAAGATATATTGTATTGTGAGCGGAAGATTTAATAATAAATACTACTAATTAAGTCATTAGGGAGGAACTAGTACTTATAACCACAGGCTCGGCCTAGTTTTAAGTGCTAGTACATTGTATACTACTTTACTTATATAATATATCTAGTAATGAGCCTCATAGAATTGTTAATAATTTTAGGTTCAAAGTTTTTGTGGTTCATGTTTACATCGCTCGCTGTGTCAATGTCAAACACACACAGTGTCAATCTCCGTTACGTTGCCTGGCCGATGCCGCGTAGCCGCCGCTGCGCCGCCGCCGCGCCGTGTCGTTGTAGTTGTGCGGTAGTGAACGAAAATAATAGTTCATAAGATCGCAATGTACCCACTATTCTAAATATGTATACAAAATGTATGTGCTATTAACTAACAAATAAACTATTTTGAAATTTTGAAATTTGAAATACGTTATTTAAGGCTAGCGTTAGCGTTAACTTAAACCTTAGCCTTAGCTTAAGTAGCGTTTGTTACGATGAAGATTTTATTTTTACGAGTATTTTTGTGAGATCATACTATACCTACTTACTCGTTTAAAGTTTTGTCTTACTTAAGTTCTTAGATTATAATAACTTTCCGATTATAAATAATAAGTTTCCATGAAGGGCTAGTTAGACACCAGGGAATGAGAACGCAAAGCAGACCACTGCCACACTCCAAATGATAAGTGGACATATGCTCAGCGTGACAAGTAGTGAGCTCATCACCGCCCTTTGCTGTTGGATGTATGCGCAGTGTTTAGTCCGTTAGTCGCCGTTTACGGTAGTATTCGATTGGTGAGCCACTACTAGCACAGCGCAATTAATTTTATTCAATTCACAATAATTAATTTATTAAGTTAAGTTTTTGAAAACTTGTTGTTGACGTTGCCTACTATTTAACGTGAAAATGCTTATGTTTGGTAAAGCAAATACTGTTATAGTACAAAAGCCGTGGAGTGCCAGATATACCAAATCGCAGATTAATTAGTGCTTCGCCTGCACATTTGGCAAGCGCAGTTTGATATTCAACTATCTCGCGGAATCGGCATCTGATAACATTCATATATGTTCATATATGTATTTAATACCCAGCTTCCCGCCCGCAACTTCGCCCGCGTGGTAAACTATTTTGTATGAAAGTAAATTTTAACCTTAATATGGCCTTTATAGGTAAATGATTTGAATTGACATTGTTAAGTAATTATTATCACCAATAGATGACGTTCTACAATTTGTGAATAACGAACGTGAAGTGTTCTTCTGGATTGGTATAGAAATGAAATGAAAAATATCTGTTCGGAGCATAAATACCTTTGACAATTTTATTTAACTTAATAGACATACACAGCTTAGTTATT
The DNA here is from genome assembly GCA_963921215.1 of Scoparia ambigualis. Classification (NCBI taxonomy): domain Eukaryota; kingdom Metazoa; phylum Arthropoda; class Insecta; order Lepidoptera; family Crambidae; genus Scoparia; species Scoparia ambigualis. Next base: position 1,867,903 of record OY992509.1, read on the forward strand.
GGACAAAACAGTTTTCCCATGTTCTGAGTGTGGAGATTTAATTACCAATTACGATCATGGTTTTCGAGTATTTTCGGTTTCGTAGTTCCAGAGATACACCTACATACAAGCAAACCAAGACTCTAACACGTCCTCGGTTTGGTTGGTGGTGGGGCTAAGTCCACCAAGTGTACCGCCATCTTATCTATGTCTATCGCCATTATAAAATTGTTTTCACTCCTCTTGCTCAAAAAACCCGTAATTGTAGCGTTGTAAAGCGAGGCTAAAATAGCTTTTCTTGCCTTATGGGAAAAAGTTTTTTTTTTTTTAATTTTTGTCTGTCACGCGACAATGAGCCTAAAAAAACGAAAAAGTATTTAGTGTTATGTAGAATAATCATGAATAAAAACTCGACTAATTACTTAGATCAACATCTTTTTTAAGATAGTTATTAATAAAGTTTATGGTAAAATTAGTAATCATTTGAATCTATGGACAACACAGACCGCGCTTCAGCAAGAAAAAACTGCACAGTCTGCATATGTACTTTGGTGGTGAGCCTTTAGCCCGTTAGTCGCTTTTACGACACCTAAGGAAAGAGAGGGGTTGGTAGTATTATTTTGATGAGCCCATCGCCGCTCTATGCTGTTGTATGTATGTGCAGTCTTTAGTCTATTAGTCGCCTTTTACGAGACCCAAGGGAAGGGAGGGTTGGTAGTATTATTTTGATGAGCCCATCGCCGCTCTATTGTTGGATGTATGAGCAGTCTTTAGTCCATTAGTCTCCTTTTACGACACCGAAGTGAAGAAAGGGGTTGGTAGTATTATTTTGATGAGCCCATCGCCGTTCTATGCTGTTGGATAAATGCGCAATCTTTAGTCCGTTAGTCGCCTTTTACGACACCGAAAGGAAGAGAGGTGTTGGTAGTATTATTTTGATGAGCCCATCGCCGCTCTATGCTGTAGGATGAATGTGCAGTCATTAGTCCGTTAGTCGCCTTTGACGACACCCAAGGAAAGAGATGGAAAGACTGCACATACCTACTATCCAACAGCATAGAGCGGCGATGGGCTCATCAAAATAATACTACCAACCTTTTTCTTCACTTGGGTGTCGGTAAAGCAACTAACGGGTTAATTTTTAATAAAATAAACCAATTCATATTGTATTGGATTGTTTTATTTTCTCGCATTCGTAGTGAAAATCAGAGTGTAACACACGGCGCTAAAAACCCTTTAAACTCGGTTTCTATTTACTCCCTCGCTAAAGCTCGGGAGTTAAATTACCTCATATATAATGGGTCATTTTAGCCCCTTGTATAACAATCTACTATTGCAGCATCGTTGTGTTCCAAAAGCTAGACAAAAAAGTCTGCAGCTAAACGATTGGACAGATTTCCGAGAAATTGTGATTTATTCCCCATAGCTCCGGTAAACTATTGACGTTTACCAATTCGTAACAAAGGCATTAATGCGCTTGAAATTGTTAATAAGACTATTACCCAAGTAACACACATAGGCTGAATACTAGATGAATAATGGATTATTGTGTACTTAGCGCTGAATAAAATTACTGAATAAAAGCAGAGTAGCATGCTATTCAGCCACTACACTGCTTAAATGGGCACAAATTATTCAGCTTTAGTTCTCAATTGCTGAGTAACATCATAATAGTAACGTTATAATCGCAGTATAAGGTGTAACAGGTGGTAACAAGGCAAAATACTAGCAAATTAATGAAACACTAGTTACCCTTTATTTAGACAATTGGTGTCTATGTACGCTTTTATATCTATAGTAATTAAGTTAAAAGTTCACGATTTGTTCTGTAAGAACGTCTATTAATACTTTTAGTGACAGATGATTCATATTTATGACAGTGAGAGAAGATACGTTTTTAAAATGATTGTATGATATTGGTATATGTTCATTTTGTTAATAACTTCATTATTTTACGTGAAAGCTAGTGGGAATTCAAAATTACTGTTAGAGTATACATATATTTCTAAGAAAATTTTCAAGCGCCAGTTCATAAATAAGTTTTTACTACAAATTATACTAAAATAAACACATTTAATCGAAAACATTTCGGGTAAAAACTTATTAATTGTGTCATTATTCTAGTCTGTCACCAATAATCACATTAAAAATATTTATTTTTAATTCCTTACTTTACTAAGTTCGTGTTAAATAAATAAAATTATGTATACCAGTGTAGATATTTAAGGTTATGCAGAATAAAAAATGGTGGTGAAATTAAAGAGCGATGTGAACCGGTATACTTCAACATTACTGCCGTAGCCCGCGTAATGGGGCACATATGTCTGCTTATTCAAACTTAGCCGTAATAAAGTCTTACATGTGAATCCATATACGGCAATACACTGATTACTGGCTGAATATTCGTTCGAACTAGCATCGATAAAATGTGTGATAAAATACACTTTTAAGGATCCGCATAATATAGACTGATCCATTTTAGGGACTTGTTACGTAAATGAATTGATAAGTGACAAGATTCACGGGGATATACTCATTCAGTCATCACCAGATTAAATCAACTGATGTGAACCTCTATTAAGCAATATACGTTATAAAATACTCAAAGTGCTCTCCAAGAGTAATAAGAACGTTCAGATGAACTTGTAAACAGCCACTATTCAGTCGTAAATAATAGCAGTATAGATACGGATAAACAGGGAAATTTTACACCATTTACTGAATAACACACGAAATGTACTCCTTTATATATCATATATCTGTGTAACAGTACACATGTACTCCCTTTGGAAGGCAGCGTTTAGAGGTACACATTTACTCTATTATACAGCATATGACATATTTGCCACTACTTAATTGCCCTTATTCAGTAAGTAGGCTTGAAAATTTAAAACGGCTGAATAATAGCGTAGGTTATATACCAAATAAACGCATCTTGCTGTTTAAGGGTGAAGAATATCTACCATTATTTAGTTCTTATTCAGAATATAGCTCCGTGTGTACTAATATTCAGCTTAAGGATCACCAGTGAATTATAATAACGGTTTTAATACTCTGTAAGCAACTTTTTTGACCACAAGTGATTAAATATACAGCTTTCTGTGTTACTTGGGTACTTACCTAAATATTTATATATCTCTCTCTCTCTCTCTCTCTTCTAAATATTCTTTTAGAGCCGACTACTATAAAACCAACTAATAATTATTAAAAAAAAATTAAAGTCATCGTCAACCTATACGCCGCACTGCTGGCTTACCCTAATGAACAAGAACACATGGGAACATTGGGCCACAAACCACCACGCTGGCCCAATGCAGGTTGGTAGGTTTTAACGACTCTCATATTCCAACAACAACCGGGACCAACGCCTGTCGAAGCATAGTTTAAAAAAAAATGTTTTCTAAATCTTGTGAAGTATTCCATTATGTTATATACCTACCTATGTTTCGTTTCGCTAACATAAAACGTCAGAAGAGTCACGTAAGCATTAAATCGAGAATTTAATATAAGATCGTAGTGTAAGCGCAAACAACTCTGAATCATTCGCAGATGCTGTAAGCGGCGGCTTATAAATATAAGAAAGTGAACACGAGTATAAATAAACAAAATAATAATAAACTTTCCTACATTCACACCAATTATTTAGCCCAGGAGAAGTTTCGTAATAAAACTCGTTAAATGGTTACTAGACAACGGATAAATATACTTAAAATACTTAAATACATACTTATTATACATAGAAAACACCCAGACCCGAGACAATTTAAAAAAACTATAATTTCTAAATTGACCCGACCGGGGATCGAACTCGAGATCTCAGAGATGGCGACACCATGAAAACCGGTGTACAAACCACTCGACCAAGGAGGTCATCAAAATCGTCGGATTAAAGGGGTTAGGAGTTTAGACATCATATTTTGGTTGTTTTCTGGAACCCACCGACCCGCATTGGGCCAGCGTGGTGGGTCTTGGCCCTGGTATTCGATGTGCCGTTGCCCATGTGGAAAGACCTGTGCCCAGCAATGAGACGTTAAAAGGCTGATGATGATAAGGAAAATGAAGCTATGGCTTGTAACAGGTAGAAACTGGCAGACTCCATGTGTCGGTGATACTTTATTTGAATAGCTCGACAGCTTTTACGAGGTTTTTTTTAAACATGTCAGTAACATTGCTACATGTATTATGTTAAGGAGCGTCTTGATTATTTTATTAACCTTATTAACCTTAAACCTCGACTCATTTGATCCCTTTCAAAATCCTTTATCCTAAATAAGCCGATTACTTTCTTGATCCCTGTTTCAATAACTTTTAAAAATAACACTGGTGAAATAATTGCTATAAAATGCTTTTATACTTTCTTCCATAATAATAATGGAAAATTCATAAATTTAAATTAGAAACAACCCTAACCAAAGCTGTCAATAAAGCTACTTAATGTTATTTTATATTTTGTACAAATAATCAAAATGAGTGAAGGTGCTATTACGTAAGTAAGACCTCGGCAGGGCCCAATACGATAAAATATCTTTCTTAGTGAGGCATGAAGGTATATTAGCCTTTTATCTTTCACTTAACTTCACTCTTCTTCTTCTTTACAGATGACTGTCATAAGCTTGGTCAGGGCGAAGAGCCTAAAGACTAAATAAACATGGACCATATAAACCACAAAGGTGGCAATTAGGCATACGGTCTGCCTGTTGATAAACGGTTGTCGTAGCCTATGATGTTGCAACTCCTCTGCCTCCCGGGCTTCGTACCGGACGTGTGTGATTTTTGTCTCGAAATTACAAATAAATTTGTTATATTTATTGGGCTGCGCCCTCGGACTTCGCCCCACGGTGTGCTGTCTTTGGAGCCCCCACACGTGCAAGGGACAGTTAAGGAGTCGCGTCTTGTTGCGGTGGTTGGATTCGAACCGGGTGCCGCACGATCGTCGCCACGCCGTTTCGTTCCGGGCTTATACCAGCTGCGCTATGAGAGCGATGAGTCGCCGCGTCGAAAGAAGCAAGCTGCTACGTCGAGCACTACGACTAGCGACTACGCTCATATCACGCTACAAGTTTCTATAGTGCTACGTAGGTGCTACGAATGGTGACTGCGGTAAAGTTTGTTGCTACTCGTTAGCAGGCTCCCTACGACCTAACAGTGTGAAACAATTTTACGCCTGCTGATCGATCCTCACAGAATTTCTTAAATAATTATACATATACGCAAGATATACAAAATGCAATTAAAAAGGACACCGCCCGTATCTCCGTCATCATCCGTGAAATCCAGTAACGAGAATCTCATACCTGCTGCAGTTCAGTTCGGTGGGTCGACTCCAAACCTAAATACAGATGATTCGCATAATGTAAATATGCGTGCTATGAGTATAAGGAAAGATGATTGGTCAACGGATTTTACTCACATTAAGGAGGAAATGAGGTGCATGATTACCTCAATTTTGGCAGAACAAACTAAAGAACTTAAAACCATCAGTCCAACACTTAAAGGCTACTAATTTTTGTCTATAAAAAAATCTTTACAATGTAGTTTAATGAGATCTCTTATAGTGAAAATCAAATACTATTTACACTATCACCAAACACAATATTGCTAAACTGCACTGGTCATAAAACACACAGAACAGAATTTATAATGTCTACATACGAAACAAGGTATATGAACTCAATGCAATTACAACTTCAGAACAAGCCCTTATGCGCAACTCATTTTATCCATTTAACCTATAAAAAACGACTAAACTTTGCACAAATATACACCCTACTCATGCTAAAACTACACACACACTTTTAAATTTTTTTAATGGGTAACAGAACACAGGCAATTAACGAGTTTAATACTATGAAAATAGCCAAATCTATCGAGTGTGACTCTCATAAAACAGATCTTAATATCATTTCATGTTTATATATCATGAGAAACTGTATGACTTTAAAAACAGGACCTCTTAGCTCGACATGTTTACAGCATATGGCATTCTCCCTGGACACGTTGTCACGTTGCAGAGGTCGGAGGAGTGTGACACGTTGAGGAGAGGAGATGAAGATCAAAGAGCACGATGGGTTCAGATGTATATTATTTTAAATAAATGGTTAGTTATTATATGAAGCACAATTTAAGCGTTAGTACACACACGAATAGGTAAAGGTTTATGGATAAAACTTATTATTATTATCAGGACGTATGCCTTGAACTGCCTAGTTATAATAATGCACTGTTCGCAATAACAATAATTGGGAAGGAAAACAATAATTAGAAGGAGCTCATTCTAGCTCCGCGGATGAATCTGAACTGAATTTGAACTGAATTTGAACCAAAGATATATATATATATATATCTTTGGTGTAAGCTAGCTATAATGAAAGCAGAAGCTAGACAGAGAATGCAAGTAAATATTTGAATTTTAAATTTAAAACTAGATATAAAAGAACGTCATTCACAAAGAAGGTCACAAAAACCAACAAGGCTTTAGTTGCCTTGTTACAACGTCTTGCTGATTACTCGAGATAGGAAACGTCTTGATCACTTTATGTTGAGAATAAATAAGAAGAAACATTCGGCATTCATTGCTATCATAAATACGTCTATTACCGAACACCGTACCACTTCTTTTTCTAAAGCGAAACTAAAAAACAACAAAATTTCACCCAAAACGACTACTTTGAAGGAGCTCTTAAATATCTACGAGATTTGCCGCGGCTACTATTGTATGATAACCCTAATCTTATAACCTAAAATCTTATTAAATGGCTAACCGAGTCACGGTTGGACTAGTCCATTTGAAAGTAACTGAGTGAGCTATGGAGGGAGCTATGCACTAACAGAATATGGGTCAGAGAACCAAAGTGACCATCATAGCTCAAAGAATTAACAAGTTGAATTGGAAATGGGCTGGTCATATAAGCCGCAGGACCGACAACCCCTGGAGAAGACGTGTTATGAAGTGTAGACCGCGACCCGGCAAAGGTAGTGTGGGAAGGTAGAGCGACGACCCACGTAGGGTAGCTGGAAGCAGTTGGCCCAGAAGAGCCGTAGATCTGGCTCAGTGGTATGCATTGGGAGAGGCCTATGTCCAGCCGAGCTTCTAACATAGGCTGATTATGATTAAGCATACACCAGGGCTAGGGGTGACACCGAGTATGTCAGACTTTCCTCTCCCCACCTAGGCGTTGCCGACCCTGTTATAATTACTATTATTATTTCTAACCTATAATGTCCCACAGCTAGGCAGAGGACTTCCTCTTCTTTCCAATATTTGTTGCCGACCCAGTTATTTTTTTTTATTTAGTTATGTTTTTGCTTTTAAGCTAAACAATTAAGGCTCCATTGAAGCGTATATCTCGGCCGGTGCAGCCGCTGGACAGCAGCCATTGATTACATTACCGGACGCCTTTCAATATTAAGCGCGCATTTTCCAGCTTCGAGTCTTCGCTAAATCCAATTCCCTGAACACTTTACCATCTGAAGGTTATTCAATATCGGATGGCGATTAAGGTTGCTCTTTATGTGGAACTATTATATAAGTGGAGTGCGGTTTAATGGACCTCACTTTTGCTTAATCAAATAAATGGTCAAAGCTGGGTTGATTTTGTGCCTAATGAATGTTAACAAACCTTTAAGTTTTGTTATTAAACTATATTTTATTGCATGTTGACTTTTGTATTTATTTAATCGTACTTGTATATATATTATAATTTTATTGTAACACCATGAAAATTTACATAAAACAGCAAATAAGCAAATAGTACAAGTACTTAATTGTGCGGACTTTAAAGCGATTTCTGAAAGATAAACATTATGACTGTATAAGTAGAAGGTAGTGATAATTTATTATAACTTTTATTCGTTTCTTACAACAATTTTTTCCTCAGCCTTAATCTGGCAGTAGGTAGTCTTATGTTTAGTTAAGGTGTGTTTTTGTTAAAAGCACAATAATAAAGTTGTCAACCCTTTCAGAAAGCTAATACGCTTGTGCAAGAGCGTATTCGAGTCGGCACTCGGTAGTCAACAGCGGCTTTGGCAATTCGAACCACGATCTCTCGTATTCGAACTTCTAACCGAGCATCCGTTCCGATCTGATTTACTACTGACGCTACAGTGGCTTTAAATAATACTAATAATTTGATGATAAATACAAATATACATACATATGTATGTATGTATGTATGTTTGTATCTATGTAGAATCACCACTATTATCCCCAAAGGGTTAGTCACAGAATAGGCAATGAGGACAGCAGAAGTAGTCCACTGACAAAGTCCACGTTTCACCAAATAATTTTAGATTGAGATTTAGTTTTAATTTTATATTGATATTAATTAGTTTAAATTGTATCATAGGAAGCACCTTTTTATTGTTTGGATATTCAAGTTATGATGTGTGCACTCACTATCGGATTGTAGTTTAACAAAATACTTTATATATTGCTATGCATCCTGTTCATGTTTTGGCTATAATCTGTGTTGTGTACCGTATATAAATAAATAAATAATATTTTTTATGTTTTATTGTTCATTATAATACCAACCCGTAAGATGGGTTGTTGCCCAATCTAAACAGTGCTGTGTTCCATATGGGAAGGTCTGTGCCCAGTAGTGATACGCCTATAGGCTGATGATGATGATGATGATGTATGGGGAACAGCTCAAGAGTACCCTAAGCCGACGGACATGTAAGAAGAATAAATAAATAATAAATAAACTTTCCTACACTCACACCAATTATCGAGCCCAAGAGAAGCTTCGTAATGAAACTCGTCAAATGGTTACTAGACAACGCATAAACATAAGTACTTAAAATATTTAAATACATACTTATTATACATAGAAAACACCCGGACCCGAGACAATTTAGAAAAACAATAATTTCTAAATTGACCCGACCGCGGATCGAGCCCGGGACCTCAGAGATGGCGACACCATGAAAACTGGTGTACAAACCACTCGACCAAGGAGGTCGTCAAATGATGTTATGAGACTCAATGGAGCAAAATAAATGTGGCAGGATTGTAGCAAATTGAATACTGTGGTCTCTGCCCCTATCCGGGGAACGGACGACATTTTTTTAATACAAAGCCCGGTAAATGACCCCACTCCACCTGATGTTATGTAGAAGTGAAGTCCAGGCGCGAGGACAACTGGTGCAGCGTAAGAGACGTAGCATAAGTCACCCTCACCCTGACGGCCCAAAATGCGTCATGCGTCATTGTGAAATTATAAAGCGAATAAAATATTGGTTAATAATCTTCGTAAAGTCATAGTTATGGGTGGATTCGACCAAACTGGAATAAGGTCTTATACCTAGATCAAGCGCCGAATTTGTATGGACTAATCTCGGAGTAAGTCTTATTCCAGTTTGGTCGAATCCGCCCTTAGTAGTACAATTCAAAATTCAAAATCATAAACGTGGTTGTTTTGATTTCACTTTTCCGCTAAATAGGTCGTCATTTTCTCGGTGCAAGTTTACTTAAAATTTTCGTATCTCTACACAAAAGGCTAGTTTTAGCGAAGTATTTACGTAGAATGTCAGTTTAATTTAGTGCGGACAGCTTGGCAGTGGTCCAGCGCTGGGCTCTGTCCCACTTTGCAGTTTGGCCAAAATATATCAAATCCCAATCTGGATGAAAGGCTGGTAAGAATGAGTCCCCCCTGTTATATAGGGTTATTAGGTCGATGGATATCCACAAAAGCAATTTATCTGCCCATTTCTTTTTACGAAAAATTGTTAAGCTTAAAAAGAAAAATTTCGTAATAAAATTGATTGAAATTATTGTATTTATCGAGTTTGTTTGAATAAAATAATAAGAATACATCAAAAGTAATAGTCTCTGGAATGTATATTACAGCTCATTACTTAAAACATTTCATATCTGTTAATGTTACATAACGTAACTCAATGGAAAATATTTTATCATTTTCCCTCCCGTCTCCGGGTATCCAAATCACAAGCTTTGGATGTCTCCCGAAGGATACAAATATTTGTCTTTACGAGAACAAAATGTGTTTAGAGAGTTTGTTATTGTTTAGATAACTTCAGATGTTTCTTTATAACACGATGATAGGGAAAATATTGAAAATAATAATATGGAACCAGGTACGAGCATTAAGTTTCATAACAATCGAAAGGTTTATTTAGATAAAGCTTTCAATTGATATGAAACTAGACCTGATCGTTTGTAAACATTAAAAAAAGTAGTTCGTTGTAGGTTGTAGTTTAGTACTAACATAAATACAGTCACGACTACAATCTCTCACACATCTCATGTGCCAGCCAACTATCGACCCATCGCTGTAACTTCTGTGCTGTGCAAGGTGTTTGAGCGGATAATTAACTCCCAGCTCATTCACTACCTAGAGGATCACTCGTTGCTCCATGATCGCCAGTATGGGTTCAGACCCAAGTAATCAATGGGTGATCTTCTAGCGTACGTTACTCACGCATGGGGTGAAGCGATGGACAAGCATGGCGAATCTCTGGCGGTTAGCCTTGATGTCGCCAAAGCTTTCGATAGAGTATGGCATCGCTCCCTTCTTTCCAAGTTGCCGGCCTTCGGTGTGCTGCCCCGTTTGTGCGCCTGGGTTGCAGACTTTTTAGAAGAGCGGAGGATTCGTGTTCTTTGTGAGGGTTGTTTCTCCGAGTTCTATAAAGTCAATGCCGGAGTGCCGCAGGGTTCTATGCTCTCACCTTTTCTATTTCTTCTGCATATCAATGACATGTTATCCTTAAGCAATATTCATTGTTATGCGGATGACAGTACGGCGCATGAGCGGTACATACGACATCCTGCGGCAAAGCAAGCTGATATCGTGGTGAAAACGCAAAAACTGGTTGCCAAACTGAACTTGACTTGCGATCGTGTCTCCAAGTGGGGATCTGAAAACCTGGTCGAGTTTAATGCCAGAAAAACCCAGGTTTGTGCATTTTCGTCCAAGATAACTCCCTTCCTTACTCCTCCCTCTATTCAGAGCTCTCCTTTACCCATTTCAGTGGACCTCAGCATTCTTGGCATGGGTATCGGCCAGGAACTGAATCCAAAATACTACATCTAGAGTGTTATTATAACTGCCTCCCATAAGTTGGGTATTCTCAATAAGGTGAGGCGGTTTTTCACTCCCGAGCAGCTCTGTTTGCTGTACAAGACTCAGGTGCGATTGAGTATGGAGTATTGTTCCCATCTATGGGACGGCTCCGCTAAATACCTCCTCGATGCACTTGATAGACTGCAAAGGCGAGCGGTACGCATTATAGGAGATGCTGAGGTTACAGCCTCTCTTGATACCTCCAGCTGCGTAGAGACATTGCTTGTCTCAGTGTCTTCTACCAAAATTACTACGGAGAGTGTTCTGAAGAACGTTTTGATCTAATCCCGCCCTCTCCTTTCCTCTCCCGGACTACAGTGCTGTTCTTAGGAACCACCATCATACTGTTCAGAATATCAGCACTCGTACCAAAAAGTTTGGCAAGTCGTTCCTCTGTAAGACCATTCGGCTTTGGAATTCTCTGCCGGCGCATGTGTTTCCCAGTTCCTATAATCCCGGGTCTTTTAAACGGGGCGTGAAACAGCATTTATGCAGGCCGTCATGAATGGCTGCGCTTGTTACCGTGCTTGTTCCACGGTGGCGAGCGCTCTCATTATTTTGGACTACATCGGCTGCTTAACATCAGGCAGGATGTAGTCACTATGACGTGTCACATTATAAAAAAAATGTAAAGGCACGCCCAGTTAATGAACTGGGCGTTTCATTTCTTATAATTGTAGGTTGTCACCTTATTTCCCTTTAATAAAAATGATGTTCGTATGCGGATATCATCTTTTTCATTTCTAGATATTGGCCAATTTTTCCTTTTGTTTCGGGGATGTGTTCTTTTCATAGGTCTATATTCTAGTTATTATTAATCTAATTAAAATGTTTATGCTTTTATAGCATTTAGTACAATTATAATTCAACAAAACTATGAAGCCGCTAGCCCAAAGTGATGTTCACAAGCAAGTTATCCGCAAAGTTTAGGGTCGCGAATGGAATGTAACACATGGAAAGGTCGTTCAGCTATAATCGTTATAAATCCAGGCAGCGTATATTGCAGAGGTGATGTCGGTTCGCCGCGGTATGAGTTTAGCGCAAATGAAATAGAGAAAAACCATAAATTTAACTGAAAACACACGAAACACAGCCCAATTTAAATATAAAACCTATCTTTTGTATCCAAAGGTTGCCTAGACAGATTACTTTTCGTGATAAGCCCACCCTTTGAACGTTTTCTTATTATGTTTTTCAGTAAAAAATAATTTTGTGAATATGATATTATCTTATTTATATTTATCTTATCGTGAGTATAAATTACAAGCTTTGCACTATTATTCACAAGACACTAATTTATTTTGATGATCTAGTAAGTTTTCGTAGTCTAAGCAAGCTTTCGTAGCCGAATGAATTACTAAGTTTGATGCTATCATGAAGTTTCTTCGGATGTCTTCCAAGTAGGGCTTAGAACGAACAAGATTTTCTATTTTCAGGTACCGAAACTGTGTTATGGTAGTAACAGCGTATTTCGTAATTCGGAAACTTCGAAATTGTTTAACTATGTTCTACATAATCAGTCTCATTAATATTGATCAAGATCGTAACGTTATGTACTATCCAATCCAAGACATTATAAAGTCCTAAATAATATTCAATACCAATATACCGACATGATTGAGTTACCAGCACCCATTCAAAGTTCATAATTTGTAATATTAGTTGAATAATCAAAACTATGAGATTCAACAGGAGCGGGGGGTAATAATAAATATGATAACAATGTAGCTACCCGTAAGTTTGAAGTGCTGTAAACACGGCCAGGTATAAACTTCGCGGAAACAGAATCTATCTAGTTGAAAAGGGTAGAGAATTACATTCCGCCTTTTTACGCATTATGGGGAGGTAAGACTGCCGTGAAATTTTATTTGGGCATGCTTGCGTTTGGACTGAATGTGTGTGTCGGAAAAACAAATGCGAGAAAGGATTGTGACTGTAAGATAAAATCGTTTGTTGCTACACAAGCATGTATTATTAATTTCGCCCAATTGTTTTGTTTTGCAATAGTTGGGGGACTAAGTTTGGTTTTGCTTTTAATTATTAGGATATGATGAAGTTAGTACTTACATGTATTAATAAAAGCAGTGATATTGAAACATATGATATTGTTGTGTTTATAATAATGGATGTTTTATGCTGGCGTTTTGGTACATCAGTTTGTGTGATGAACACAAACATTATGTAAGTCTTGAATGTTTAATTATTTTCTTTATCTATGTGTATTTTAAATTAAGATAATGGACGAAAGTAGAAGAAACAACATTTATTAACATAAGAACAAAACGTGCGGTAGACACACTAACAAGAATAATGTTTTCAAAGAGAGTTCAATAAAATGTTTGATACAAATACAATAATAATTAATTATCATCAGTCTATAAACTTACCACTGCTGGGTAATAGATGATTTTTTTCGTAAAACCCTTAAAAATTTAAATAAACAAATTTCTTTGTCACATCTTTGTGTCTGGTATTCAGCAAATTATAGGAACGTCGCGGCTCTTCATTCCTTACGTGTCTTGTATTATTAAAGGAATCTGAATAGTTTCAGATGTCTGCGCAACGGCGTAAGTCTTCCATATTGAATTTTTCATGTTATTACCCCGGCCAGACGCGTGAGCTCAATAGCTATAACGTCTAAATATTTATGTCGAGGGTTGTTCATACATTATTTTGTTTTGTATTAAGCATTGAGTTATCGTAACTAGAATTTTATGTACTTACAACATGATAATTTTTCATTTCAATCATTATCAGGACAGTACCCACCCGTGCCCACTATTGCAGGGCATCTTTTATTAATAATTTTGTTTTGTTTTCATTTTTAGTAAAATATGTAGTTAAGTTGTATTTTTTTTTATTGTTTTGCATTCACTTTGTCTTGAGATTAATATTTGAAAAATATATATACACTTTATAGATAAACTTTTCTCGATAGGTCGCTAACCTAAACAGTATTATTCGAAAATTTCCAAATTCAATACGGAATTCAGCACTTGTGAATGTCGCCAAAACATCGGTCCGTAAGTCTATGACAGGGAGATATTGCACTGAGAAGAGCCCGCAAGAAACTCAGGAGTAAGTACAATTATTTTCTCGATTTCTTTTACAGAGATTCAACGTTAGAAAATGCACTCTTTATCATAAAAAACTCTTCCGATTAAATTATGAAACATATAAATTACAACCAACAACCTCAACAACATCCAAAAGTACGTGAGGGTGTTGTCTCCCAAAGTGATTGCGTCCAGGTACCCAGCCAATACGTAACGGTATAAGTTTATGTACGTAGGGCTACGTTTATTTGACTTGGAATAAGTGCTGTCACAAGTCCTATCAGTCTTGGCGTTAAGTACCGACTTGCGACGTGTCAGGGAACGTATAATGTTTTCCACTTATCATTCATATTTGGGAGCACTCCTTACATTGTTTGAACAGTATGAGTACATACAATTTTAATATGGGTGTCGGATTACTCTCGCAATGTTTGTGGATTATAATTTTTTTTTCATTTCTGATTCATTACCATTTATAAAATATAAAAAAATCTAAACAGAAAATTACCACCACTAATATAACAAGTTTGTAACGCTTTCACGCCGTACCAATTTTGATGAATTCAGATTGCTAAATGGAGCCCTGGAGACAGTTATAAGATACTTCGTCAGGCGAAACTAAAAATGGAAATATTATTACTATTTCCCTTTTTAGTTGAAAGTAGAAGTTGGAAATATAAAAGGGAATTTTTAATTTTTATTAATGATTTAGTAAAGGCCACAACGTGGCCACGACGCATGCTGTGGCTGTGTATTATAATAAAAAGCGAAAATATTAATAATAAATCTGAAACTCTTAGTGTCAAGAGTGTGTAATCTTTTTATTAACTCAATTTTCTAAACCATTATACTAATCGAAACTTCTAAAATGATTGTGTTAATTGTACATAACTAAAATAAATTAACTATCTATTTTATAGTTTTACGATACTAAAAAGGCGGACCGCAAAGGTTTCAAAGAGAAAATTAGAGAAAATTACTCTTACAATACAATTTTTTTTTCATGATTTACGAAGTACGAATCTTTTAATAAGCCTTGTCGTGTAGCAACTCATTAAAAAAATACTACCACCCCCTCTCTTTCCTTGGGTATCGCAAAAGGCGACTAACGGACTAAAGACTGCACATACATACAACAACGTAGAGCGGCGATGGGCTCACTGTCACGCTAAGCACATGTGCACTCGCTATTTGGTGAAAGTGGACTATGACAGAGGACTGCTTTTGCGGTCTTCATTGCGTAGTCTCTGACAAACCCTTCGGGGATGATAGTCGTGATTATGTATGTATGAATCATCACTCTCACACACAGAACTCTTCTATTTACTCACTCACAAGACTGGCAAAAGTCTAAAGAAGCTTTCGTTAAGTTCAAATTTTAATATCTTCGCAGCAGGGTACAAAACGGTACAACAAAATGTTTTGCTACCATTTAATTTTAGTAAGGTCTAATTGTCTCGTAGCTTCGGTAATGTAGGCTCACATGCAAACAAATCTCCGCAGTGAATGTCCTCGTTAAGCACAAGCAATAAAATTTGTAAAGGCGCCATTTTAACAAAAAATAAACGTACTATGCAATAATTCAACCCAAGCCGCGGTTACACAGCAGCGGAAAATTTGTGTTTATGTAGATTATAGAGCTACAGAGCATACCTACACATACAATAATTATTTAGACAATCATAGTAAACAAAAACGTTGGAACGGACCTATGAAACAAAATGTATGTACAAAAATAAAATTATGTTGAAATAGATTAGGTACACAAAAAAACACTTCTATGTCAGAAATAAACGCAAAATTCCTCCAATCTTTACTTGAGACTGGCACAAAATGTGACCATTACACTTAAATACCTATTTAAATATTTCTGCCGCAAAGCATTATTGTTTTGTAGAAATAACTGAAGCTCCATACGCTACGCTTGCGTGAAACTTGAGTTTAACGCCACTTGCGATTTGCGACGTAACTTACGATTTGAGAGAGAGAAACATTTATTGACAAACACAAAAAAAAATAAATAAAAGACTTACATACAAAAAAGACAATTGTCAATCAGGACTCCGCCCTCAGCTTGTGTTGTTGCGAACGGAACGTATCAATAAATCGTAACGATTTCACTAATCATTGCGTTTTTTCTGCTACCGTCGAATGAGACTGCCGCGTATAACACGCAATGAAAAAGAAAATATCTTGATTTTATAAACAAAATATTATTATTTTAAAATATTATTATTATTATTTTGTTTGGAGGTCATGTCAAACTGTAGTAAGCAAAACAATAGAAAAATAGATTATTACTTGGGCATTATTAAGGATGATACAAATTTCCACCGATGTTGGCAAGCGTGTCGATTAAGCCACACATTTATTTCTTGATAACTTTATTTCAATGACTTTTACCTAGCAATGGGACAGTAAACAGATTTTCCGCTGCTTCCCGAACGCCAGCTTTATTTGCAACCCTGGATTAACCAGTCGCCATTAAGTTCACGGGATATCTTACGTGTGATGGACAGAGAGAATGGAAGTTTTCTGGACGCAATTGCGGCCAGCGTCGGCTCATTTCCTTTTGTGAATGCTACTTTTGTATGCGCGCTCCACAATGGCCTTCTTTTCAACGGTTTGTTTCGTATTTTACGATCGTGAAACGGCGCCCGTTTTAGATGTACACGTTTATGTTTATTCATTAGTTAAAAGCTTAAGTAGGATTTTACTTCATGAATATATTTAAGATGTTTTTGAAAGTCGCGTGAAGGGAAGTAAGTTGTAGGTCTTGTAACGTCCTGTTGGTCTTGTTTCGTTAAAAATACAGATGTTACAATTTTTTGACAGGCTCTATGGAGACAGAGTATAAAGGGACACTTTTTAGAAATTGACATAGAAGAAGCATTTCATCGAGAATTGTAGTATTTCTGTATCATTCAATTTAAGACACACTTCTTGTGAACTGATGTGTGAAAAATCATTAGACTCATATGTAACCTAGAATTAACTGAAAAATAAATTGGTTCTGTGTAGTCTTATATCAACGACATTCCAGTACTGCTTTACTCTCGCAAAACCTCTACGAACACTGAGCGTACCCAACTCAACTGTAATACTTTATAGCCTCTGAATTCAACATGTTTTCCTTCACCATATTTATTAGCACGACAGCCAAGTATTGGTGGGAGTGAATAAATTATCAGTAATATCGTAGGACGCGATGTCGATATAACGCGGCCGCCATATTTTACACACCCCCGAAGCGACTGCTGTACTGTACAAGTAAACGGTGCATAGATAAAATATTTACAGCTCCGACACTGGTGTAAGTGTGCTTTCATTTTGTTTCCCGCCGTTGGAGACTGCACGAGGCCATTCTTCCTTGAACGCTTTTCAAATTTACAGTGTTTTGTTTCGTGCTCCGAAGCGGCGAGAGGAACCGTTTCTCTGAATATGATGTTTAGTGTCATTGTCTGGCCGTTGGCGTTGTGACTTCGGTGTAAGAAAACCTTTAGGGAAACTGCACATATTATGTACTTGGAGCAAAATCCTGGTATAGCACTAGAACGGGAGAAAAAAAAAGACAGAATGAACTTCTAAAATACGTACAAATTGAAAAAGACAAGTGTCAAAAAAAATTCCACGAGCATAATTCGAAACCGCACCATTCTGGGAATCCAGTACTCCAAGCACGAACCATTATGGTACTAGTTACGGTAATCGTAATCGTATTATTTTGTATGAAAACCATAAAGTTACTAAACCTTTTTCATAGAAAATAATACGATTACCTTAGCTAGTACCATAATGGTTCGTGTTTGGGGTACTGGCCAGGTGCTGGGTGCGGGTTCGAATCCTGCTCGTGCAAATTTTTTCGACACTTGTCTTTTTCAATTTGTTATTTGTTCGCAACAAAATTTGCGTTTCAATTATATAAACAATAAAATAATAATTCTATTTGCGGTTACACCACCAAAAACAATTCGCTACGTTTGCCTTTTCCTTGTTTGATTCAAAAAGCTAGTAAGTGTCATTAAATGTTTGTATTTATTTTAATGAAATATCAAGACATCATCAGCCTTCATCATCAGGCCTTCCCACATATACAACTTTAACCACCACGCTTACGGCGCATTCCGCATTAATGTCCGTTTTATGAGGGTTTACGCATTTAGGTTTCCCATACAAATTTCCAAGTCGAAATTTCAAAAAACCACTAAGCCAATATTAATTTGTTAAGTTTGATAAAAACATTTTTAAAAAACGTTTATTTTAGTGAGTTATTGCGATTTTAAACTTTCTATAGTGGACTTTAAATCGCAATAACTCAGCTAAATAAACGTTTTTTAAAAATTATTTCAACAAACTATTTAGATCCCTGTGTTTTACTTTAGCTTGCACAGTTTCATCAAAATTGGCAAAATGGTTTTTCAAAATATCTACTTGGAAATTTTTATGGGAAACCTAAATGCGTAAACCATTTTAACAACTGCAATCTTACGACAACAACTGGGACCTGAACTTTACTTGCGCTTCGAAGCATCTAAAGCACGTAAAAAAATATAGGTACACAAATTGAATAATGTATTGACGTTAATGAATATGTTTTCAGTTGGACCGTTTCGTAGTGAGCTTGCGGCGTGAGTTATGAACGGCCGGACAGACGCTCGCAAGTTGGGCGGCGTAACAAATTAGCCAACTAGTTCGCCGGTCCCGGGTTCGGAGTTGCATGTGAGGCTCCGGGTAGCCCCGTAATTGACGAGAACATAGGATACTTACCTAACACGCATTAATTTAATTTAATTATTTCTCGAGGCCTTTATGTGTTAGGAACAATATTATGTTGCCTATGTTTATTTATTTATTTATTTATACGGCAGCCAACAAGGCGTATTTTAAAGACAACTACTAATTGTTTTCTTATATTGTTTGCCACTACATGGATTGGTGGTACGAAACATAAAAGTAAAAACAGTAAATTAATTATCATTGAAATAGTAATAATGTTAATTTTCATGATATATTTTTCTAAAGAATAAACTACATTGGACTTCTTTGACGTTTATAAAAGATATGCGTAATATGCTTTTACAAAGTAGCTTTCCGTTAAACCTACATTGGCCTGCAAAAATAAGTATCACACTTTTAAAATTGTAATAACACAAAACTTAAAAAATTTACTATTGTTTAATTTACTATAGTTTCAAAGAAAGCTGATAAAATTTCTATATAACGTTTTTTATTTTTAATCTCTAACCTATAAGTAGTTTAGAAAAAAATAAAATTTTAAAAGTGTGATACTTATTTTTGCAGGCCAGTGTAGTTCAGTATTTGTGTTTATTGGAACGCAAAAGTTTAAAAGTGTTGATTTCATAATTCTCGGATAAAAGTAAAAAATCTGATCTCGAATTAAGTGTTGAATTTTCTGTTTTCTCTATGTGTGTGTCAGTCAAGTGACATTCCAATTGATCGGGTCATATTTTATTAGCCTTGCCAGGACAAAGATGGAAATATGTACATATTCGTGTTTGTCCTACTACAATGACATAATGGTTGGGGCTTAGTTATGTCTTCTTTGAATTGCCGTATTACATTTTTTGTTTATTGAAATTTGCTTTTTAAGTGGTATATTGTTAACTTTATGCGAATCATTTTTCTAAATGATCCTGACCATGAATTGATCCCTGGACCTCGAAAATGGCAACGCCAGAACCAGGGCGTGTTAACAAATAAAATGTTTCTAACTGTTTGACGAAACATGCAACACTCGTAGATATAAACAATTTGTCGACGTTTATATGAAATGAAATAATTTTCACGTTACTTATCTAACAGTGAATATTATAAGTCCTTTACTAACAACGTGAATTATAAATATACACAATCCTGCAGAATGATGGGCAGCCGCGGAGCGGAACAAATGAACCAACTACTTCACTAGCTGGGTTCCTGGTCAGTCAGCGGAACCTGGTGACATTTCATTGCGGCTTCCTATTATATGATAACAGTAATCATCAGCCTATAAACGCAAACCGGCCTTCCTCCTTGATTAACAGCACAGGGGCAGATTGAGCCTTGTTGTCTTTCATAATGATAGTCTGCGAGCAGGCAGGTCGCCTGATGGTGAGCAATCATCGCCGCCCACAGACATCAGCAACATCAGAGGTGTTGCTTTTGCGTTGCGGACCACTGTTGCCGGTCTTAACTCACTCAGGGGTTGGTGGGTTTAACCACGGAATAAATATCGTCTTTATATGCTCTGTGTTTAAACGACTGCCTATTAACGACAACGGTTGAAGTCCTTTACCATTATACAAACCAGAGTTAAATTGTATAATTATAATACAACTACCAATTCATCATTAACAAGACAGGTTCAGCTACGCGCGCCTACCATCAGGCCGGACGTATCTGATTGCCACAAATGGGTAGTGAATAATAAACAACACATCTGTTGTATCTTTAGATTTTTAAGCTGGCTATCTCATCCTCACCTAAAGACAACACAAAGTAAGTCAGGCTTTGGAAAGCACATAAAGCCGTTGATCCCGGGTGCTGTCATAAAATCCACTTAACCGCATTGGACCAGCGTGATTATGGTTAAGTTTACGCAGGCCTGTGCCCATCACCGGGACGTTTATAGGCTGATGATGATGATGATGATGATGATGAAGCTTCTACCGTCTGCGTTACGTCGCTAACTTTAAGTTAAATGAAGGTCAAGAGGTAGTTACGCCATTTTGAAAAATTACTCGTGCAGTCTAATACTGCCCTGGTATCGTTTTAATAATTGAATATTACCGTCCCAACCTTTTCCTTGGGTGTCGTAAAAGGGGAGTAACAGAAAGACTGCACATACATTCAACGGCATTAAGTGGCGATGGGCTCACCATCTGTTCCACTGAACACATGTGCAGTTCGAGGCGTCGGCGTCGGTGGCCGAGCGGATAGATGGTCGGGTTGAACACAAGAAATCGTGGTTCAATTCCCATAGCTCCGTTAGACTACTGACGTGAACACACTCCGACACACTCATTTTAGATTAAGAGGGTTTACGCATTTCGGCTTTCCATACAAACTTCAAAGTCGAAATTTTGAAAAACTAATAATCCAATTTTGATGAAACTTTGCACGCTAAAGTAAAACACAGTGATCTACATAGTTTGTTGAAAACATTTTTAATTTTTTTTTAGCGGAGATTGCAATTTAAAGTCCACTAAGTATTTAAAGTTAAAAATCGCAATAACTCTGTTAAATAAACATTTTTTAAAAATGTTTTCAACAAACTATTTAGATCCTTGTGTTTTACTTCAGCATATAGAGTTTCATCAAAATTGGCTTATTGGTTTTTAAAAATTTCGACTTGGAAGTTTGTATGGGAATCCGACACGCGTAAACCCTATTAATCTAAAATAAGTGTGGATATGGATCAGGACTATTAATGTTGTTACAAACGCACATAAAATAAAATATCATTCGGTGAGTGTGCGAGTGGACTGCTTTTACGGCCCTCTTAGCCTGGTCGCTAACTAACCCTTCGGGCATAATAGTCTTAAATATTTGTATGAAGGTATGAAAAATTACAACCACTCACTATTTAAAATCCACGTGCAAGACAAATTTCTGGAGGCCCAATTTCTCGTTTTAACAACGTGAGTTATGAACGGTCGGACGGATGTAGACGGATGGGCGGGCGGGGCTGTTACAAATTAGCGCACTACCACGAGTTCAGGGTTCGCAGTCGGTGCAGTGCGAGGGGTAACTTTCTTCATTACTTTCTATGGAAATAAAACTTTTCAAGTAAGATTAAGCAATTCGAATGAATTAATAAGGATGATAGTATTTGAGTTTTCTGTACATTATATTTTAGCTTGGTGTTCCGAACTCCTTGCGGGATCAGTGGTGATTCACATAAAACGCATACACAGTCTTCTATTGGCAATGAAATTAGGTTTAAAATTTAAATGCAATAACATTTTTCCAGTCAAAGAGTCAGTCTGACTCGACCTCCATCATTCATGTAATGTTTTGGTTGGCTGTGAAACTTTTTTTAGCGTGAAACAAAAGTCCATTAACCATCATTTTGTACTTATTTTTTCAAATCAAATCAAACCAAATCAAATCATTTATTTGCCAGATTACAGGTAAAGTACAATATAATTGTCATCTTAAGATTAACATTTGTTTCACTGTAGTCAGCCTGCGTGCAGACGTGCAAAATGTGATTAAAATTATAAAAAAAAGTTATGGTAAGAATGAAATTAATTATTAAAATTCACAATAAAATTTACAATCAAATAAGATAAAATCAAGTATGTCCAATTTTAAAATCCAGAAGTTCCAAAACAATTTGAGATGAGCCATTCAGTCAATTTTCTTTTAAAACTATTTTTCCGCAGCTCTTCTATTTCATTTGGAATCTTATTATAAATGATTATGCACTTATTAACAATATTTTCTTATATCTTTATGACAAGGTGGTTGAAATATAAAATTTTAAAACTTGGCTCTCTTCTGCCTTGTGATAATTTACTTTATCAATGGCTTTGTCGTAGTTTTAGGTCATGTTAGGTAGGTCTGTAATAATTCAGCCAGTTTACCTGTCAGTCGCTCTAAGAATGCTGTCAGCTACGGTTATAATTTTTATTAGAATCCCGACAACATTTAAATTTATATTCGTATTTAGCTTACCGCACATCGCTGGCAGAAAGTTGATAAGAGAAGCCAAAAATCGGGCACAATTTGCAGAGGCAGCGGCGGCTCAATTGGTGTTAAAATTACACGTACAGCACACAGTCTGTACAGAAGTGGACAAACACAGACTGATATATGTGACACTGTATTACCTACTCATTTTGGTGATAATTAATAAAATAATAAATCTAAATAAATCTTTCCTACAATCACACCAATTATCTAGCCCAAGAGAAGCTTCGAAGAATTTCGTCAAATGGTTACTAGACAACGGATAAACATACTTAAAATACTTAAATACATACTTATTATACATAGAAAACACCCAGACGCGAGACAATTTAGAAAAACAATAATTTCTAAATTGACCCGACCGGGGATCGAACCCGGGACCTCAGAGATGGCGACACCATGAAAACCGGCGTACTAACCACTCGACCAAGGAGGTCGACACAATTGGTCTCTTCTTCTTCTTATCCGCTACACTCTTGACAGAGCGGTCGTGGTCGTCATGTAGTAGCGATTTGGGCAGATGTTATTCGCCTCACGACAGCGCGCCACTTTTCTCTGTTGGTTTTGGTCTCCAGTGTAATAAAACTTCTTACTCCAGGTACATTACAATTGATTATATCCAGCATTACATTTTCTCCAACACGTCTAACCACTTTGAATGCCTGCCACAGAATGCCGCCACTTTCCGCCATGATTCAATCGGTCATTACTCCGTACCATTTCTAGACTTTCGAAACGTTACATTTTTAATTTTTAAAAGTCAAATCAGCTTCGTATTAAAACAGTTTTGTTTTTTTTAATGCTAAATGAATCAGCCTAACAACCTAACACTAGCATTTATTAAAGTATAATATTTCTAGTAGGAATTGAACAATAAAGTTGTTAACTGGCAACATACCACATATGCAAATAGGTTTTTCATTAGACCCAATATTTCATTGTTGCAACCGGCTTTTTCAAAATCAATTTCGGCCGCAAACGCTTCCCAAATCCTTTACTAAATTTGGAATTCGTCACCGCACGCCGCGCGCACATTTCCGAACGAGTCGAATTTACTGCACAAGTCCGCTTCAATTTCATTTCGACGAATGAGTCAGTGTATGAATGAATGACGGGTACGCTTCAAGTTTTCATTTGCATTTCCTTGCTCCAAAGAGCTGTATATCTAGTTTTATAGTGGAGGCAAAGTGAAGTTACGACTTTGTCGCCCTGTATATTCCGGCAAACTTCGCTTTCATATTTGCATGCGAATCTAGCAACATACTGTGTTTGACAATCACGAGTTGAACTTGTTTAATTAAAATTTATGTAATGGAAAAAGTAACGTAGCGTTGGACCCTTTTCTCGACCTTTCGAATTCCGGCGACTTTCATTGATTCCAGAATTCGATTTCACTTTCCGTTACGAAATTAAACTCTTAAGTACATACTTGTTTCTTAAGCTTTCGCCAGTGGTGTTTTTAACGCCTAGAAAGTTGTATTTGAAAAGTCAAAATGTCTCTTGCAACAAGTGCTTGTTTCTTACGCCATTAGCGAGCATTGTTTGCCATTGCCAGTTAATACACTTTGGACTGGAATTCAATTGCAAGCGCAGTCGCCAGCATTGCGTCGTATTTTTTCAGATAGTACATACAGCACATAATTAAGATAAAAGAAAACGAAGTATTTTTTATAGTTTTAACTAATTCGATCATGCTTGTTTTATTGTTAATTTATAGTCTTAACATAACATGTTAAAAAACCTTGTAACTTTATATGAATATATTATATTAGTGTTGGAACGACTTTGTTGAGTAGTTATGTAGTTATTATTTATTATAATAATTGACGATGGTATATAAGTATAACTTCAGCACTGTATACAAATCACACTCAATCTAGAAATTGTAAACAACTAAAAGGGCCAAGATCAACGCTCAACAAAGCTAGGGCGAAATTTCATATCGAGCGACAATTTTGCTTCTGCTTTCCCTAAGACATCTTTGAGATTTTCAAGCTAGCTTACACATATACAACGTAATCGAAACCGTATACAGAAAGCGGCAAGTCATATTTTCGCTCGCACACCGTTAACAGAGGTTCGCAAAGGAAGTCTTTTGCGCAACGTCCATTCAAAGATTTGTTTATTATGTGCATGCGGAATCCGTATCGACCGGGGCAATGGATGCGTAACAATGCCCTGATGACGGCGCTTTGTGTCCAACCGTCTATTATTTGCGTAGCAGGTGTATTGTGCCCGAGGTGGGGGTGATAATCACCGTTTTTTTCCTGTGATTAGTTTGCGAGGGAAAATAACTACTTTTAGTTTCAGTTGCGAAACAATTTTGTGTGTTTTTTATTTTTTCCTGTCCGCTCTTTTTCGCAAACTTTGTTTATCTGGTTACTTCTTTGGAAGTTAATCATTCATCGTAAACCTTTACAGATACTATGCTTTTGTATGGTGTCTATCACAATATTTTGTTTTTTGTGATGTTTATTGAAAAAGGAACAATTGTACTGTGTACTTATTTAAGGCTTAGTTATTTATCCATGTACATACCCGCTCTGGGTCTCGCTTACCTCGGAGGGGTAAGCGAGACCATCACCATTATACTATCCGTATTTATTCATTTATTTATTTGTTGAAAGCTTTACAACTATTGAATAGTTATTTGAGTTAGCCAATGCCATTTACATAATAATTTTACAAATGAAGTAAGTTCATAATAATATTCCATTAGCTTTACTTGGGGTTAAAATATGTTTTCGACCCCAGTGTCTCCAATCGGTTTGTCGATGCCTGTACCCCAGCTCACGTTGTCGCATCCGTAAACGTCGGCGCCCCCATTGGCGCCCCAATTCGCGCCCCCATCCGTAAAATAAAAGTTACCGCGCCCCCAGGAGTCGTATCGGCATATTGGGGATACAAACTTATTTACGCTTTGTCGATGTTACGTTGTGAGCAACAAGTTCGGGTTAAATGTAGCTAATAAAATCGCCAGTGTATTGGCCGGACAGCATTTGGGCGCAGACGGATTGTGCGTGTGTTTAAGGGCGGCCTTGTATTTGTAATTTTTTTAGGTTTCTTACTTATTTGCTCTTTTGTTTAAACTATTTAAGTACCTATGTAGAAAAACATATGAAGATAATGTATAAAATTAAATATTAGTCAAGTAGTACATTTAAGAAATGGCCTTGTTGAGTTTTTTTTTAAAAGAATAGAATATATTATTTTTATTTGCATTTGAGTGTATGTATTTTGCCGGATCTTCTTAGTACCTTACCTATCGTCTTTAGATCCGATGAGGTATCAGAGGGTGGAAGGTGGTGGAGAGTTCGAACACCACTCGTGGAACCACTTTTATCTACGTAAAAATTCATATTTTGAAATAATTTACACTCGTATTTCGGTGTAGTTTCCCCAGTCACCAAAATAGCTCAGTTGTCTAAAACAAACTCCAGCATTTAGATCACAGCATTGTCACCATTACATTGAACTAAAACTTATTCCGGCAACACGCTATTTCTATCACCAAAGTCCAATAGTGGTTCGGACAAAAAGCTCATTGATTGCATGAGGCGGCGGCCATTGGTATGCATTGGCGTTGGCGGTTACAGCTGCAGAGGCAGCAACTTCAGCTTAAAATGTGCGCTGCCAAACGACATAGTGTGTTTACGGCAGATAGGTATACAACGTGTTAATGAAATAGCACAATACCTGATAGCAGTTTGTTCAGAATTAAGAGCAGGGTCAATTACACTAATATTGAATATGAGTCAGATTATATCAAAAGAAATATTTTCAACTACGATGCTTTATAAATGTTTTTACTCTATCGACTTCTTTGCAGTTGGTGGCAATAGCAGCATTATCGTATTTGGTTATTTACTTAAACAATCAACGAAAATTTGATTAGGTAATTTACTTACATTTTATAATAAAAATAGCTTGTCAACCATGAAATTCAATTAATTTTTAATCACATTTAACTTTGTCAAATCGTACTATCTAAATCATCTTATTTCTTTTGTGTTCAATCTTGTTTCTGCGCTCTACACTGGCAAAATTTTATTAGTAATGATAATCGCGTTAATAAGAATTTGTAAGTTTTTCAAAACGGGCGTTAAAAGGTTTGCTCTTGTGTTACAAACGTCCATAGTTGTTTGCGCCATCATGTATGGACCTATACTTAGCTTTCTGGATTATTTTATGCTACATACATATATACTACTTTTAGGATTATTTTATGTATAAGTAACAGATGTTAGTTTTCCAATAAACAAATACATAAAAATAAAATCAGTGACAGTGGTGGTAATACACCAGCCTTTTTTATTGCCGAATTAGAAAAAGTACTTATTATCTAATATCTAATATCTTAGGAGTAAAATAAAGTTATGACCATAGACACAGGTGAGGTACATCACTAGGTAGATTGTGCGTAGTGGTACATCCCTACAGAGCCGCCATGATTGTCTCGTACTCGTGTCGGAACGATCGACGACAGACGTTGTAATGTTGTAACGTGTATCTAATAGTGTGAACAATAAATGATGTAGACCTAAACTCAATCGTGTCATTAAGAATACACAAACCTCAACAAAACAAGCATAGCATAACAATAGGTAAGTAGGTATAATCTTCTTCTCAGCCTTTCTCAACCACATGGGTGTAGGCCTTCTTCAGCTTATGCCATCGTGTACGATCTTGGGCAGCTTCTATCCATTTCACTCCAGCTGTTCTTTTAACATCGTCGTGCCAACGCATCTGCGGTCGTCCTTGTGGGAGTTTCTCGCCCCATGGTCTCCATTCCACCAGCACTATGCACCACGAGCTGGCAACGTGTCCTGCCCACTCCCACTTCAGCTTTGCTACACGTTTGGTAACATCTGTGACTTTGCTCTAGTATCTTAGCCAGTCGTTTTTTCTTCGGTCCCTCAGTGTAATACCACAGTGTAACTATACATAACACTGTGGTAATAGCCACCAGTTTTCTTTCTATTGAAAGTAGGTATAACATGATTATGTATGACATAGATATGTAGTTTAACGACTTTTATAGTTGATCGTACGTAGCAACAGCTTAAAGTTTCTTAGAACAATACTAGATTCACAAGTATGCACTAACACTTATGCAATAGCTAATAAGGACTACAAACATCGCTGTAAACGCAAACCCGGCGAACCAAGGCACGTCGATGAATATTACACAAGCTTGGAGAGAATTTTCTCGGCTCCCACTTTATTAACTACGCAGCTTATTAGTTGAGAAGTGGGTGCGGCCAAGTTTATTATAAGGTTTTCGTTATGAACACAAAATTATATGCGAGCACAAAGTTTGGTTAAGTGACATGCGGAATGTTGCTTGAATGGTTATAAGGAACGCTAGCGGCGTCGTGTGCTAGCTATAAATGTATATCCATTAATGTACATAAAGCATACATACGTACACTTACGGTTGTTCCCAAAGGGTTAATAAATACTAATGAAGAGCGCAAGAGTAGTGCACTGACACACTCCACGTTTCAACAAATTATAACTGTACATGTGCTCAACATATCGCGTTAAATCCAAAATTAGATCGTGCCAGAGAGGTACGGAAAGGAGTTTATTAAAGATTAGAAATATTAAAAAAATATCACATAAAACTATAAGAATAAGACAAAAGTGACTGACGCTCTCTATCACTGTAAGAAATTAAAGTGGCGCTGGGCTGACCATATAGCTAGACTAACAGACAACAGATGGACACACAGAATAACATGCTGGAACGAATCACCGGGCACTAGGAAGAGAGGCAGACCAGCTGCCCGTTGGACAGATGATATCGTACAAGTGGCTGGCAAACAGTGGATGGAGATAGCGAAAAACAGGGTCACTTGGAAATCTCTAAAGGAGGCCTTCACCTTCGAGAACGAGGGGTTCTTACTTAATAAAAACAAAATAATGTATTTATTTGTTTTTAAGAATTTAACATAGTATAAATTATAATATAACTAGGCATACTTTTGTCTTTGTTAGTTCTTTCAGTAAGAAATAAAAGGCTTTTTTATTTTTTATTTTATTTTATTTTTTTATTATGTGCTCAACAAGATAGGTGTGAAGCCCACCGCCGCTTTATGCTGTTAGATGTATGAGTATAGTCTTCAGTCCGTTTGTTTACGACACCCAATAGAAGTTTTTTCAGGGACGCAGTGATGGCAAAGTAAAACTTCGTAGTTGTCTGACTGAGAGTGAGTCCGTTGACGAACAATAGTTTTATATGAAAAGTCAATTGAGTGACTAATACAATAGTGAATGTTACACAAAGTAAGCGTATGGTATAATCTTCGATCGTTTGACCGAAGGGTATAATCAATAGATATAATTTAATTGTGTATTTTCGTATATTCCAACAAGAAGAGATGGGTTTGTAGTATTTTTTTAGGTTGGGTACTACCTACCCTAAATAAAATAATATTATGTAAGAGTGGCTTCAAAAACCACACAGTCAGCTGACTCTATTAGATTATAGAATTCTTTATTCGTCAATCTAATTCTTATTATCGAAGAACTTAAACTGTTGTTTAAAAATATAAGATTATTTTGCCCAGAATAGTTTCTTTGGAGTATCTGTACTAGTGTTTATTATTAGTATTTTTAGTCTATTATTAACTATTCTTTCATTCAATTATTATGAATTGTTGAAATTATTTAGTTTAGTTATTATTAATTTTATTGATGCGTACAAATTGTACTTAATTATGTTTAATAATTTGTACCTACTTAATTAGATCTATGACACTGTAAAGTAACATTGTTACTTAGAGGGAGAAAAAAGTAAGGCCTCCTGAGTTTCTTGCCAGCTCTTTTCGGTCGAAGGCTCTCCCAAAATCCGAACTGGTGGTAGATTGGTTAGGTAGGTAGATTAGGTAGGTAGAGTAGGTTATGGTCTGTGCCAGCTAGATGTGCATGAAGGGTCATTTACCCCATTTGTACCAGTGGGGTGCTGCAGTTTAGGTACGTTCGGCCGGCGTGCCTCCCAGGAAGGCCGCCTAGGCGTATGACAGTAAAGGTTGCCGCTCGGCTCTCACGCTCCACGTCGCGCGTCGTCGCTTAGGGCCAGGTATTTCTCTCTCGCTGCTTCTCTCTCGCTCTCTCGATGGTACGACGGTACGGGACGGGTATAACAGCGAAGCGGCGCGTTTTATAGGTTTTATTGCCTATATTTATAGACTTTATATATAGGATTCTCTGCTAATTTATCTGCGAATTATTTGTCTTTCGTTGAGTACAAAAATTAAATGTAAAGTATCAGTATCGTATTTATATATGTGTATAGTGTGTATGAATGTATTGTATGTGTGTATATATATGTATGCATGTATATATATTATATTTTAAAATAATTTTATATCTTATTTGGTGGATTTGGATCAGTCGTATTCGGTTGCATTCGCATCACTGTCGATCGAGTTGGACTTGTGCCGGTGCTGCGTCCCTAGCCTGGCTTCTGCTGCCCTCGTCATTTTTTGTCCTCGGTCCTGTGGGGGTGAACCGGTGTCGCGTCGTGTCGCGTAGGCAGGCTGGATCGGAAGTGAATATGGCCGACGCGACGCGACGCGATGTTGGTTTGCCCCCGTAGGATCGGGGGTGGGGAGTGGTGGGGGTGGTGGGGGTTGGGTTGGGGACGTGGCGTCGGTGCGGGTCTGGTTCGATTGATGGTGATGTGAATGTGGTTGAGTGTGATTGATCTAAATCTACCACTTATTTTTTTTTTTTTTTTTTTTTTTTTTTTTTCGAGTGATGTTTATTGGATTTTGTAACTGAATGAGACTTTGAATAAATTGGATCCTTAACTAATACATTTTTTTTTTTTATTTTTTTTTTCCAGAATTTAAACCATTATTTTCTATGTCTCAGATGGTTTGAAAAAACTTAAAGCGCGATCTATCTAGCCTTGAGAGGAAGCACTGCGTCGGCGTGGCGTTCGGGATTCTCATGCGGGGCGCGGGGGAGCGGCGTTTCGTGGTCCCCTGTTTCCTCCTTCAGAGGTGGACCAATTTTTATTTAAGCGTCGGTTGGGGGAGGAGGTTTTCTGTGTCTGTGTGTTTGATTTTTTTTTTTAAACGAGTTACCTAATGTTTCTGAAGACGCCTCAAAACGAAGTGATTTCGCTTAATTTTTGAAGGCTCCTGGTTATTAAATAAATGACTTAATGCAAAGGAATCAAGCATACGGACGTGAAGGGTCTCTTTCTTTAACCGTTGCTGAAGGGGTGGTAGGGGTTGGTCCGGTTTTGGAAGGGGGCTGCGGGGCGTCGTTTTTCTGTGTTTGGTGTGGGAGTTTTGGGTGCCGCGTCGGCGTGGTGTTTCCTCTTAACTCGTAATCCCTACGCGCGCGCGTAAACCCTGCGCTCCTGACGGACATCAAATCAATATCGAGTCGGCTGTGCTTATCGGAATATGAACGCTCGGGTCACGAGATAGGTTTCAGTTTCGCGTGGGGGTCGTTGGAGGGTGAACCTTCTGTACGGTAGTAGTATTAGTTATTCTGTGCTTGTACCAAGACGAATAACGAAACAATTTTAAAACACACAAATTTATGCTTATTAATTTTTGACGTTTTTTTATGCTTAAGTTTTTATAAAAAAAGATATTTGAATGATTAAAAATGTCAACCTTATTGGTTAGGTACTAATGTTTTCCAAAACTCATTTCAGCCGCTACTTTATTTTACTTCAATAACTCCAATTTATATTACTTACCACAGTATCAATACGATAATTGGAAATCATATTACACAATTCTATGACCACGGCTTATATTTCGGTTCGACGCGATTTCTGTTTCGGCGTGCAGTGGTACTGGGGGTAGCAATGCGCATTTGTCTGGCACAGACTATAATAGCTCGTAAGATTAGTTATTAAGTCTTAACTATAAGTTAGTTAACTGTTTTTTTATTATTATTAGTATTGACGTCAATAAGTGCCTGTAAAGGTTTACATTGAATAAATAATTTGACTTTGACTTTGACTTTGATCTAACAAACTTTGTTTAACTACAGATTGGAAAGAGAGCAACCTTCATTCGTAGTGAGGCGACAAAGCAGCTGACGACCTCGAAAGTGTACTGTAATATATTTGTAAGGGTACTTACTGTAGGCACCGCACATTTTTTTTAAAGAAATTTTATACTTTTTCCTCAATCTGTTTAAATAAACGGAAAGGCGAATTATTTTTCAATGAATAACAACAATGAATTCAGACGTCCTTCCGTGGTGATTGATGCGTTTCATAATGTATGTACATTTGGGCGTTGCCGAGTTTGCTTCCAGTGTTTGCCTTTTCTCCCTTTCTGTTGATGTCTCTCATGTTTGCAGAATATTTAATGAGTAATTAGTATCTTGTTTATTGTTATTAATACCCTTACACCAGTTACGTGGCTCAAAATACACATGTGATATGAATTATACCAGATAACGGATAAACATCACTAAAAGTAGCACAATATACCAGATTCGTGTTTCTTCAAACATTGTTCGAGTTTCTTCAAAAACAAATATTGCCTTTGGATTACTAAGCGGAGTAATTTTCTTTTAAGGATAAATAAGTATAATAATTGTTGTCTTGTGATATGTCGAGCCAAGCTCGGCCCTTGTACCGATGCCTTCAATGTTAAAACATAGTTGTCCAGCGTTAACACTGTAGTTCATCATCATCAGCCTATAAATGTCCCACTGCTGGGCACAGGCCTCCCACGTGGACAAAAGCACGTTTGAATATTGGGCCATAACCCACCACGCTGGCCCAATGCGGTTTGGTGGGTTCTTTACTTACTTAATTTAAATAGTTTTAACATTGTCTTGTTGGAAAATGTTGTCAGAGCTGTTTGGTTTCCTCGAGCAGAATGTATATTCGCATTTTTCTGAAAAACCTGGTCAGTGCACCACCAACTATGCTATCGTGGCTCTGTCCAGCCCGCACTAACTTAACAACACTATCTACTCTTACTTTGAAGGGCAAAGGTTTTTTTTTATATTTTTCAAATTGAAACAAAGATTTTCGTTCAATTAGAATGTATGAAAATATTTATTTAGCATTTCCGCACAACCAAAAGGCAGGTGTATTCAAAATAATTCAGCAGTCGAGCAGATGTCAGTATCAATAATTCAGCCCACCCCGGCGGCCGCCGATAGCGCTCCCGCGCGCCCTCAATAATTCCCGTCTCATTTCCCCGTTTTATTTGCGAGTGTGAGCGACACTGAACACTCATTATTTATTTTCGGCATAGTTTGCTCCGTCCGCCCGAAATCAGACATCGAGGTAATGAGGCGATCGATAGGTTATCAATATCATTTTTCCAAATCTCTTTTTTTTGATAATGATTACATTAATTAAGAGGAAACACTACGTGGAAGTGGCATGCCAAATTCTCATACGAAACACAGAAAACGAAGTTCCTTAATCCCCTGTTTTTTCCTTTAAAACTGGATCAATTTTTATGTTTTTTTTCGGCATCGGTTAAAGAAAAAGATTTTCTTCGTCAGTATGTTAATTTTTTTTACATTAAGTCATTTATTTAACAAACAAGAGCCTTCAAAATTTAGTGAAATCACTTCGTTTTAAATCGTCTTCAGAAACATTAAGATACCGTTTTAAAAAAAAATCATACATACAGACATAGAAAATCTCTTCCTTTAACCGATGCTGAAAAACTTATAAAAATTGGTCTAGTTCTGAAGGAGGAAACAGGGGACTACGAAACGTCTATGGGAAGTGATGGTGGATAGGTTGAAGATGGATGCCACTTTGAGGAAGGCAAAGGGAAGATGCTGCGGTGGAACCTTGAGGCTTGATTGCTGGCTTGCTGTGTCTGTTGGCGAAGGTAGACCTGATGATGGATGAGGAGTGATGGATAGGCGCTGCGACGATGATCTTGAAGGTGTTTCTGTGTTCCGTAGGGGTCACCACTGTAGGGAAGCGGAAGGGATTTAGGATCACGTGAGGGTCACCACTGTAGGGAAGCGGAAAGTGGGTAGGGTGACAACTTTGAGGAAGGCAAAGGGAAGATCTTCCTCCGAGCTGGGTGTTATAGCTGGGGGACCGAGGTCCTACGGGTGTTAGTTGGAGGTGCTATGTATAGCGAAGGAGGTGGTGAAACTTTGCTACCGTGATGCAGGCTTCCCATACTATTTATCGACGTAGTATGGCGATGTCGTTGGGTTAACTTTTTGTGGCGCCATCTGTTGACACGGTTAAAAGGCTTCGTGTCGAACTATGTGCGGCGTATGCAGTAGGTGGCACCGCCACACGTCCTTTTTCTGTGTTTCGTATGAGAATTTTGCAGGATACTTCCGTAGTGATTCCTCATAAGAGGGTTTACTCATTTCGGTTTCCCATACAAACTTCCAAGTCAAAATTTTTAAAAACCAATAAGCCAATTTTAACGAAACTTTGCATGCTAAAGTAAAATATAGTCATAAATAAAGTCCTCTATAGAAAAGTTTACATCGCAATCATCATCATCATCAGCCTATAACCGTTCCACTACTGGGCACAGGCCTCCCACGTGGATAATAGCACGTGGGGATATTGGGCCTTAACCCACAACGCTAGCCCAATGCGGGTTGGTGGGTTTTAACGACTGTCATCTTACGACAACAACCGGGACCAACGGCTTAACGTGCCTTCCGAAGCACGGAAGAAACGGTTACGACGGGTGAAAACCAGACCTCGGTAGCCAAGTGGTTAAGGCAGCCGTTTGGAATGCGGAAGGTGCGTGGTTCGATTCCCGTCTGAGGTTGTCGTCTTTTTTCAGTGTTTAAGAATTTTACTTAAGTATATTAAGGCGTTAATAAAACGCTAAAATATATTTAAAAAACATTAATAATTTATATTAAGTATTTAATTTTTAATTTATTTTATTTATTTTGTTATATACCTATCATTTGTAATTGGTCCATTTGTTGACTTTGAATAAAAAGTATTAATTTTAAAAACCTTTTGTCCGTCGTATAATGAAAGGCACGTTAAGCCGTCGCGCCTATACGGGAGGTCAGCATGGTGATTCATAGCTTGAATTTACTTGTATGGAAGCAGAAGTGTAGCAGTGGGATTGTTAGTTGTTTGGTGATGAATGAAGCAATACAATTGTTGTTTTATACATAGCAGTGTTCCATCCAAAGTGTTACGTATGCCCAGGCACTAAATTAATAAAATTCTTGTTTCATTTGTTTTGGTGCATCATTCCAAAGTAACAAACTAGAATAGCTATCTCACGATTATGATCGAGTTTACTTATGGTTTCTCAAACTCTAAACTGAGTTCAGCCAGTACTGGCTTCTGGCTGCACTAGACGCGTTCAAAAT
The DNA here is from genome assembly GCA_963921215.1 of Scoparia ambigualis. Taxonomy (NCBI): domain Eukaryota; kingdom Metazoa; phylum Arthropoda; class Insecta; order Lepidoptera; family Crambidae; genus Scoparia; species Scoparia ambigualis. The sequence goes on from OY992509.1 coordinate 1,903,043, forward strand.
TAATTAACTCATCAACCTTTAATATAATGTACAAACCGTCTGGTTTGTAGACAGAAAAACAGTAAAGAATTTTTTATGTTAGTTTCTTGCTGTAATTTTCAGGTTTATAACAATTTATGCAATAAAAGAGTTCCTAGAGTCTAGACACTATTTCTTAGTATGCCAAGCTCTGTATAAATCACTATTAAACCGTTTATTCAGATTTAAAAATACTAGCTTATCTGAAATAAAAGCGATTTTTTATTTATTTTAATTAAGTACGTATTCAAAATGTTCCTCTAACACAAAGCTATATGACGGAAAATATAGAATAAATAGATGACATTAATATCTCATACCTATTTTGTTAAAAAATATAACATAAATAATATGACAATCGCTTGACTAGGAAGCAAAGCAGCGCACTGTTTCACAAACTCGCAAGTTAGTTCTTACAATTTGATCAAAATATTTCGCCAACAATACATATTATTAACGCGCTAAACTAAAACGAAACTCGGCGAATCCCTTTTTGCGCATAACAGTCTAAATTTCTAATGTGATATTATGGCAGTGGAGCATTCCGTGTCCCGCGGGAGACATAACTTTTATTTTGTGTAACGCTACCATAATGCGGGGTAACACGCAACTCGGATCGCATAAATATCAGTTTAGATCACTGTAGGACCTTTGAAGATAACTAACTAATTAAGTGTGACCTTTGCAAGTTACGTTGCGGTGCTGTGATAAAAGAAAAGACTTCCGAACTTTTCAAATAATTTTAAAGTACGATTTGAATGATCAATGGTGTACCTACAGTCACTTTTACATGAAGTATAATGACTGGGGAGACCAGCCATAGGTCACCAAACTGTCCCTACGTAGATTGATTCGTGTTAACCACTGTCGTAACTACCAGACTTTTTGTTGTAACAACAAGGAATATAACGCTTAGCCAAATACAGAATTGCACAACATATTATATTTTAAAAAAAGAAGGTACTAAAGAGCATAACAAAGCTCACTCTGCAAATAGGCAAAAACATTTTTTTGTGTTCGAAGATGAACATAGAGTGTAGGTACTTATTGTAATTTTTATAGTTTTTATTTTTAGCGGTTAACACTGTGTCTACAAAAATGACAAATAACATTTATTTTCTATTTTCTTTTAATTGCATTTTTTAAAATATACATTTATACGAAATATAAGACACTTACTTCAAAAGTCATAAACTATTACTGTGTCTGCCAATATTTCTTTTTAACCTAAACTTGACAGTAATGTAAATACCTACTAAAGTCCACGCAAAGAAACTTTAGTAGTGATAACTATCAGATAAATAAGAATTGTGCGTGACAAAGGTCAAGTTCCTTCTTTGTTTGTATTGACTTGAACTTGACTTCTTTCGAACTAAAGAAGAAATCAAGTGCGAATTGGGATGTCAAAACAACAAAAACAATTGAAAACACATAACGTAAAAGTTAACAGCAATCTGTCATGTCCAATAACGTTCACGCAACTAATAATAAAACAGCCCACCAAATTAGTAACGGGACCTAGAAACGTAATCCCATTAGGGAGCAACGCCAAACGTTTACCAAAGTTGCCAAACCCTTAGACCTTCGGTAATGCATTATGAATTATATAAGGTAACATTAATTTATTCAATTTAGCCTCTACAAGGCCTGATGAATATAAAATAAGGGCACCACTGCGGCCCACCAGAAGGTTTGAAATAAAAACATTATTACACTTTTATGTAAAAACTGTTTGATGAGTTTGGAAATCATTTTTATGAATGTATTCCATTTCGTTATATCATTCTTGTAATGTTTGTGGGAAATAATATGAACTTCTTTGGTTATTAAAGAGAAGAGAACTTTTTTAGTATTTGCATACATATTATTTTGACACTGAATTCCTTACTTCACCCAATTATCTCAAAAATAAATCAGTATCATAAGCGACTTTAAAATAAGTTAAATTTGATGGGCCATTATGAATTAGTCATACAAAGAACCAAACAAAAAATGAATAAAACTATCCATCCATTAGCAAGTTTGATTTTTTATGCAAACCATTACCGGTACAATCAGAAAACATGTACCTATACCGCGATTTAGGTACACCGGGTTATTTTTTATGTCCGACTCATTTCATGGAGATTTTAATGTAGGTAATAAAAAATACTGGCCCAAGATATCTAACAGCCTCCGTGCGACAGTCGATTAACCGGCCAATCGGCCGCGTCCGGCCCATCAAACGTATTGTTCTAACATTGTCCGCCGGATATCTGGGCCAGACTTTACGACCGCCATAATGCCATAACAGTTTAGTTATCTAAAGAGCGTCCCGCGGGACTGCGGCGCGGCGCGCTTCCAAATTTATTAATCCATAAAAATATTCGGGAAACAGACATTTGAATAAAACAACGGCGCACAGCTTAATTGTGGCGATAAAACAGCATAATGCAGCTTTACTGTTGCGTTGCGAAGCTGTTTGTTGTCATCAGCTGCTGATACCTACACGTTACACTGCTGGGTGCAAGGCTAAACGTCAGGAAATGGGGAAATGTTCCAACCTAGCACAGATTACTTAATAATTCCTACGCAACAGGTAAAATATTCCGTACAAACTTAGTGACTACTGCAACCGAAAATATTTAAGAATTTTCATGATAAGTTAATATTGCTTTGAAAACAGGGAATCCTTTGCTGAGTTTCTAGTCAGTCCTACTCAGTACAAGTTCCGGAGCCTTAGGCTTACTAACTTTTAGGTAAGAGGCCCATGGTGTCAGCTCACTTCACCCGAATAAGCTCCTAAGTAGTTGGAAAACTAGCTGCTATTTCATCTCTAATTGTCGGAACACAACTAAATCTGCTAGCCTGTGAGAGCTGTGAGATCCTTTTGAGTTAAAACTAAAACTCTACTCTTTTGATTTACGCATCGGAGGACGTTCTGGCGCAGGATCTATCCCGAGCTGTCAAAGCTGTGTTCTGGCAGGAAAAATGAAAACCCATTTTGTGCGGCGCTTGGCCACGTTTGCCCTAACAGTAAATCGAACAACAGATTTGAATCACAGCTGAATTTATTATAGAGACGCCGGCTTGTATCAAAGGACAAAAGTTTTATAAAATAATACCTATGTAAAATAAACGCAACATGGATAAAGTATAACATTTCAAAAAGATACACTAAAACGACTTTTCGTGTTGCTTTACTTATAAAATAATGTGCTTATTTATCAGCAGCACTTATATAGGTCCGTATTTACTTTACCGAAACGACGAGGAGTAATCAACAAGTCTGTAAATGCTAATTCATAATTGTTATCGCATGGAGGTTCTGAGTAAATAAGCCTACGTAAAATTCATTAGCTAATTAAATATTTAATTTATTAGTACCTGCCAGACGATACATTAATTGCGAGTGGACGTCACTTTAGAATAATAAAATCCAAAATAAGATTATAATTTATTACGGAAAAACAACTACTACCTGTTTTAACGTTTCACAGCAGCTCCACAAGTCTGTAATAGAATTAGCTACAAATCAATTTATGAAACCGCAGCGTCATCTGCTCTTTCAGTGATAAAAAACAGTGAATCTGCCGTGTCACGTTTATATTACACGTACAATTTGCTCCGGACATAATAGTGACTATGCAGATTTGGAGAAGATGGTTCTGGTGTACAGTCGGCTATAGAAGTAGTTTAGCACTTTAGTACTCGCACTAAATCGCTTGGAGCGCTCCGCAAGCCTTACGTCCGAATGCAGGACTTGGTATGACATGGTTCTTAATTATTGCTTATTGTGGCCACTCTAGGCAATATTCAAAATAGCTGCTACTTTCACATAGATATTAAATACAATATACGTTTCAATAACAACTAAAGACTTTTTTCATAAAGCGCTACAGAGCGTTTATTTATGAATTTGGTTCGAAATTCAAAGGCAGCGCTGTCGGCCGGCACCCTAAAGCCACTTCTTGGTTGTCGTACCTTTTGGTAAAACATAGACTGTGGTAGTGCTTTTACAGTCCACATTGTGTGTGGCTTATGGGGATCAAAGTCGTGTGTTTATGTATTTATGTATGTAACCGTAGTTCTGTCGTCCTGAACTACTGCTACAGAATAGTAGGAGATTATTGAAGGTCACAAGCAAGGGCCGGCCCGGCTTGGCGTAACTCGCCGAACTTTAGTGACAGTTTGAACCAAACGCGCTACCCTTTTAACTTACAATTAAGTGGACAGTCACGAGCACAATTATGTAAACATTTATTGTAATTCGTAATAAAATAAATTAAGAGATAATAAAATGCAATAATTGACGTAATTATGCTCATGACTGTACGTGTTTGGTTGGAAAATTACTGCTAATTTTTATATTTATTTTAAATGTCACGTAGCGGTGAAAGAATACTACCACCCTATTCCCTTAGGTGTCGTAAAAGGCGACTAACGGACTAAAGTACTGCACATACTTCGAACAGCACAGAGCGGCGATGGGCTCAGCACTTGTCACGCTAGCACTTGTGCAGTCGCTATTTTGGTGAAAAGTGGCTACGGCATAAGACCTCTTTTGCTGTCCTCATTGCCTAGTCTCTGACTAAACTTTCAGGGATAATGGTCGTGATTATATGTTTATGCATTTTGAATGTCCTGCTTGCGTCTTTTTTTACTTTTAATTACTTAACTCATTTTGAAAATGTAGAGAGCATAATTCAGTGTCAAATAAAGAAACCAAATCTAATATCAAAGTCTCGAATCTACCGAATCAATGAAAACCTACTTTCCCACCCACACAACTCAACGATGGCTCACGGTTATATTAAACTCATAAAAACACATCCTAAAAGTAATTACTCATCGCGATTCGCGAACAGTTTTTACGAGTATCGGGTTCGTCTCCCCGGCAGGGCAGGGGACAAGTGGAGTTTAACAGTCGTACACCAGTAAACCGAAGGCGCTGTAAATAATGTCCGATAGTAAAATCTCAATTTCCAAGTGTACTTACGGCTGTCATTTAAAGAACTTCGTTGAGCTGTAACGAGCACAATAAAGGTTGTATTTCATCAGAACCGTTAAGTAAGACGACATCATGTTATTTAATGTGTGTAACTGTACATCGCTCCTCCGCTGTTTAAAATGATATCATAAAATCTTTTATAGTGCACTAAACACTGACAAGTTATTATTAACAGTAAGTTTTATAAGTCGCTTAAGAGACAAGGGAGCGCCTAATTGCTTAAAATAATTTCTTTCAACGAACAAGATCGATATGAAACAAATATAGGGACGTTGAAATAGCATTTATCGCGTAGTTTCAACAACATTCAGATTCCACATTTTATTGGTTCCGTAGGAATTCAGGAATCCTTATTGTTTCACAATGCCTGCCTGTCCATCCCTCTTGTCTTCCTTGTTAGCAAGGAAGTACTTTTATTGCAAATAAAGTTTTTTGACTTCCACATGACATAGTTAGTATTTCGGTTTACCATTAATAAAGCCTATAACTACATAACTTTACTTTACTACCATTATTTTATATAAAAAGGAGACAAACGAGCAGGCGGGTCACCTGATGGAGAGCAATCACCGCCGCCCATGGACACCCGCAACACCAGAGGAGTCGCAGATGCGTTGCCAACCTTTAAGAAAGGAATAGGGTTAAGGAAGGAATAGGAATTATGAGGGGTGGGGGGAAAGGGCCTCAGGATCTCTCACTAGCCGGACGAAACACAACCAGGGGTCACGTATAGGGTCTCAAGGGTAAACCTACGGACGCGAGTAACTTTAACCCCCAAAACCATAACGATACTAAAAAAAGACTGAAAAAATCTCTTTTCAAATCCTTGCCAGTACAAAAATTTAACTAAAACCATCACAACTTCCCCGACAACAAATGTTAAGAAACATTCGACACATTTTCATAAGCATAAAGACATGGCAACATTCCATTAACAACGTGCAAAGTAACTGCGGAGACGCGTACCTGGATACGGCAAACGATGCCGCCATTAAAATTTATAGAACAACGAGTGCTTTCGGAATTGTTGCCAAGTTATAATTACACCACTGTTTATAATCGGCGGGATATTCAGGAATTCAGGATGCGAGGGATTACATACAAGTTTTAATTTTTCAATTTAGCCTTTCGCCCAAAGTTATTGGAAGCCTCGCTGATGAGCTTAGGGATGGAAATCTGTCAGGCGTTGCCCTTTACCGGAGTTGTGTTACAAAGATAGATTAACAAGATTGAAATAAACCCGTTTGTATGATTATAATTAACCTTTGCAATGTTAATTCGGCTTCCCTCGGCCGTATCTAATAGAAATATTTTGAAATAAAACATGAAAGAAGAGAAGGTTACTTTAGAATACCTATTGTAACAATGTTTGTAATTTTTTGTAAATTTGCCACGGCACGGGACACGGGTTATTCACACAGACGAAGTTGGCCGTTTTTGTGTATTATATTGTGTATGTTTTTGTATGTTTTTTTTAATACAATGTCTATTGATTGCACTTTTATGAGTAAAAAAATCTTCTTCCTAACTTTAACCTAAGGTACTAAAATTTTGATCCTACCTTTAAAAATTGGATTAATCAGAACAGAATGGAATTTTCAACTTAAATAAAAAAATAAAAAAGATTTTCTATATCTTCTGACTAGTTTTAAAAACTGCCCAACTAAATATGCTTTCATACTAATACAAAAAAAGATGTACTAAATGGGACTTTTTTTGCTGAAATCGGTCGTTGAATGTGGTAGATCGCAAATAGTGTAATTATTTTCATCTATACTAATATTATAAAGAGGACAGATTTGATTGTTTGTTTGTATTGAATAGGCTCCGAACTACTAGACCGATTTAAAAAATTCTTTCGCCGTTGGGAAGCTACACTATCTCCGGTTGACATAGGCTACAATATATTTTTAAAAAAATTAGGGATCCTTACTAAAACTCTAATAAATTCCTTACATCGCGTGCGCTACGAAAACTATTGATGATAGAACAAATGCGATGTAGTCATCATTACGGCAGTGCCGCAAATTGAGTTTAAATATAAAAAATACCATTATTAATGAGAGGGCTAAAATAAAACTCAAAATGTGGCACCGCCGCAGAAATTAAATAAAAACGTTGAATCATAAAATAACGAAAAAACATTTTAACTCGAAAACTACAAAAAATCGTAGAACATACATGGGGGTTCAATAAATAGGTATGGTAGTTCCCTATCACCACACATCGGCTTGGCACCTTACAAGAAACACGCTGTATATGTATCTAAACCACGGAAATATTTCTGTGATCTTAACTATGAAAATATTGAATTGCTTATTTAAGGGGGTGCCGCACGATCGCAAAACTGACATAAATCTTTTAATGAACTTCAAAGCAAAATCAATCACATTGATATTTATAATTAGAACAATAATTTTATTCTGCTCTGAAGTTTCAGACCTAGTAATTTATTTAGAGAAATGTTTTTATTCTGCAAAATGTGCAAAACTATCACGCTCTTGTGTAAAAAATTAAAATATACTTTTTAAAGAAGGGGTGCCCTGCGGAATATCAATTCAAATATTTTCATCTAAGAATTATTGTCTCATGCGTAAAATTAAGAAAGGTATCGAAAAAATATGTTTTTAGGAGTCATTACATTTATGTATTGTTTGTTATTGTTTAAAGAATTTGCTTCTCAATACGGCTATAGCCTTGTGCAATGATCAGGCTAACTTACATTAGTTATTTTAATGTATTTAACTAATTCAGCGCATAGTACAACTGACTTAAAATACGTAAATTTTCACAATTTCGTGCAGGACTCCCTTATATTAACGCGAACATAGGTAGTAAAAAGAAAATCAAGTAATTATTCTAACAAGTATTATGAATGCCTAAGAGAGTTTGTTTACTTCTCGTTACGCTTTTAAGCTCAAGCCACTAAGCCAATTTTGATAAATTTAAAGGAGAGAGACGGTTATAGGCTACTTTTTAAAAGGGATGACGTGTAAGTAACCCTGCTGAAGTTGCACATCAGTTTGGTTAAATAAGAATATGTAAATGGTATTATGTGTACCTTAATTACAGCAATAAGGATCTTTTCTATTATAGGTATTATTCTATTCTTAGTGTAATGAAATAAAAAAGGATCATTAATTTGCACGACACGTAACAATGTGTAATTTCTGGCAGGGGATGAAAACTTTTCCAGACGTATCTAGTTGCGACTGCCAAGGTTGATCTCTTCGCAACTCATATCCATTCCCCGAAGTCAGGGCTTGGCCTTTGTACAGGGCTGCAGCAGGGAGCGAAAATCTACAGGTTAAGGGCAGTTTAAGGTTGTAACAATAAAAATAATTTATTTGTCATCGTAGATTTATGGAAAAGAGGCTTGTCATTAACTTGTGTTACTTAATGTTAGTTGGTATAAAATTGGAGAGTATCAACACATTTTAGTAGATGTATATTATGGCACATGTCAAAGTTTTCATAGATGTCAAGCTGAATTGTTTAATTAAATTGGACGTCACTCGCTGAGATATAGAAATTCGTGTCACGATAAACTCAATTATCTAAAAATATATTAAATCATTATTTATAATTTTTGAAACGTCGTTGTAAATTGCCTTTTGAGCTTTGACAAGCTATTACTACAAACAGCTAGTATTGCTACCAGTAATACTTACATATGTATTTTTTGCCAAGTGCAAGTTTTAAACTAATTAAGACACGACCAATACCTCAGTCTCCTTGTGGCGGCCAAGGACCCTATAAAGGCTTCTAAAAGAAAGCTTTCCTGGTAAGGCAGGACATTTAATTAAAAGTAAGATTCGTGTTTATTGTTTTAAAGTCATTTCATTCATGTCATTTTTAAAGTTTTACACTTCATTATTACACCGTTATTTTGTAAAAATCAAATTGGCGATGGACGTTAATTATTTTCTCATTAAGCATTATGTGTTGTAAAGTAAGCTGAATCATATATCACAAGCTGGTGCTATGTTAAACGTAAGTAAATTTAAGCTGCTTTTAAATTTATTTCTGCGTTTACCGAGGAAACAGTTTTTGTCCCGCCAGCCTCCCTTTCGCTCTCGCTCCCACTCTGTCCCAAAGTTCCCGAAGTATAATCAAAGTTTCCCACCGCGAGATTATTGATGTTAGTCGCATACGTAAGCTAATTCTGTGAGGTATATTATGTGTCATAACTAACGGGAAGTTTAACCTCATTCTGACTTTCATTGCTGCCACAGAGGTGAAACTAGATAGTTTGGATTGCGACAAGCGTCAATGAAAAGCTTCATAGAGTTTCATTACTCTAAAGTACTTCTTTGACAGCGTAGCTTGAAAAGTTATTTGACGAAACTTGTTAACATACATTTTCTGTTTTACAAACTCATCTTGCAAAGAACCTTTAAACACTATAGTGCAATTAGAGATACGATGTCGGATGGAAATATACTCAAAAGAGTAAGTATTCGCAAAATTATGTTTTTTTTAAACTGTTGGCCACCGTCTGACCCGCCCATGCGATTTGCTTTTCCAGCTACTACCGTGCCAGCGTTCTTTCAATTCTAATAATCCTACTAATATTATAAACGCGAAAGTTTGTAAGTATGGATGGATGTTTGTTACTCTTTCACGTAAAAACTACTAAATGGATTTGGATGAAATTCGGCATACAGATAGTTTATAATCTGGATAACCACATAGAATACTTTTAATCCCGATATTCCCAGGGGAACGGGAACCACGCGGGAAAAAACCGCGAGCGGCCGCTAGTAGCTTATAAAGAATGCTGGTAATACAAATAAAATAATGGAGACAGTATTCAACATTAAAGATCACTGCTATGACCTTAAAATGTGTGCCTTGTCATTAGTTTTTTTTATAATGATTATTATTAATGTGCGTTTAACACATTAATAATAGTCCTGTTAACCCACCGTATTAATCTAAATGACTGTGTCGGAGTGGGCTCACGTCAGTAGTCTTACGGAGCCATGGGAATTGAACCACGATTTCTCGGGTTGAACACGAGAAATCCGCTCGGCTATCGACGCCTCTAAATTAGTTTTATTTTACAATAAATAAATAAAAAGAATTAATATGTTTACTTGATAGACGACTAATTGACGATTGATGGCCATCTTTTGAGTTAAAAACGATCTTGGACTTTGGTGAGACCTCCCGCGTACTCGAGTGAATTTGAAATGGGACGTTACGCTGCGCTGTACGAGTATAATTGCTGTTTGACAAATTGTATGCAAGTTTCCGACCATTTGTGTAGTTACGGTTTGTATTTTGTATGTCGACTGTTACCTTTTATCTTACCTGATGTTAAGTTACGATACAGCCGAAGGTGGAAGCGTGTTTTGAAATGTAATCAAAGGTAACCACGTAATATCTGATAAAATAGTTAAATTAACCTACTTACCACCTTCCCGTCATTTACTTTAAAACCATACTTTTGAGCGCCAGTATCAATGATGAATTTTATATCTGATGATTAGATTATTCAGTATGATGGCAATGAAATAAATTAAATTAAATTTGTTTACGTTGACACACATTATCTAGCCCAAGATAAAGTACTCTTTAAAACTTGTTAATATGGAGAGATTTACGACATCCAAGGGAAGAGAGGGTTTTGTAGTATTATTTTGATGAGCCCATCGCCGCTCTATGCTGATAGATGTATGTGCAGTCTTTAGTTCGTTAGTCGCCTTTTACGACACCAAAAAGAAGAGATGGGTTGGTAGTATTATTTTGATGAACCCATCGCCGCTCTATGCTGTTGGACATATAAGCAGTCTTTAGTCCGTTAGTCGCCTTTTACGACATCGAAGGGAAGAGAGGTTTTGGTAGTATTATTTTGATGAGCCCATCGCCGCTCTATGCTGTTGGATGTATGTGCGTTCGTCAGTCCGTTAGTCGCCTTTTACGACACCCAAGGGAAGAAAAAGGCTGGTAGTATTATTTTGATGAGCCCATCGCCGCTCTATGCTGTTAAATGTATGTGCGGTCTTTAGTCCGTTAGTCGCTTTTTACGACACCCAAGGGAAATGGTTGGTAGTATTATTTTGATGTGCCCATCGCCGCTCTATGCTGTTGGATGGATGTGCAGTCTTTAGTTCGTTAGTTGCCTTTTACGACACCCAAGGGAAGAGATGGGTTGTTAGTATTATTTTAACATTAAGTTACAACTACACGTGACAGTACCTGTCAGAAAAACGATTCTCCCTAGGGCGGAAAAGTATTACTTTCCACCCACTCCTCAGGCAACTTCAGACCTACTTTCCGTGTTTGAGGAATGAAAAGTACTTTTCAACACACTTGCTCGTAAAGTGGCTCTTATTATATTGATTTCAGCACCGTAATGTAGCTTATTACACACTAGTGCGGTAATGTAGTTTAAAAATAGAATTTCGACCAGAGCGAATAAATTTCTTCCACTAAAGAAAAATATTTTTTTTTTAAATTTTAGTCTGTCAAATGACAATGAGCCTACAAAAACGAAATTTAGTCTTAGGTAGAATAAACACGAATTAGGGCTCGTTATATTACTGTTTACATAAATCAACAATTTTTTTTATAAATTGATTTAAAGTTTATAGTAAAATTAGTAATCATTTGAATCTATGGACAACACAGGCCACACCCACACAAATCACGCTTCAGCAAGAAACAACTGCACAGTCTGCACAAGTGCCTTTCCAAACACCGGGAGTTTATAAACTCGATTGTAGCTGTGGTAGTTCATATATTGGACAGACTAAGCGGACTATCGCAGAACGTGTCAAGGAACACATCGCAGCTTTCAAAAATCGACAAATAGACAAATCGGCGGTAGCTGAACACCTGCTGGAAGCTGGAGTTAATCACTGGATGGAGTTACATGATCTTAAAATCCTCTCCACGGATCGTTATTACGGCCCTGTTATGACAAAACGCTTTAACCCAGGTTACAGCGTTTTGTAATAATATAGTCTAAATGGATCTACTTGATGTAAGCTTTGTACTGGTTGGCCAAACGCAGTTCAATACAAGTTTTCAACCGAAATATTCCATATAACATTTCGCTGTAACCTAAAGCGTGGTAGAAATATTTTTGCAAAACGCTGTAGGCTAGGTTGCAGCATTATACCGTGATAGGATACGAGTCATCTGAGTGCTGTCCACAGCGCGCCCGTGACGTGTGCGCGTTTTTATTTTTACTAAACACTGCAAGCTTAGTTTGCCGCGTTTTGTCAAAATAGCAACAATGAGGCGGGGGCGGGGGGCAGTAGGTAAGCCAGCAAGGAGTGTCGCATGTTTATCTATCGCTATGCAATTAGTTTGACCCGCGAAACATACGAGTGCGTCACGATTATCTATGCATAATTACTTATCACTATTCCAACGTATTACTAACTAATAATTAATTATGTCGAAGTATACAAGAGGCAAACAGATATGTAATATGGTGCCTGGAATTCATTCAAACGAGCAGGTAAGTTTGTTTAAATTTATTCAACCTGCCCTCCAATTCTACTATTTGATTTTGATTTGAAACGAATCTCAAACGCCACTTATAGTTTCAATGTTTTTGTATTCTACTAATGCTAACTAACTATCAGCGTTCCAGATTCGTTTCAGATCAAAATAAATAAATAGCAGAATTGGGGGGCTGGAAAGCTTTCGCGCGGTTTATACAACGCGGGCGAGCCGCGGAGTGTAAACCTAGTTTTAATATACTTAATTTCGTTTTGTTTTGCTTTTATTAATAAAACTAACTAATAAATCACAGCTAGCCATCCCGCAGCTTTCTCTCTCGTTATAAGTTTTTTTTGTAGGAAAGACTATAATTTACTTATTGGTTAAAAAAGACGACACCTCAGGCCTCACCTTCAGTGGAAAGTGCTGGGTTCGATTCCCGCCTGAGGTGTCGTCTTTTTTCAGTGTTTAAATTTCACTTAAGTATATTTCAGCGTTATAAACGCTAAAATATCAAAAACTAATAAGTTACTTATTGGTTGTTTGTCAACTTTTAAATAGCTGAACCTTCTTTTATGTTCCTTTTTTACACCTAAACGGCTGAATCGATTTTGATGGAATTCGGAACCAATTTAATTATTCTGAAAACAGACATAATTTAAAAAAAATAAAGGTTTTTTTGCAAGTGGCGTTAGTGAACCTGCAAAATTCCTCTTAAATAAATATTTCACTGGATTTTTTATATCTGTTTTAGGGGGACATCGACAACAGTTTTGAATGTCAAGCACATTTACCATCCAAGTGTAAAGAATATGGAGAAACGTCTGTTAATCAGCGTCAGCAACGATTGGATTGCCAAATTGATGATACAGCTATAATTAAAACTTATGCAGAACTAAGAACCGTTACCCTTAATGATGTACCACCTATAACGAAGATTAGTAATAAAGACACAATACCTCCTCTCGATAATATCTCTGTAAACATAAATGTTCAACAGAAAGATACCACATTTACAAAAGACGAATTAGTATGCTTGGCTGCAGTTCCTAGTCTTGAAAATATTCTTGAAACGACAAATCTTCAACAAGATGAACTGTATGAAAATAGTTGTGATACACCACCTGTAAAAAAGAAAATGAATGAAGACACGATACTATCTGTTGGAAATCACAATGTAAATTTAAATATACTACCAGAAGACAACAGATTTATGGAAAACGAAATAATGTCGGCTGATGTTTCTAGTCTACAAAATATTTCTGAAACAATAAATTTCCAGCAGAATGAACTATATAAAAATAATTGTGATGTACCACATTCAAAAAAGAAAAGTGATGAAGGCACGATATCCCCCGCTGACATTTCTATTGCAAATTTTAATGTACATCTGGAAGAAAATGTTCATATAGAAGATAAAGAAATATCGGAAATGATTCTTAATCCTGAAAATAACACTGAGAACCAAAATAGGCAACCGGATGGAATACCTGAAGAAGAAAATGATGTACCTCCACCAGCAAAGAAAAAGCGTCTCAAGGAACCTGAAGCTAGACTAAAACTAAGTAGAGACAAACATCCAATGGGTGCTGCTTGTAAAGATAAATGTCTAAGAAAATGTACCGTTAATATTACAGAAGAACAAAGACGAACGATTTGGGAGAGTTACTGGAACATGGATATACAAAGGAGAAGAGACTTCATTTCACGTAACGTAGAAAATAATAAAATTCTCCACAAAGAGAAACCACACTTACGTGTACAAGTTATTGGATCATCGTGTATGCAAAACTATGTTTTTACGGACTTTGGGCTACACGAATGATCAAGCTGTCTTAGCAGTAATGAAAGCTAATTTTAAGATGTGCAAAACTCCTGTTTCAGCTAAAGTATCAGCAGCACCAGATTTACGAGGCCGACACAACCCTAAACATGCTCTTTCTACTGACTATGTGGAAGAGATAGATAACTTTATTGAGCTATTTCATCCAACTACATCTCATTATAGATTAGAGCATGCACCTAACCGAAGATATTTACCGTCTGGATTGACGCTCTCTCAAATGTTTATTTTTTTAAAACATCATTTACAAAGAAAGGGTCTAAGTTCGTGTAGCTGGGCAACATTCCACAAGAGGATTAAATTGAAGAACATTTCAACTCAGCAACCTATGCAAGATAAATGTCCAAAGTGTGAGGCTCACGATGTAGCACACCCTAAGCCAAAACTGCCCCGAGACGAGAATATCTCAGACCATTTATGCCTTGAATGCAATTGTGAAGTTTGCGTTCAATATCCTCAGCATATAATTAATAAAAGGGTATCAAGAGTTCACATGAACATGGACAATCTTGAGGCTGAAAAAGGGGATTCGGAGATCGGATTATTTACTGTGGATATGCAAAAATGTGTAACCATGCCGCAACTTTACAACAAAGAATTTTTCTTTAGCAGAAAACTTAACCTTTTTAATGAAACCTTTGCCGGTATAGGAAAAGGAAATAAACCGGCGACAACTATGTTGTGGCACGAAGGCGAATCTGGCCGCAAAGCATTTGACGTCGCTACGTCATATATTTTATTTCTAAAAAAATACTGTAGAGATTACAAAACAGTAATTTTGTATGCAGATAATTGCAACGCTCAAAATAAGAATAAAATTTTATACTCTGCTTTGCTGAGACTAATAAATGATTGCGGTACTGACATCAAAACCATCAAAATCGAGTACTTAGAGCCTGGTCACACATATATGTCAGCCGACAGTGTACATGGTTCTATAACAAATAAAATGAATAGGTCAGGAAATTTATATGATTTAAACGACTACGTTTCTGCATTCGCAACATCTAGAAATAACTTGACAACACATGTACATGACCACAAAGACGTCATGCTATTCAAAAACGAATTGAAGTCTGCTTTCCCCAGAAATTACAACATTTCAAGTTTCAAAATCGTCGAATTCCGAAGAGGCGAACCTAAACTCTTTGTAAAAACGAATTACCAAGATGATAATTTTAAGGAGCTTGACGTTTTAACAAAAACATTTAAGAAACAGATTTTGAGCACTGTAGGGAAAGAAATTGAAATGTTTGAAAAGGTACCGAGAAAAACTAAACCGGAAGGTATATCCCAGATAAAAAAAATGAATTATTAAAACTATTGCAATTTATGCCGAAGTCAAGGCACCAGTTTTTTGAGAACTTGATAGTAAACGAAGAGATAACCGAAGATTTAGATAAATGTGCTTCAGAAATATTTGAATAATTTTCTTTGTTAATATAGTAGTATATAGTATACTTAGTTATTTCTTACTTTTATATATAGATTCCACAATAAAAAGTTTAAATTGTCTATATTATATTGTGTTTTATATTTTGTGTTTTACCTGAGATAAAGAGACTTTAATTATTATATATAAAATATAAAAAACTTACATTAAATTACGTCTACATTAAATGCCTAGACTATACATTATTTTAGTTTGTGTGGCTGTGATAGTTATAACTACAAAATGATGTAAACTAGGTTAACATCGTTTTGTCACAATATAGACGAATATTGACTAGCTATATACCATCGTAACAAAACATGTTTTTATAGTATTTTAAGATTAATTTCAAAAATACGATAAAAACAGGTTCTAATGAAGACTTGCAAATATTGTAAGTAATCGTTTCATAATAAACTCATGTTTTTATCTACACTGGATAAAATTTGGTAACGAGTTAAAGATAAAAAGTTTTAAACTCATTTTTCGTAAGTTGACGTTTTACGGGTTAAAGCGTTTTGTCGTAACAGGGCCGATTATCATAGCAGGATAGTACGTGAAGCGATTGAGATCGAGAAGTATAAAAGTTTCAATCGGGAGGACGGGTTTAAATTATCATCAGCATGGAATCCAGTGATTGGCAAATGCAAACCGCAACGTCAGTCTATAACAAGAAACTCCGATATTGTTAGTGTAGTGTGCCGGAGTCGTGTTTCTGAAGATTCATTGCACTGTGACAATTTAAGTGAACGTATGAGGGTGGATAAAGAAACAAATACCCGCCCGAGCCGACGACGCCGCGCACCGCCAGTTCGCTTGTGACCACGGCCGCAGCATCGCGGCCGAAACGTCAAGCAGTAAGTAGATATGTACTTACTTACAAAATTAATCGTGTTTAGTCCCGTTAAAACAGTTATAACAGAACAAAACTTTACAAACGAATAAAAATAACAAATAATTCGTCAAAACAACAAACTTAACAAACAGTTATAACTAAACAAAACTTAACAAACGAAAAAAATTGTAAATACTACGATAGGAAAATTGAAAACACGTTACGCATACAAGACTTAGGCACTTGTATCAAAACAAGATGGCTCCCACCACCAACCAAACCGTCACAGATGCAGTAGTGCGAAGTTTATTTCCAATTAAAATAAAACAAAGTGAACAGTGAAATGCGACCGCATTTATCGATTTAAATTGAGCCCAATTAAGTATTGTTCCTTTCCAATTCAATAACTTTTAAAGTTTTTCATTCCTCAGTAGTAGAAAGTAGGTCTAAAGTTGCATGAGGAGCGGGTGGAAAGTAGTACTGTCGGTGTAGTAAAAGGCGACTAACGGACTAAAGACTGTAAATACTACCAACCCTCTCTTCCCTTGGGTGTCTTAAAAGCGACTTACGGGCTAAAGGCTCACCACCTAAGCACATGTGCAGACTGTGCTGTTGTTTCTTGCTGAAGCGTGGACTGTGTGGGCGTGGTCTGTGTTGTCCATAGATTCAAATGATTAAAAATATTACCACACTAAATATTACCACTAACTTTAAATAAATATCTCAAAAAGTTGTTAATTTATGTAAACAGTAATAAGTCGAGTCTTTATTCATGAGTATTCTACATAAGACTCAAGACTTTTTCGTTTGTGTAGGCTCATTGTCATTTGACAGACAGAAATTAAAAAGGAAAACCCTTTTTCCCCTAGGGCAAGAAATGCTATTTTTCCCCTCTGGAACGCTACAATGACAGTCTTTTTGAGCAAGACGAGTGACAAAATATATGTTGGCTTACCAAACACTAGAAAAACAACAAAAAACATGCAGTCATTTTCAAGAAATGTATTTTCCTCACAAGTGTATTGAAAAACGGTGATGAAACGCGTGTGCATCGGTAATTACAATCCTCGGCTCCATTATCATAACATAACACACTTGTATTTTAGTGTACTATTATTTATTCCGTGGTACCAACAATACTCTACGATTTCAAAAAAAATATCGCTGATAAAGAAAAAGTGATTGTTATCTTATTAATCTTTTTTTACACAAAAACACACATACAGAAAATAGCTTACAACAATGATGAGAGGATGTGAACTCATCGCTAAAAAATATGGGAGCTGGTTATTTTTAAATGCAGTTGGTAGAAATATGTTATAGATAAAAAAGATTTAGTATGTTTCATGCGAGCACCTTCCGCACGGCTTCTGGTAGTCCCACAAAATCTTAAGCAATTACAAATTCAACAATCCCAATGTCATAACAGGCAGTAAAATGTAAATGATTGAATTAATTAAATTGTTCTGTTCGTGATCACGATCACAATGCATGATGTGTTCCCCACTCCCAGGAACTGAATTTTGTAGCCGTGCCCGTTGGCAAAGCAGAAATGAATTCATGATATGCACGGAACGCCGGTTAAATTGCACAGTTTCATTTCTGGAATTAGCGTGCAAATGTATTCGGCAATAAAGCTACAATGTGTGGTAAGAAACGCGACGCTAGCCATTCATTTCAGCGGAAACTTTATTGTCTTGATGCAACTGTTAAAGAAAGTAAAATGCTTTACGGCATCCTTGTTATGAAGGCTTTTATGATGGATAATAATCATAAAACAAATAATAGTAACGCTACGAGAGTAATTATGCGAAATAAGTAGCAAACGGAATGAGTGAACTCTGCCTAGTTCTCTGGGAAACGGTGTGATGTATGTTTGTAACTACTATTACCGAATAATTGAATACTTTGCGTTGCTTTCTCATAAATTAATGGCGTGCCCGACGGGGTAAATAATTTGGTCCCTAGGTGTTGTTACTCGGTTTTGGTTTTGTTTTGTTACGGTGTTGTTATAAAAATATTTAGTTATTTTTTGTTTAAAACGAAAGGGTATGTCTAAGTGACTGGGTTACTGTATGTATATTATGTATGTATATTATGTATGTATATAAGTATGTATGATAACTATCAGTCTTTAATATTAGTTTCATTACTTTTGTTTGTAAATTTTAATTTTGAAAAAGTCTGTATTATAGGTAAATTTTAGGTAAGAAAAATGTCACAGTAAATAGTGTATCTTTGTATTATTAGAAGTTCTTGCTTTTTTTTTGTTATATAAAATTGTTACCTACTTGGAGTTTTACGCTGTAATGGGTTGTACTATAAGTCTAGACTAAGTTTTTATGAAAATTATTATATGTAAACCTGTGGATAACTGATCTGGCCAAGTTAATATGGGTTAAAATGTTTTTATCGCACTATATTGTTACCGTCTGGCTGTTTGCTATTCATATTTCTAAAATAATTTTTTTTTTTTTTTGTTCTTTGACATTCCGTATTTATTTTAACTCTCAGTCGTCCGAAGTGTGTTGAGATTCGGGATTGTAGCAAATGGAAGGCTGTAGTCCCTGCGTACCCCTTGGCTAAACAAGCGGTATGTATGTACCTATATGTTTGTATTAGTAGAGGATCCGAGTATACAACGACCTTCACCGGGCCGGTTAATGGGTGAAAAGTATTTTATATCAAATTTAATATGTTAAAAAATATATTACGAGTGGGTTGGCTGAAAAATTTCAGTCTAGTATATATGATTAATTAAATATATATATTTTTTTTAAACATTGAACTGGTTTGGATAATAGATAAATTACATAGGTACCAATCGAAAGTATGAAGCCTATAGAATATGCAAACGTTAGGTTGACTATTTTTTCCCGGCATAACATTGGGTAGGCAGGTGTAAACAGGTAAGTCAATATTAGTAATTTGCAACCGTCTGGTTAAATATATAAAATTTATGTTTATATAAAGATAATCTCATTACAAATGCACACACACCAAACCCGTGCAATGTTAATTTTTTTTATATTTAATTAATCATTATAGGTACTGGACTGAAATTTTTCAGCCAACCCACTGGCGATAAATTTTTTAACATATTAAATTTGATATAAAAAACTTTTCACTCATTAACCGGCCCGGTGAAGGTCATTCTATACTCGGATCTTAGACTTTATGTAGCTGTCCTCCCTCACCTCGCCGACCTACAAGTTTCTTCACACCTCGTTTATGGCCCCCATGTTATGGAAGGAGGAAACACGTGTGCTGTTATGTATTTTTTTAATTCTGGGTAAAGCTATAAGTGTGTGTCGTGTAGATATTTGCATAGAACCAAGTATAAAAACTTTTAAGGGTACACTTGCTACCCAAATTATTATACTAGGGTAAAACAATTCTCGTCTTTCACGTACATGTCTTAGAGTATGAGAGAAACTCTCATTGTAACTTTGTCTTGTTACATACGAGTTGCAAGTTTGAACAGATTGTTTTAGTATTTCAACCACCTCCGTGGTCTAGTGGTTACACCTCTACTAATTACAGATACAAGATGATAACAAAAATTAATGTTAAAGAAACGTTGAAAAAATGTCTACCCCAGGCGGGAATCGAACCCTTCGTTATCATTGAGTTTATTTGAGCGTTTTAACGCAAATAATCAAATATTACGAATCTATAAAACAGTCTTATCTTAACCGAATGTTTACAGTATTGTAAAATATTTTCATTCAGATCTCTAAGAATGTAAATTTTAAGAGGTTTGACAAGACATTGTTGCTATAAAAACATAAAGTTAAAAGCGTTGAAAAATTTCGTCGGTCTAACCAATACCTCGGTGGCGGAGTGGTCAACGCAGCCGCCCGGATTGCAGAGGACACGGGTTCGATTTCCGCCTGAAGTAGACATTTTTTCAACTTTACGTTTTTGAGTTTTGAGCGTTTTTTAACGCAAATAAGCAAATATTACGAATAAATTAATATTTTGTAAATGTGATCCTTTCTCGTACTCATCTCACACGCTTGTATTTAATTATCATACGAGAAAGAGCCAAAAGCGACAGAATTTAGCCACAACTCACTGAACAAAATTAATATTCTATAGCGCAAAGAGTTGTTTAATCATGTTTTAATTAAGGACCGCGGTAAGAGGACACGTGGCGCATGCAAAGCTTCTTTCATTAACGTATAATGGCAGTACGGGGGCGGTATGTTTTATTTTCCGGAAGGTTTATACAAGATGTATAGATAAAGATGTTATACACTTAAATTAAATTTCAGGACCGATCGCGAGTGGCGTTCACAAAAGGGCCTTTCGAAGAGATCGCGCCGTAATGGCGTAACAATTTACCTAACATCTCGCCCTGCGCGCGGATGTGAAGTTTTATCTTCCAAATGGAAACCTTTTTCTTGGTTCTTATAAAATTATTTCTATACACACTTATGATAATAGCATTAAAAAGTACTTTTGTATTTGAAATGAAAACATTGAATTGAAAAATGCAGGTCGTAAAGACGGATTTCATTTTTCAATTCAATCATTTCCAAGAATTATTCCTCGTAGGTTCAATTTCCTCGTAGATACACTTTCGAAAAAAGTTCGCCTTTATTCCCTAAAGACCCACTTTCATATTGTACAGCAAAGCAAAAAAGCGATAGGGATGACAAGTTAAGTTTTGTCACTCGAATTTAAAAAGAAAATAAAATACAAATTGTTTTTCAAATGATGTAACATTAAAACAAATTGGATTCAAACAAGACAAAAAAGGGTTTATGGTCACCCTTCACACTAGTAGTCACACAAATAATTATATAAAACTTAAACGCGAGTTAATAAGTGTTTCATTTTATTAATCATATTTTCTAATACGGTTACATGAATCTTTTGAGATTTCCGTAGGCTGCGGAGTAAACCCGCCACTGACGCTGGCTATCAATCCGGTTGATGCTATTTTTACGAGCGCGATCGTATCGGCGCGCCTGAGTGTTTCGCACCTACGTTAATGTTCCCAAATACTTTTTTCGCCGTAAAAAATAACCGTAAAACAATCTTATATTTCTTTCATTGAAATTAAAATGAACATTCGCTGTTGCCTGTAACATAATTTGTGTTTTATTTTGTATACTTAAGGCCTATTAAACTAACACCTCTCGTAGAAGTGTTTACCTTCCTTCCTTTATTGGTTGAGATACGTTTTATAGCCTTGAATTGTACATTATATTTTGAGTTTTGACGCGGTTATTGGCTCTTAACTTTGGAAAAAAAAATTACTAAAGGACAAAGCATAATTACGATTGCGTGACAGATACAATTTTCAGTTCGCTTTCACGAGTTTACGAATCGAACCAGAGGGTTGATTGTCTAACTTCAATATCTATAGCAATATCTTCCAAGTAGAAGTGCATTGCTTGGCTAGTTTGATTATTTTAAAATTAGTTTTAAATAAGCAAACTAGCAAAGCATGGTTATTTGCGTCATCGATTGTAGAATAGAATAGGATTTGACTAGGGTCAACGATAAAACAGTGATATTCACAATGTAAACACTAGAAGTAAGAACAAATTAGCAGTACCTTATACTAGGCTCCATAAAATAAATAATTCTTTTAAGGGTCTGTGTGTAAGATTTTACAACAAAGTACCAAATGATATTCAGAAATTAGATCTTAATAAATTTAAAATCAAAATCAAAGAAAAGCTTTATAAAAAAGCTTATTATAAAGTGTCAGATTACACAGAAGACAAAACAGCTTGGGCCTGAAATGCTCCAAGTACTCCAACAGCTATTTCTAATTGTCTTTATTTAATTGATACTATTTTGTATTGTAGTTTTGTATTGCAACATTTATTATTTTTTAAATTCATATTTTGTATTGACCTGGTAACGACATATTCTTTTTTTTTTTGTTTGTAAATGTCGTTGCTTTCTGTGCGCTGTGGTATCTTGCGCCCATTCTTTGCCACAGTTAAAAAATTATGTCCTGAATGGGTGGTAGGTTAAATAAGATTTGGACGATTCAAAGTACTTATTGAATGAGTTTATTGAATAAATATATTTTGACTTGACTTGACTTGACTTGACTTGACTTGATACGTTATCAGGCCAATTTTAAAATTTTTGAATATCATTTTGTTTGATATTTATCCTTTATTTAATTATACATTCTAAAAAAACCAATTGACTAGAGTTAGAATCGAGTATCTGTAAACTATTCTACCAATTTACTATTGACAAACACTAACGAGTCGACATGGAGCGGTTGCCACTTGTCTGCGATGGCATTTACTTCTACTTTATAACAGTCCTATCAATAACAGTCACGTTTTTTGTTGTCTTTGAATATTCGATATTTTGGCACAATCACATGCGTCATTTAACCGTGTCACGTAGCGGTGAAAGGATAATACCACCCCCTGTCTTACATTGGGTGTCATAAAAGGCGACTAACGGACTAAAGACTACACATACATCAAACAGCATAGATTGGCAATGGGTTCACCACCTGTCACGCTTATCAAATGTGCAGTCGCTATTTGGTGAAAAGTGGACTATGTGAGAGGACTGCTTTTACTATCCTCATTGCCTAGTCTCTGACTAACCCTTCGGGGATAATGATTCGTGATTATACATATGTATGTAATACGTATACATGCGTAATTTTTTCAAATTTACGATCGGTCTCTTGAGTAGATTTAACACTTTAGTTCCATGTCATACCAATTACTGCGCTCATGCTATCAATTACTACAATAATGGTTGTACGAGCGCGTTCCGAGTAACTTGGTATGACATGACACTAAAATGTGAAGCTGCTTCTGAGCGCCAACTGCAAATATGTGCAAATGGGTGGATATAACACACGCAATGGCTAGCAACTTATCTCGCAGTCGCCACTTCATTGGCTATCACCAGAATTACCCATTCCTTTCTGCGCCACCGACAGTCCCCAATAATGATGTCGGCATCTGTCCCAGGATAGAATTATAAATCTCCCGGCGTCGAGGGTGGTGGATATCAATTTGTTTGCCCGCCATTTTTACGACTCACAGATCGTATCGATGAGGCAAAGGGTTTTCGCACTGCTGAGCTGCCACCACAGTGGAATAAGGAGCAGTGACGTCTTCTTGAGAATTGATTGGAGGAAATCTTTAGTTTCACCAAGAAAAACGATTAATTTGCTTTTTTTCTCTTAAATTTCTCTTGATCAAATTATGAATTCATGGGAAATATGTTACGGAAATGCAGACACACGTTTTAAAATAGTTAAAATTAATTAGAAATATCACGATAGTAGACCCTAAAATCATGTGGAATAATTGATAAAAATGAGAATCAATCAATCAAAGAACCAATCATCATAAGTCCAGCCCCGCAGTGTGACGTTTATAACGTCCCACTGCTGGGCACCGGCCTTCCCACAAGGTCAAGAGCACATGGGGTGTAGGCCATAATCCACTGCGCGCTCTATTTTTAAAGATTTCTTGTATAAAAAGAAAACCGTTTTGAATGTGTTGCCACGCCGCTTTCAACATCTCTATAAGAATATAGTCAGTGTTCCAGCGAGGCGTCTTACTGTGTGCCGTATTACCTGTGGCCACGGTCTATATTCGTAAATGCTTTTCACGTTTTTATTCAGTGAGCTGCCTGCGGTATTGGAAAAGGTCATAATAGTAGATTGCTACATTTTGGCGCGAAAGAATTGTGTAGTGTGGTTACGTTGGGTTGCTTTGTTGTGTAAAAACGTATCTTTTGTGTACATTTTGGTAGTAAATTGTTATTTATGAAGATGGGTGTGGGTGTCATGGTGACGGTATAATGTTTTTAATCAGTTAATTTGTTATAAGGAATTGGGTACATCATTATACAGCTGTTATTTTTTGATTTTTTTTATTGGCATCGGGTAAGCGCTTGGCCTTTATCTCACCTGATGGTAAGTGACGATAAGGCCGAAGGTGGAAGCGCGCTTCACCCGGAATCCTCAACCACTGAGGAACTGGCTATCTTATCTCAAACTGCCGGAACACAACAATGCTATAAACATCGTTGTTATGGCAACAGACTTAGATAAGACGGTGGTAGCTAGCCAGGCGGACTTAACAGCCCTACCACCAACCAAACCGAGCACACAAAGATGTACCCCCCGCAGGGAATCGAACCCGGGACCACTGGGTCTGAAACAGGTAGCTTAGCCACTAGACCACAAAAGGCGTTTTATATCTATTATACTTAAATACTTACATTTTCAACTTCTTTCAATTTATTTGGATGTAATTTATTATACAATTCTATCTTAAAAATGATCCCTTGTTTACGTGTCTTATTAGTCTAATCTAGTTTTGGGGATATATAATTTTTCTTTATTCCGTGTATTGTAACGGTGATAGTCCATCTTCCTGGGTAATTCATCCTTTTGTGAATGTACCTCTATTAGAGATTTATAGATGTATAATGACTGTCATTATTTGATTTGATTTAAAATACTCCATTTTCGCAAACCATTCATAATTCGGAGAAATCTTTTTTGACAAATAAGTACCCGATTGACTGTAGCTGCATTACCCCAGACAGTTATGGCGTAGCTTAATATTGAGTGACAATAAGCATAGTAAACAGACAAAAGGGTTGTTTTGCTGACAATAGGCTTTAATTTAAATAGAACAAAGTGCACTAGCCAATTTTTTGCATATTTTATCTATATGATCTTTGTGGCTTATCGTGTAATCAATATTGTATCCTAGGAAGGTAGTTTCTTTAATACTCCTAAAGTTTCTTTCTTTCCTAACTCTATAGTTCAAAGTAAGAGTCTTGTCTGCATTTAGTACTATTCCATTAACCTCAAACCAGATCCTTAAGTTATCTAAGATTTCCTACTTCTTCTCTTTTACTGCTATTTCATTTAAATCCTTTATACCAACATGAGTGTCATCTGCAAATAAAGTAACGTAACTGCTTTTGCTGTCCTTATTGCCTAGTCTCTGACTAATCTTTCGGGGATAATTAGTAGTGATTATATGTATGTATGTATGTATGTCTTAGAAGGCAATATGAGATTTTTTAAACTAGTCTAAGCCCACGCGATTATAATTTCAAAAATCATCATAACTGAGAGATAAAATGAGCTGTTGTTAAAAGTGGCCTTTTTAGATGTGATGGCTGTTTTAGATTTATATAGGTCTCTAGATCGGCAACGCGTGTCATACATCATGGCCCCTGTGTTGCAGGGTGCAGCACAAAGTATATAAATCTTTTTAACTGTTCTGTGGTTGCAAACATAAACATATTGTCCGTGTTCAACTTCCCATACACGAAAGGCAGTATGCTACTGCACTATCGGCTCATATAAATGGCTGCTTAATTCTTTTCCGTTTTAATAGAAGTCTTTCTTCTAACTTGAACAGTAAAAAAAGAAAAAGCGGATCGTAGTCATGCCAAGTAAATAAAAAACTTTTTCCTTATGACCGAACTGAGGATAATTGGAGAAAAACTTTGGAATAAAGCTCAAGTGGAATGCGGGGTCGGGATTAAGACCTACGCTCGTTAGTATGGGCTAACTGTAAACTACTTAAGAGAAGCCTGCCTTGTCAAACTAATTTTATATACCAATAATAAATATAAATATTATCATACAATCATTTATTTCCTTTTTTCTTTGCACAAAATAGTACTTACCTACCTAGTTACTTACTTACTTAATGAAAATTCTTATTTCGCGGCAATGGTTTAATTAAAATACCGCTTGAAAACAAGGCTCTCTAGTGGAACTTGAATCTAACATCTATCGCAATCTCTTCGAAGCTCCAAACAAGCTATCAAGACATTAGTTTCGTACAGAGAATAGTCTCTGTACATTTGGGATGTGCACGTTTTCCCTAGATGTATGAAGAGATTAAACGTGTCGATGACGATGAAATATAATACTGAAAACCTTTCTCGCTATGTTTTTTTATTTAATATAAGTGTATGTACTCCGAAGATCAAATCAGCCCATACCTGCCGATACGCAAATCTACCTTTTACTTGACCGTTTTTAAGCCCCGGTCCTACGCAAACAGAGGCGGCACAACTCATCATTTTCGACAGATTGCGTAATCAAATTTGGTGATGTACAATTTGAACCATGTCGTGGGCATCTCGGATTAAAAACAAACTCATAAATATCGATGACGTGTGTTTACATCCGACACAAACAAAGGCATTGATTATTAACTAACTTTATCCCGTAGCTTCGCTTGCGGTTGTTTTTCGCTTGATAAAGTATGATGCCTATGACCTCCTTTAGGGCCTCGTCTGTCTCTTTAGCAAAATTTCATCAAAATCGGTTTAAGCGTGAAAGCGAAACAAACAAACTACTTAAATTCACATTTCTTATATTAGTTAGGAATTAGGATAACCGAAATAAAAATTATAAATAGAAATAAAAATACAAATGTTCACCGTCCAAAAAGTAGTCTTTAAGATAACGAAACGTTGAATAATGTCTACCTCTTTCGAAAGTTTCGTTATTGAGTTTGTTTGAGCGTTTTTTAACGCAAATAATCAAATATTACGAATCTATAAAACAGCCTTATCTTAACTATTGTAAAATGGGACAGAAGGCAGATGTTATTTGTCTCACGATGTCACGCCATCTCTCCATGCTGGAGGTCATCCAGCTGCACTCATTCAAGGATCCGCCTACAACTGACTTTATCTGGTCGGTCCATCGCATGGGTGATCTCCCGCGCAGTCTGTACCGGAGCAGTTGTCTCGGCTGGAAACGTGTCCGAAGAAAGCCAGGATACGAGATTGTACTACGAAGAATAGGCGCTAAGTGATGACGAGACTTATTGTAAAATATTTTCGTTCGATCTCTAAGGATTTAAATTCTTTAATAAGACACTGTTGCTATAAAAACATAAAAGGTTTAATAAGACACTGTTGCTATAAAAACATAAAGTCAAAAGCGTTGAAAGATTTCGTCAGGTCGAACCAATACCTCGGTGGCGGAATGGTCAACGCAGCCGCCCGGATTGCGGATGACGCCAGTTCAATCCCCACTTGAGGTAGACAATGTTTTCAACATTTTCTTATTTTATAGTTTATTTGAGCGTTTTTCTTGTAGCCTTTATCCCAAATGTAATAAAATTTTGGTCCCGTATTCTGCCAAACCATGTAAAACCGACTACGACCTAATAATTATTTAAGAATGACGCCCGGATTAAATGGGTAATCGCGGTCCTATGAATAAGTTTGGCAACGCGCCCCCGATAGTCACGCAGCGGTCGCTTAATGATCGCACTTTGGATATATCACATGGACCAGTGGCTAACTTACGAGTTATAGTCGATATAAATATGCTTAATAAAGGATTAGGGACATTGTACCACTATAATATTAAGACATGATAAGATAAAAACAATTTATTCAGTATAACACAATAGAATTAGGACAATTAAAACAGATACAAGAGAGAAACAACATCTAAACTAATATTATAAAGAGGAAAGATTTGATTGTTTGTTTGTTTGGATTGAATAGGCTCCGAAACTACTAGACAGATTTTAAAAATTCTTTCACCGTTAGGAAGCTACTCTATCTCCGGGTGGCATAGGCTATATAATATTTTCAAAAAATTCGTCACGGGGTACTCGGTCCACGCGGACGAAGTCGCAGCGGTCCGCTAGCATTAGATAAAAACATGAACTGGTTTTGAGGAGCTCGATGGTGCAGCGGCTAAAGCGCTTGCGATATTGATAGTTATGCAACATTCTCTCGCTCCTCCGTGCTTCGGAAGGCATTTGAGAGGAAACAGTACGTCGACGTGGCATGCAAAATTCTCATACAAAACACAGAAAAACGACGTTTCGTAGTCCCCTGTTTCCTCCTTCAGAGCTGGACCAATCTTTATTACTTTTTCAGCATCGGTTAAAGAAACAGATTTTCTATGTTTGTATGTTTGATTTTTTTGCATTTTATGCATTTTTTTAATAACCAGGAGCCTTCAAAATTTAGCAAAGTCCCTTAGTCTTAGTCTTCAGGAACATTAAGTGGCTGGTTTAAAAAAAATCAAACATACAGACATAGAAAATATCTTTCTTAACCGATACTGTAAAAGTAATAAAAATTGGCCTAATTCTGAAGGAGGAAACAGGGGACTACGAAACGTCGTTTTACTGTATTTTGTATGAGAATTTTACATGACACTTCGACGTAGTGTTTCCTCTTAAAGCAGTTGTGTTCGTAAGATGACAGACGTTAAAACCCACCAATTTGCATTGGGCCAGCGTGGCACGGCCCATATACGGCCCAATATCGCCATGGGCCGTTGTCCGTGTGGGTCTGTGCCCAGCAGTGGGACGTCTGTAGGCTTATGATAACGAAAAGGATGGCCTATTTGCAGGATTAAATACCTATTACTAAACAACTTACATCTAGCACGCAGTTAAACGTATATTCGTAGTTACCATAATACGACGTCAAACACATGAATCTCATGATACATAAAAGCACCATAGAATTATAGTTGGAGATAAAAACAAACTTCGCTTTAGATAGAACGCTGTAAGTACACGACCCATAAAGTCCATAAAAGCCTCCTTACGTGTTCCTCCGAAGCCTCCAAACAACATAAACTTCCTGAGACCCCACTAACCATAACATCGTTGCTTATAAAACATTCACCGTGACCCTTCTTTCGTTCTATAAATTTTAATAAGGCAGTAAAAGAGGCGAAAAACATTAAAAGCGAGTAGTTCTGACCTTCGGATTTGCATGGAAATGTGCCGCGCCAGCACCGCGCCGCTAACTGCACGTTAATACCAAATGCTTAATCTGCACATTTATGAGGCGAACGGCTTTTGCGGGTCGCAGCACATTCTATATTGATGTCCGCTGTGAAAGGTTTCTTGTTCGCTCATTGCGTTGGAACAAAAAGGATAAATATTTACTTGTTGTCTGCAAACACTTAAAAACTTCTTGTAAGACTGGAGTGGATGTAACATTACTTATTTTTGATTCATTTGTCAACGCTACAAGAAAACAATAACTGAGAATATTTGTTTGTTGATGGATAAGCTTATCTTTGTACTTAACTTCATGTTGACCTAATTTAAGTATTATCTACGTATTAAAACTATTTGGTTATTTCATGAGATTTATTTTTGTATTAAATTCACTTTGTTTTATTTAACATGCATATTTAGATGATGTTTTCAATAAGAATTGAAAGTTTGAGAAAAGAGTTTTATGGTAATTTGTTATTAGTAAGCATTGTCTTCATTGGGTAAGTATTTGAAATGTTCGGGTTTGTTTTGATGTCAGCTGTGGATGTAGATGACCTCTTGATAAATAGAAGCCTTGATTTTGACTAATATTACGAGTTTAACTTTTATGGATATTTGTTACCATGCTTTCTTTTAAGTTTTTGATATTTATTCTTCTTGAAGACTTCATAGGTAAGTAAATAAGATTTAATGATATTTATTTTCAATTACTTCGACAACTTCTTATCGAGAACAACCGTAAGGTTATGCAAGAGCTTTCTGGCTTAAAAACGTGACTTTTTTAATTAAGATTGCGATACCAAACGAGACCAACATATTTTTTTATTTCCTCTACGAGAAACAGATCCGTCTCCGTATCAACTGATGGTAGTGACGATAACGGCAAAAGTAGTAACGCACAGTTGCAGTAAACAACAATGTTACTGATTTACCAATTATTATCTAAATCACTGTAAATGTGCCTTAGATAATATGATGATAACTACCCAGTTTTACTTTACCAGCAACCTAACTACTTCTTATAATTAGACTAGGGCCCTCTGGATAGCTAGTGGCCTTACCATTACCTAACATCCGGTGAGATGAAGCTGATGAAGGCCGTGCTTACCCGCGTAAGTATATGCGTATACAAAAAAGGTAAAAGCTAGCACTACTTTTACGATCGTTGCTAATCAGGAGTGATTCAACAAATCAGTTTACCCGACTTTACTTAAATAAGACATACATACTGAATTGCCAGTCAGCGCCGGCGGGTAAAAATCTCTCAAGGTAAGGACAAAATAAATAAAAAAAGGTCCATGTCTCCACAACCTGCCTTGCCGAGTACACCAAGCAAATTTAATCTATTCGAGACGTCTCAAGCTACGGAAAGGGCTCCGAACATAATTTAATTAAGACATTGATACCGTGATAGGCTTTGGATATTTTTTTTTACATAAAAAATCCTTAATTTATTTGTCTGTGTTCGCCTTTGGAAATACACAACAAAAAGGTTTTTCGTTATATACAGACTTGAGCTAGCAGGAAAATACTGAAAATACCTACCTTTTTTTTTATACTAAGCCCGGCAAATGACCCCACTCCACCTGATGTTAAGTGGAAATGAGGTCCAGGTCCTACCTATATTTTAGACATGACCTTTTTAAGCAAATTTGGATTTGTCTATCAGTCTGCCTCCTGAATTTCTTGCCAGCTCTTCTTAGTTTGTAGACTCTTCCAAGATCAGACGTGCTAGATTCAGTGATTTAGATTTAACTGAATTTTAGTTAATGTTATTATAGAGATTTCCTGCACAATTTGTCAATGCCACACCCACAAACATCATGTCTAACACCATAAATAAAACCGTAACCATAATTAGGTACTGCAACATTGTTCAGTCATTTTACAATGTCGCATAATCGTATAATTTACCTATAGTACTATTTATCTTTTTAACAGTTAATACAAGTCAGTTTTTGTTGCAAGCGCTTATTGTGTTCTCTCATTATTAACATTCTTAGAATATTTCAACACTGTAATTTGCTCACTCCTAATGATCATCTAAAAAAATTATATGTTTTTGACATCAAAATTTAATTTATAGTCACGCGATCTCGTTTACCGCGTACATTGTCACGGAAAGAACATTGGTTCTAAAAACGGAATGGCTGCCCGTAAATAACAATCATAGCTGTCATCGTAATCATAAAAAAACGAATCATTATTTACAGTTTTATAGCATCATGGTTTACAATTTAACAAAGGAAGCTTTAATTCTCATTAAGGTATTATTATGTTTCACATAATTTAAAAAAGTTGAAGTTAATTCAACAATGATGGATTCACTTAAGAGGCCTATTACATCTCGAATGTGATTTTTGCGTATAATGCCCAATTTCGCATTTTGTAGTAATTTTGCAGTTGTATTCATCGTTTTTATCGAAATAGGATAATAGATTTGAGCATAGTATTACAAATCTCCATTCTGTGAGCATAAGTTGAATTTGGACGGCCGGCGCATCGCATTTTGTAGTAATTTTGCTGCTGTATTTATCGTTTTTATCGAAATAGGATAATAAATTCATTATAAAATCTTTATTCTTTATGAAGTAGCAATTACTCTGGTATAAATTTTGCTCAATAATATTATCGTAGATAGGAGATATTCACAGTTGACTTATAGCAATTTTCGAAGTTTTTTGGTTTAGAATAAGATTTTTTTCCTATATAAAATCAATGATATCTAAAAATTCCGAGGCCACTACGCACTATTCGACTATATAAGAGAAAACATTATAATTTTTTATTTCACTTGTTTAGAACAGTAGTTCAATCGATGAGCTCAAAAAAGTGCCTTCGCGCACTTTATGAAAATCTTTCTCTGCAATTTTGGGTTTAATTAAAACGTTAAGCAAAATTTACAAAAAGCGAGGCCGCTACGCATTATTCCAATAGCTATTCTACACTATTCAATAAGTCATAATTGTTAATGTATTTTGGTGTCTGAGATCCATAACGCCAAAATTGGCCATTTTACGCAAAAATCACAGTCGAGATGTAATAGGCCTCTTAAACATTTTTACTGGATGGATTAAAGAACATTCTGTCAAAAAAGTTTCGGGAACGGATGATTTGTTTATAATTCCAAATTAAATTTTTTGTTCTTTTTTGTTCTTAGATTGGCACAACTGTTATCCATTTTGGCGCGGAGTTTGAGTTGCATCTGTTAGTTAGATTAAAATTACAGTGCTGTTTTTAGTTAGTTTATATCTAGTGTGTATTGCGAATTTCATAATGGATTAAAATATCGAACAAAGAGTTGTTCTTCATTTTTGCGTCGCCAGTGGAATTTCGTGTTCGGAGTCACTGAAAATGTTACAGAAGGCTTACATTGAATAGACTTTAAACACACGTGCTTATGAGTGGTACAAAGCATTGAAAAGCGGTCGAGCTTTGCTTCGCTCTGGTAGGCCATCAACGTCTTAAACTGAAGTTAACATCGCAAAAGTGAAGGAAATGGTGACTGAAAATCGTCATTCAAGTATGAGAGAGATAGCCGCTGAACTTTCTGTGTCTCACCAGTCGATCCATACTATTTTAAATAATCACTTGGGCATGAAACATGTTGCCGCTCGGCTAGTCCCAGGAGACCTGAATTTTAGCTCCAAAAACTCAATCGCATAAGAGTAGCTGAGGACATGCTAGAACGAGTCAATTCCGATCCAACATTTATGCAACGCATTGTTACTGGTCACAAGACGTGGGTTTACGAGTTTGACATGCCAACTAGTCAACAAGCTTCGGAGTGGCGCCTTCCGACTGAACTGAAACCGAAAAATCCACGCCAAAGTCGATCGAAAGTCAAAGTCATGTTGACTGTTTTCTTTAATTATCGCGGTGTTGTGCACTCGGAATTCTTGCCGGAAGGTCAAACGGTAATTAAAGAATATTATTTGAGCATTATGCGGCGTTTAAGAGAGCAAATTCGACGAAAAAGGCCAAATTTGAGGAAATAAAATTCTTGGATTTTGCATCACGATAATGCGCCTTCGCACAAGGCCATCATTGTGAACGAATTTTTGACCAACAACTCCAAAAACTCAACAAATACCATCGAGCAACCACCTCATTCACCAGATATTTCTCCAGCCGACTTATTTCTTTTTCCTAAACTCAAATTACCACTTTGTGGCACCCGTTTTCATTCGGTAGAAGACATATAGGAGAATTCGCGGCGAGAACTGAACTCAATTTGGGAAAAAGCGTTTAAAAAATATTATGATAATTGATTTATTTATGATGATTGAATTTGCAGTACTCTTGATGATCGGACGTGTTTAAAGTTGATTAAAATATAAATCTTAAGTAAATGAATATTGACCTACTTGTGCATAGGCGGTAGTGTTTCTGTGTCACGCTGTGATTGCATAAGTGAATGACTCGCATTATGTTTGGTGATTGACTATTTACTTAGTTAGTAGATATAACAACATGAGTAGTCCCTTCAATCGGAGTGGAAAAACGCAATGAAGTCCCCCGCCCACACCTCGCCCAGGGGAAGACATGGACGAGAATGCTCCCGAAATCGTAGCGACTTCTGAAATACAGAAATGGATGTCTACCATTGAACAGTGCCTTAATGAAGTCTGCGCTATCTCAGCAGAAGGAAAGTTGAACTTAGACCAAAAGTTAAGAATTCATAACTTATGCCGGAAAGTTGGACATGGAACTTCCCAAATGGCTGACAAGTATCAGTCTTTAAAGCAAAATACTCTTCTTGTACAAGCAAACCTTCAGGCGCTCAGTGAAAACCAAGACCTATCAGAACGTCTTTATGACCTAAAACGAAGCATCCAGGAGTCCACAGTCACGGCTAACCCGTCATTCGCTGATATGGTCAAAAAAGATAATACCACTTTCATTCGCCCTAATAATGTAAAGTCCGTAGCAATTTATCCAAACGATAAATCAAAATCAAGCGAAGACACAAAAGCCCTGGTCCAGCAAATTATCAACCCTGAAGTAATGAAGCTGCATGTCCGTGGATTACGTAAAACTAGAAACGGCGGGGTCATAATAAGCACGGACACGAAGGATGACGTTGAAAAGTTAAAGCAGTCGGTACAGCTTACCACCTCGGGCTTGACAATAGATGAGCCACATAAGCGCAGACCTCGCATCGTTGTAATCGGAGTACCTACATCTATGCAAAAGCAAGAGGTTTTCAAGTGCATTTACGAACAAAATTTGGCCGATAAATTGCAGGGCACAACTTGCGATAACTTTTTGACCTCTATTAAGCTTAGCCACAAATCAGGCAAAAAAGACTCGTTGACTTGTAATTACGTCATAGAGGTTCCAGCTGTTATACGTAAGGCCCTTATATCTCAAGATCGAGTTTTTGTAAATTGGTCATCTTGCCCTGTGAGAGACTTTACTTTGGTCACTAGATGTTTTAAGTGCCAACAGTATGGTCACGCGGCCAAGTCGTGTAGAGCGTCAACTCATTCATGTGGCCACTGCGGAGACCTAGGTCACTCGATGACCGATTGCATGAAGAAAGCCGAACCTGCTAAATGTGCGACTTGCCTACAATTTAAGAAGCCGAGCAATCATAAAACAGGTGAAATTGATTGTCCTGCCAAAAAAATGGCCGAACAAAGATATATTAACTCTATCGACTATGAAGGCGCCTAAGAGCGCCGTCCAGTATATTCTAATTTTGATCTTTGTTAATATGACTAATAATTTAATTTACGATTTAGATAACTTCTCCGTATCAGAGTCAAAAGCATGTGATGTCGAAAATTGCAAACAACATCTTTCACACTATGCAAACAATGCACTAACCTTTCTGACCCAAAATATTCGTAGTATTTATAAGAACATAGATAATTTTAGCTGTTTCGTTCAAAGATTAAATATTAAGTGTGACGTAATTATACTAACCGAGTGTTGGCTGGCTAAACACAGTGGCAGTTTACCTATGAAATCGGGTTACAATATTTTCAGTAGCAAAGTTAATTATAACCAAAATGATGGGGTGGTAGTATATGCAAGAAATACACTATTAAATATCTGTTGAGGACACTAGCCTACAAGACTGCAATAGTATTTTAATCAAAATTGGTGCAGACACTGCAGTACTTGCTTTATATAGACCCCCCGGTTTTCGGAACATAGACTGTTTTATTGCGTCATTAAATGAGCTATTAAAAGAACTATCATCTTTCAGAACCATAGCATTAATAGGTGACGTAAATATAAACATTACGCCCGAAAACTGTGAAACATCTGCTCACGAGTATCTTAACCTGTGCTCCTTCCATGGTCTTCTACCTGCACACTTGATCTCAACCCACCAAAGCGGCTTCTGCTTAGATCACATTATGCTTAAAACCCACTTACCTACAGTTACCCTAGTGACTAACTCAGCTGTAACCGACCATAAAGCGGCTATACTAACCATAAGTCTAAAACCACCTAGGCATCAACGCACGCAGCTTAAGTCTAAATTAAATATGATTAAACTCGAAGACGATTTATGTAACATTGACCTCGAACCAGTTTATAGTTCTGCTGACGCTGACACCGCGTTGACATACTTAATTAAGAATGTGCAACAAGCCATATCAAACAATACTAGCAAAGTAAAAATAAGCAGAAGAAATTACAATATCAAACCTTGGATAACTCCTGGCCTAATTCGCTGTATGAGACATAGAGATAAACTTCATTTTAAAGCTAAATCTAACTTAGAAAATTCATTCTTACAAATAACATATAAACGATATCGGAACTTCTGTAATAACATTTAAAAAAAAGTTGAATACAATTACGACAAAAATAAACTAGAGCAGGCAGAAAAAAACAGTAAAAAGGTCTGGAAATTCATTAAAAATGTTACCTACACGTCTAAGCGACATGAATCGACATCGAGTTTATTACAAACACAACCTACACCGCTTTTATCTGCTAACAGTGCAAATAATTTCTTTGTCAATGTAGGTAAAACTTTAGCAGAGCGCTTTCAGACACAACCTATCTTCCCCAGGACTTCAAAAAGTTTTAATCAGTGTAGCTCTAATGTAAAATCTTTTGTTTTATTAGCCACAGACTTCTCAGAAGTAGAAAGAATTATCATGAGTCTGAAAGATGACTGTGCTGTTGGCTGGGATAACATCTCTAACAAAATGCTAAAACAGTTCAAACATATCCTGCTCCTGCCTCTAACGTATATTTTTCAACTTTGTCTCACCGAAGGAGTTTTTCCCAATTGTTTGAAAAAAGCTGTTGTTGTTCCCGTATATAAATCGGGTAGTAAAGAACAAATTTCAAATTATAGGCCTATATCAATACTTTCCTCCATATCAAAAATTTTAGAAAAAATTATAAACAACAGATTAGTACATTTTTTGGAAAATAATTCGCTCTTGTCAAACAATCAATTTGGTTTTAGAGCTAATTTATCAACGGATGAGGCAGTTCACCAGTTAACTAACTATATTGCACAAGAGCTTGATAAAGGCAATAAAACAATAGGTATATTCCTGGATCTTGCAAAAGCTTTTGATACAGTTTCGATACCCAGGATGGGTATTATATATTGAATAAGCTTGAAACACTAGGTATAAGAGATAAACAACTGAAGTTGTTTACAAGTTATTTAAGTGATCGTAGCCAATGCGTTAAAATAGGCAATGTGATCAGTGCTGACAGGTGCAACACTTCCTTTGGTGTCCCACAAGGAAGTATAATTGGGCCTACCTTATTTTTAATTTACATTAATGACCTCTGCAACCTTCAACTAAACGGCGGTAAAATATTATCGTACGCCGATGACACTGCTCTACTTTTTTCTGCAGCGACGGAGCTCGAGGCTTACGAAATTGCACAAAATGGCTTCAATGTTGTAAATAACTGGCTTAATCAACATTTACTAACACTAAATGCAGATAAAACTAAATATATCACATTCTCGATGCGCAAATCAACTTCTACAACAAGAACACCTTTGTATGCTCATGA
Source organism: Scoparia ambigualis (assembly GCA_963921215.1). Taxonomy (NCBI): domain Eukaryota; kingdom Metazoa; phylum Arthropoda; class Insecta; order Lepidoptera; family Crambidae; genus Scoparia; species Scoparia ambigualis. The sequence continues at coordinate 1,940,387 of OY992509.1, forward strand.
TGGCTGTAATTTATACACAAACATGTCTTGCAATTGCCCTACCACTTCTAGCACTCGCAATATAAAGTATCTTGGGGTAATTATTGACGAGAATCTGTCATTCCGTTATCATATTGAAGCTTTAAGTAACAGAATGCGTAAGCTTATGTTTGTATTTAAAAAACTTCGTTCGATTGCAGATACCAAATGAATAATGCAAGTTTACGTGGCCTTATGTCAGTCGATACTAACTTACTGCATCACTGCATGGGGTGGTACGTATAAGTCCTTGTTATTAACTGTCGAAAGAGCCCAAAGGGCAATCCTAAAGGTGTCCACTTTCCGTCCTTATCTATATCCTACTCATCTTTTATATGAATCCTGTAAAGTTTTAACAGTTCGGCAATTATTTATAAAAAGCACGATACTAAAACAGCACACGGCTCTTCCTTACAGCACTGAAATTACTAATAAAAGGAGGAAGGACATGGTTTGCACTTATCTCAAAGGTACAAAATGCGCTTTCTCATCGAGGTTCTTTATTTTCTTAGTACCCTTTCTGTACAACAGGATTAATGCTAAGTGTTATATTTATCCGTTAAACACTATTAGCTGCAGAAAGGTTGTACAGGAAGAACTACAAAAATTGACCTACGACGATACGGAGGGGTTAATGACCGCTGTTAGGTAATTTTGTTTTATTTATTTCTGTGTAAAACTTAAAAGCTTATTTAAAAAAAACTTATTATTATTTTATTTATGTCTTTATACTAGATTGTAATTTAGCGTATAAGGAACCTGTTATATTCATTTATGTTTCGATTTATATCAAACTTAGACTAAGCCCACATTCGCCTGAAAAACAGGGTTTACCTAGCTCAGGCAACAGAATTTAATCTACTTTTGATTATTAGTTAAGAGCTCTTTGTAAACTATAGATGTAAGCGTATTTAAATAAAGATATTATTATTATTCTCTTTATTTAACATTATTCTTAAGTTTAATTTTTTACAATATTTTATATAAAAACCTATTTACAATATAAAATATTATAAAAAACTTAACCTAGGTTGCCACCGGCAGCGGGGATAGACCCAAGCTATCGGTGGTTAGGGCTGCAGAGTGAGGAACCTCCTGACAATACGTGCCGTGTCAAGGAGTACTGACTTTTGCATCTGACCCTTGACCCAACCTTTCAGCGAGAGCCTCTCTAGGTGTTGATCGAGGCTCTTCGCTATAAGGCCGTGTGCCGAAACGACTATCGGTACAATAATGGTTGAATCCACATCCCACATGGCGGTAACCTCGTGAGCCAAGTCAAGGTACTTACTGAGCTTGTCCTTCTCGGCTTTCACGAGGTTCTCGTCATGAGGTATGGTGATATCAACCAATATTGCTTGGCGCTGAGATCGGTCGATCACCACGATATCAGGCTTATTAGCGACAATAGTCCTGTCCGTGATGATAGAGCGATCCCAGTAGAGCGTTGCATGACCATTTTCGAGAACTGGCGCAGGTGCGTACTTATAGTATAGCACCTCTGATTCAACAAGGCCATATCGAAGAGCAAGTTACTGGTGAATTTTTCTGGTACTTGGTTGTGTCTGTGCAAATACTCTCCGTTAGCAAGATGAGAACAACCGGAAATAATATGTCGGAGTGATTCTCCCGGACGGCGGCATGCCCGACAGATGTCGACCGTACCGTCCCTCATTATATATTTCCGGTAGTTATTCGTCTTGATAACTTCATCTTCAATAGCACAGACAAAACCTTCGGTTTCCCCAAAAAGGTCACCGAAACGTAGCCAGTTCACCGAGGCAGGCAAATCTACATCAGGCCCAGTTAGAGCCCGATAGTAGCGCCCGTGTAGCACCTTGCTCTTCCATATGTCCTTGCGATCGAGAGTGCTTAGCACCACTGGTTTGCGCCAGTTTTCTGTTGCCAAGGAGAGCGGCGTAAAGTGTCTATCAACTGCCACGACATCCAAATGCATCCCGCACTCACTGTTAAGGAAATAATCCCTGAGACTGCACACCTCACGGTTATGTAGGTCCTTAGCATTTAAAAAGCCGCGACCCCCACATCTCCGCGGGATGTACAGCCTCATAACAGATGAGCGCGGGTGTAACATTCTGGAAGTCGTGAGCATTTGACGGACTCTTCTATCCAAGGCGTCCAATTCGGTCTGAGTCCATCTTAGTATGCCAAAGGAGTATGTGAGTAGGCATAACCCAGCCATTAAAAGCACGCGTCTTATTGCCACCCGATAAAAGACTGTTAAGTACTTTTCTTAGGCGGCAAAAGAATCGCTCCCGTAATGACTGTTTTATGTCCCCATCCACAACACCCAAAGACTGTGACATACCAAGATATTTATATGTTTCAACTTCGGAGAGAAATCTGAAGTTTATCGTTTCGGAGAGTTGTAAATTGGTTGAATTTACTACTCTCCCACGCTGTACATGTATAACCGCACACTTATCCACACCAAACTCCATCTTGATGGCACTGCTGAAAGTCTCAGTAATTTTCAGCAGTTTCACCAAGTCTTGGCGGTTTGGTGCGAGCAACTTGAGGTCATCCATGTACAACAAGTGCGACATAATTTCACCCCCTCTCCGCAGTTGACAGCCTAACTTTGAATTTCTCAACAAAGTACTGAGAGAATTCAAAGCTAGGCAAAACCTTAAAGGACTCAGACTGTCGCCCTGGAATATGCCACGCTCTATCCTTATAAGATCTATTATTATTATTATTATTTGTTGGCGTAAGTGTATCGTTTCTGAAAGAGCATACTTTGATGGCGATAAAATCAATTTGGATGAATAACTAACATTTTGTGTATTATTGATCTTTTCCCGGTACTTTCTTGACAGAGTAGTACATTATTGAATCCGTATGAATAATACGTATTTACTAATTAAAATTTACAGAGTTACCAAATAGTGATTACCTTAGTATAATTTAAAATTTATAAGAAAATTTCAAAATTACTTTAATTTCAACGCGTTATTACAATAAGCTAATACTACATCTACATCCTGATGCCTTGATCCCTTGCTGCTGAGTATTTATATCGAGTAACACAAAACTTGGACACAAGCTATATCCCCTTTCAGATTCGTCACTACAATAACGCAATATCGTTCTTGAGTCACTTTATCCCTTCTACCGCTCGGCCACGACACGAGGCGGTTTGCGATACGACGCACGATTTCTAATTATTACGTTTTTTGTAACCGTCCTAACACTGCCGTTAGAGCTGCGTGTGTGGTGGCTCCCCTCCTTCTCTTGGGTGTCGTAAGAGGCGACTATCGGACTAAGGACTGCATATACATCCAACAGCATAAATCGGCGATGGAATCACCACCTATCACACCAAGCACATGTGCAGTGGTTTTTCGGTGAAACGTGGACTATGGCAGTAGACTGCTTCTGCTACTCTCATTGCCTAGTCTCTGACTTTGGGGATAATAGTCCTGTATCTATTTATATATACCTAACACTGCCGTAGTAAATATAATGCGCGATGAACTAGAAATCCTTAGCGCGTCCCAATACTCTAATGCCCGTGCCCGAAGCCTTAGATGCGTCACTTCGACACACAACACCGCCTTGGCTAATGTTACGGTTATATTTAACTGAGCTAACCTATAAAAGGCACGATTACCTAAGTATAGTAATGCTGAATGACGCAGCGGCTTGCACGGCTGGTTACGATCTTTAAGTTATACCAATTCCGCAATACCGCATGCCGGCTCACTGAATTGGCTCTACATGATTTGTGCACGTTTGTCCAGGTTGTTGTCAAAATATGGCAGTTGTTTAAACTTACCAATCCATTACGGAAAAATGTTGAAATCATTTCCAATCAGCAGGATTCGATCCTGTACAGATCTGATGTGAGAATCCTTTTTGACACCAAACCTGCATTAATGAAATGAAATGTACTAAATTGTTCTTGTTGGAAGTTCTGAGTCCAGCGGTGGCATTGTTACAGCACAATACTTTACTAAGTATTTATCTTAAGTATTTGAATGTCGTATCTATTCGTGACATCGTCTACCAAAAGCAAGATAACAGAACTTTTTCTAATATTTATTTTATAAATGCGTTGCCTTCTTTAAGGTGTGACAGCCTCAACATAACTCAAAATTAGGGTTGTTTTAACAATATTTATGGGAAGCAAAACTCGGAAAACTCTTCGAAATCCGGCCTGTTTTTTACCTACAGCACACACGCATAGAGCGAAAGTATTTTTCCCTTAATGTCAAACCCATTACGTCTCCCTTATAAGGGGACAACTTCATGAAAAGTCCAATGAGTTTTTACGTTCCTGATTCGCTAGCAAGTTAGCACTGAACTCTGCCAAGCTGAAATGACTCTTGTCACTTTAACATAAGACGGTCGAATAGATAGAACTGTTGCGTTGATTCTGGTGCAGACAATACCCAAGACTAGAAATACGGGTAGGCTTGAGTTCGTGCCGGGAAACATTCATTTTCTTCAGTCAATGTTTGTTGGTGAACTTCCGAGATTTTGATAAGATATATTTATTATGATAAGTAAGTAGGCACTGAAAACGGTTTTTATCCGGCCCCGATTGCTGATTTTCAGATCTTGAAATTTTGTTTGTTATCTGCGCTCCTTTCACTGTTAGATTTACGATCGGGTTCAGGGGAGGTGAACGAATTTTAAACTCGTATTTCACTGGTTTATTGTTTTAAGTAAAATATTCACTTTTAAAGTACTATAGAATACCGATAAGAACTCATATGCGATCAACACGTCCTCATGAATTGTTTTCGACTACAACATGTCGAACTAATGCTGGGCTTCGATGCCCTATCAAAATAATGTTAAAATCACATAATGAGATTTTTAATAATTCAGATATATTTGCTTTAAACACTCGTACTTATAAGAAGTTGGTAACCGATACTCTCAACATTGTATAGCTTAATTTTAAATGACTCACTGTTATTTTTTTGTATTTCACTTTTTTGTGCACTGACTGTACATGCACATAAGTGCACTATTCGGTGTTATTATTTGTCTTTTTTTAGCACCATGCACTGTACGGATGTGTGAAATACCTTAATTGCTTAAGATATTTGGGATGTATTGTACATCTACTTAAAGTAACTTACTTATATATACTGTATGTTCGTGTTTAGCTCCACAAAAACTAATGTACTAATTTTTAAATTGTGACCAGCGATGTTGGGTATACAATAACTAATGTTATTAGAGCATTTAATTTAATAAGTTTTATATTGTAAACCTGTTTGTGGTCCATGTTAATAAATAAAAAAAATAAAAATAAAGTAAGGTTGTGTGTTAAAACCGTAGCAAATGGAAAGCTGTGGTATTTGCCTATACTTCCTGGAAATGGTTATCGTGTATGTAACTATGTATGTATAATTATCGTCATCAGGGCATCATTGTTTTGAAAATGCTGCCAAGCTAACCTATCGGCCCTAACCAAGCGACTTAGGTGTCTAAAGGCTTTTAGCCGCTGCGGCCATCGAGCGAAATGCAATGTTTAATTGCCAACAAAATTAGATAACCAAAAGTTTTTCCCATTGCCGCAGCTCGCAGCACGCCCCACCTGATCACGTCCCTGGACCTGCCCCGGTTCGCAGACCCTCGGCGCGAGGCCGAGCTGAGCTGCCGGTACGCGCGCCAGCCCCAGGACCCGCCGCTGCACTCCGTCAAGTGGTACCGGGACGCGCACGAGATATTCCGATACACGCCGCAGGAGGTCAGACTTTCTTATTTTTATTCTACAACGATTATGCGCTTCTTCTTTCTTATCGAGTGGCTTACAAGGTCAATCGACCTTGCACACAGTGTCAGAGTTTCTAAGTAAACCGCCTCACGGCCTCTGACGTGGTTTATATAACGGCCACCAGATGGCGACCGGGACCCACAGTTTTTCGTGCCTTCCGAAGCACGGAATCATCTTTCTTTTTCGAATAATCAGGTGATTCAAGCCTGCAATATCCTGACCAAACTGGAAACAACTAAACAAAGTATGCTTCCCGCGGGATTCGAACCCGCGACCTCCGAGTCATAAGACAAACGCCTTAACCACTGGACCACGGAGGCAGTATGCGCTTGGCCTTCGTCTCACCTGAAATGATAAGTGATCGTAAGTGACGATAAGGCCGAAGGTGTAAGCGCGCTTCATCCGGAATCCTCAACCTCTGAGGAACAAGCTATCTTGTCTCTACATTGTCGGAACTCAACAATGCTATAAACATGGTTGTTATAGCGACAGACGTAGATAAAATATTGGTAGCTAGACAGGCAGACTTACAGCCCTACCACCAATTTAAACTTCCCTTTCACTGCTTTTCCAATATGGCACTGATGAGTCATCCTTTTTTTTTATAGGTAATATGCCGTCTCACGCATACACCGGGCCAGGGCTACCTCGGGTTATGTGGGAATCTCCTTACCTTCACCACCTAATAAGAAAAGCTTGACGAGGAAAGTGATGGCCTACCCACTAAAAACCTGGTCTTTAGATGCGTTCCCTCTGGCGGGGTAAACACCGGAGATTGCCTAACTGGCAGTCCTAAAACCCAGCGGCAATAAAGGGGATGTACTTGAGTTTTTAGTGGGAATGTCTTCCTTCTTCCAAATCCCTTAAGAGACCTTGCCCTCTCATCTCCTTGCCTGTGTGCCTTGTCATCTCGCTATGAACTCTACGCTACGACACTCCGCTACGAACTCTACGCTACGGTCACTACGCTACGAAAAGTACGCTACGCTGTAATCGCTACCTAAATCGTTAACTTTGTTTGGCAAAATTTTATCGAGTATTTGTATGAAGTTGTTGTTAAATTATACCATGTTTTGTATATATAGGCTATTCTTAAAAACTACATCCTCTTCAAGTTTTACTCAAGCCGTGATACTCAACAACATCACACAAAATACCTTATGCCATATTTGGTGAAATATTTGCTCAAATACTTACTAAAGCGTCTTTATGCACCTTTTATATGAAGGTCTGAAATAGTTATTTAATGTTAACCTAATGTGTTGACCACAGAACAGATGTTGACTATGTTACTGATAGTTGCTGAGAATGGCAGTATAATGGTTTAAATGTTTAAAAAAATAATATTTTGTCATCGCAATTATTATCTTTTAAACCACAGAATATATTTCTGTGTTTTAAACGTTTTAATATCTTCAATATTTATTTTTTATTTTTCAAAATGATCTTTTCTATTTATAAATTATAAACATGTTATTTATTTTTTATTTATTAGTACACAAACAGAATTACAACTAAGATCAACATACAGCAACAAGTGGAAAAACACACAGAATAAGTTGCAGCTCCAAAAAGAAGTGTACATCTACATGCATTATCAAAAAATAATTGATATAAAGTTAAATTAAATTAGATTACAATAAATTAAATTAAGTTATTAAATCGATCAAGTGCTGTTTAAAAATTTACGAAGATACTACAATACATAAACTCATAAAAAAAATGTATGACAATAAAATCAACAAGTTAACAACGGAAGAAGCGAAGAATTGTTGATAAATTTGCGCGAAATGGACAGAGCCACAATAGCATATTTAGTTGTTCACCTGACCCGAAATGTCAGTAAGGTGTGTCCATGTAGTAAGCTTATACTTATCCTATATGGGTCGTTAGTATTTTCTTTAATTATCTTGTATGTGTATGTTCGCTACGGATGTATATCGATTCGCCATGATCTCGTAGCTCCGTCGGAAACTTAGTTTTCGTATCGCTTTGAGTGCGAATTGGATTTTCGTTTCATTGAGTTCCGACTGCAAGTTTTCTGGCGCACGAATAAGTTTTTGTCTAATTGTAGTTGATCTAGTTAAATTGGATAGTGAAACAAGGTCCTTATTAGCAGTATTTCTGCTATTTAGAAAAGCTACGACTCGTAAGAATATGAAGGCGTCATCTGTTAGTGCATACCGTTGATTTAGTTAAGACGCATTAAACAAAAAGAAATGTCAATCTTTCTGCCATTGATGGACTAACCTGCACTAATGACTAACTAATGAACTAACTGATTAATTCCAAATTTTCCAAACATTCTAAATAAAACAGACGCATGGATTTATCACCGGTTGTGATCCTATCGTACAGGTTATTAAATCTCAGCCATATTACCACACTGCGTAACCAAAAAGATACTGAAATTTCATTTTTCGTAAAACGCAACGCAGCCGATTACAAACAGTTACGGTCGCAACTAACAAAATAATTTTGTCAACATCTCAGTATTCCTATTGACCCTGCAAAGTCAGGACCAAATAATAATTTAAGGTAATCGGGAGCAAAAACATTTCGTTCGTTTTTACATACCTAACAATAAAACTACATAATATGACTAGTCTTCCAACAAAACTAAGAATTGCTGTGAATTGTAGATACACAATGTTAAGGTTCAGATTCGCTTAACTTCACGCCTATCCAGAGGCTCAAACGGAAAGTGTTCGTTACTTTTAATTCGCCGCAAATCTCAGTGATCTCATCCGTCCTCGCCAATAATCTGGCAAACGCAAATGAAGAGAAATGCAAAAATAAAAAGAATCGCCTTAAAGTTAAGACTGTCTTGAAGCAGATATCTGGAGCCGAGTCTTAAAATAAAACCACCTGAAACGAAATACATTACGCTTATTCTGTCGAGGCAACATTTTCCTACCTCTCTTCTCTACATTTGTAGCTGCTTTTTTTGCAAGATGTACGCGCCTACTCATAATATACACTTATATATCTTTATAAGTTCACTATTTTATAACTGTTGACTCTTTCACAATCGTTTGCCCTATAAACAACTTTTAAATAAATACAAAACTCTTAAATTTGAGAACAGACGTAAGCAACTCGAGGCAATGATGTTATACGACATATGCCATAACCGATACGATTGCATCCCCATTGTGAACAGATTGTGTTACAGGGTTCCTACCAGAACTCATAGCCGAAATATTTGCCGATTATTTGCCACTTTTCGATGGCGTACAAACGCAGGAAATCGGTCGCCAATGCATCGACTCGACGAATAGTACAGTCATATAACACATACTTTAACAAAATTGACATTTTGGCGACGACGCCTTTTACCTATAAAAAATATTGCTGGAAACATTGCGCAGTAGTTATTCAAAGTTTTGTTTCATTTAATTAATTAAGTAGTTTTTAAATGCCCATGATTAGTATTTACGTTTTTTAAAATGTTAATGTATGTAGTTACTGTACTACTTATACTATAGTTAAAAAAAATATATTTTTTTCGAGTGTATTCTCATTTGAATGTTTAAATGTTTTCGTAAAATATAATATATTTTTGTTATAGTCCCAATGATGTATGTTAAGCACGTTTAGATAGGTACTCAGTTTGTTTTGTAGTTATTAATATCACTCTCAACGTCTAAAATGTAAAGGACAATGTTCTGCGCCCATACATTGTTAGCCTAAGAACCAACAATTATGAAATATTCTTTTCTAGGTTCGAAATTGCATGTAAAGAACAGTAAAAACAAATATTTTTGACGGACACTCCCGAGAACCTAAATATCAGGAAAACTTGAGGTTATGTTTAATTACAGAATTTGAGAAGTGATGTTGCACTCTTTTGTTTTATTTGCCAACACTCATGCACGTTCACTAACAAATAAATAATCCATCATTATTCACATTAATATTCGACAAAACACAAATTAAAGAAAATAAAACAAAACTGTAAACATGACGTTTCACTTTCCCGCCAAGAAGTCTAGAACGTCAACTTTTTTTTCTTAACTATGGATACTAGTCCTTCAGTCGTATTATTAGAGTTCATTGATCGACATAAGTCGACTAACGTTTACAGTTTGGAATAAAATGCGATGTATCGTATTCTAATGATGCTTGGAGTATTTGACTCTAAGTATATCGAGTCAGCCATGCATGCATAATATTATTAGGTTTGTACATATTATAAATATTTTGGTCACAAACCTTTAATTCACTGGCTGAATGCACTGAACTCTCAATACCCAACCCTTAATATAAAAATGATACTAAATATTATTGTCTAAAAAGTTCTTTTTATTATTGGTTACTTAACTAAAAGTGTCCGCGAATATCTAAATACTGTTATCTGTCGTAAAAATAAGCTAAGAATTATCATGTATGTCATGTTTGTGTTGGTTCCTAGGCTAAATTCAACAATGTCCTTTAAGTTGTGGCAAATAATGCTGGTGTTGAAATTAATACTAATTATTATCTAACATTCTAAGCCACATTGTATTCAACATTGTTTTTTTACCCAAATAAAGAAAAAAAGGGAAAGGACTCGCCTTATATAGGTACCCCTCCAGTTCAGGCAGTTATCCAAAAGGGACACCAGTACCCCAAGCACGGACCATTATGGTACTAGTTACGGTAATCGTAATCGTATTATTTTGTATGAAAACCATAAAGTTACTAAACCTTTTTCATACAAAATAATACGATTACGATTACCCTACTAGTACCATAATGGTTCGTGCTTGGGGTACAGTTCTCACCGGTAGGTGGCGCGTACCTACATCTTCAAAGGAACTAGTGACATTAATAACATTAACTGAATAGAATCACAATTGCTGTGTTGTTTCTAACACCGCTAAGGTGCTTTCAATTACGTTCAAGATAACTGCTTTGAGGATTACGTTTATATATTTATCGCTCCAAAATGGTGCGTCCGCACCTCACTCTCGTGTTTATTTATTTACTCGGTGCCAAATTGTTTCCGCAGTACGTGTACGTGTATATCGACTGTATGTGGCACAGTCGTGGGCGGTTTCAGTAGATGTTTTTTTTATAATTTATAAGTATCCCATTGGTAACCTTTTTGGACTATATTAAAATAGGTACTGTGCCACTGCTAGGTCGCCATCATTGTAATCAAGTCATCTAAAACAATTCAATTCAATTTGTATCTTTTACAAAGATGTGTAAAACGATCTCTTCTGTCTCCCTCGAACGCCGCCTACAGGTCTAGCCTTGATGGTTTGACTTGAATGACACACAAATTATTCAATTTTAAGTAATAACTTTGTCCACGCACGGAAGGCGTGCAACACTGCGCGGGGCGCGCGGGGCGCGGGTTCGAGCCTTGGCCGCGCATTACCATATATGGTCATTTTTCGATGCCGGCCACGGCGTGAATCATCAAGCCCCCCTGCCACTGCGTCCTAGCCGAGTACTACTTCGATGGCCGACACTTCCCTCCAAACCACACCACCGAACAGTGTCCTTGGTCTCCGTAAATCTATAATACCTAATTATTGTAATAATATTCACTTTGCATTAAAATACAGTCCGCAGATATATCCGAAGTTAGTTTCATTGACCAAACCCCGAAACAACTTAAATGTGTGTTTTAATGTTATGTGTTGATGTTGTTTAATAAACTTGTATGTATTTATTATAATTGATCGGTGTTGGCTTAATCGCCACGCTAGCTAAATAAAAAAACGGACTATTCATTGATAATTCCGAAACACACTTGGCTTGACCCTGGAATCGAACCGACGACTTCGGGATATGGGCCCCAGCACTTTACCACCTATTTGGGCGATGGCTTTGGTCATAAATACGCAGAGGCGTTTTTATTATAAAGACTTAATAAATTCATTTTAAAGATAAGGCTTTTATGGTTCCCTGATACAGTATAGTCTCTATCGTCACATCACTCTTTTATGAAGATGTAAACTTTGTATGACGGCGGCCGCTTTTAGTATCGGTCAGCCTTTTTATCGCACGTCCAATGATGACCACGATTTATAGCTCTTATACTCTATTTAAACAACGGAATAAAAATAAATAAAACACTTTTTTACGGACTAACTCGAATTTAATTTACTATATTACATAGTTTTTATATTATCCGGACGAATCGAACCCTTTACAGGGTCCGTGGTCACAGAGAGACTGATGTACTTAAACCTCAGAAAACAATATGAAATAAAAAGAGAAAATGTTCGACTACAGACAATAATTCTGTTAAATTGATAAAGAAAAGAATCTAGTATATTCCCGTATAACTGTTTCAAAGAAAATATACAAAGATTTTGTAATATCTAATGTTTTAATGATTGTTCAAAACTTCTTTGTAAGCTTCTAACATGCAATTATTTTAGAAGTGCATCCTTTTAGTGCTTCCAAGTAAAGTTGGTCCAATATAGTTTTAAATTTCCGGATTAGTCGGGCGACAACGCCGTGAAAGCCTGTAGCTTCCGAGGTTCCTGCCAAGTGAATGCCTTCAGTAACTTAAAGTATATTTTGGCTGTGAGCCAGCGTTTGATTGGCCATCGCGTTTCAATTAGAGCATTGACATCTGCAAGGAATATAAACCTATTTCTGGAGCACTAATCAAATATGACGGTGGTATAAAATTTATTGAATTTGACCTTAGTTCGATGATCTTATTAATGTCGGGCTTTGTTATGGGATATTTGATAACGGCTATTTGTAAAACAACGTTACTACACAATTGTATCAGAGCTCTTCAATTTGATTTTCCATTTTTGCGATTTAACCAATGCCTAAAAAGCTTTATAAGTATTTATAAAAAGATAAGCCTGTCTACATTGGCCATGTTTTTTAATTATTTCATAGGGGATGACAAAGCAAGAGTGTTTTCAAGAAAATGCTTCAAACAAAGTTCTAATCCAATCGAGTTAACTTGATTTTTGAAGGTTGAGATAACTTATTGATTATCTACAAAAATAGTGCCATTTGATGACAAAGAAACAGTCATTGATATTTTCATTATCTACGCAGAAGACGCATGAGATAAGCTTTTTTGTATTTATTTCAAAAGTAGTTGTTAATTTAACTCTTACCTGCATTATGGTGTTCCGCCATAAAACAGGGCGGTCCGAACATTTAAATTAAATATCCTGTTGAATCGTAAGGCAATGTACATTATTACTTTTCCCTTTGAGCCAGAAGTAAATTGTTTCTCTGTAGAACTCAACGCAAAGTATTTTAATCAAAGGGAACTCAATTCAATTTCTTTGCAATAGGATTATATAGACAAACCAGCGATTCTTTGTTGTCTATTCATTTTGTGATACTTAATTAAGGGTTCTAATTAGAATCGTGTTAACTTATTGAAGTGTCGCAGAGTTTTCTTATTCATTTCAACATTTGTTAAAATAAATCAACATTGAAAAGACGTAATCCGTTTATAATACTAAGGTTTATTCCACAACAACAATTTAATTTTACAAATTGAAAAAGACAGTGTCGAAAAAATTTCCACGAGGATTCGAACCCGCACCCTTCTGGCAATCCGGGCCAGGTGCTCTTTCCAAATGAACTACCGTGGAACTTATCCAGCCCGCCGAAATTAATTAATTTTATTGAATTTTATTTTATTGTATTTGTTATTTAGTGGCCAATGAAAGCTGCACCAGGAAAAACGTAGCAACTTCAAAAAAATCATGACAGGGTAACACAGGGTCACTTACAAAGCTGCAATTTTCTCACTGCTCAATTTGACATACGACATGACACCTTAGATAGACACACATAAAGACAAAGTGTCGCCAATCAAATAACTACGAGGTTCAGCTTTCGTTAGCCAGACAACTTTAGTATGTAAGAACTCTTTAGTGATTCCAAATTATTTTACTCTTTTGAATCAAAACTTGAATGTTTTCCATTATTGTTGTCTTGTTGACATACATATTCTTGGCATTGTGATTTTTCTTTAGCAGAAAACCAGTCTAGAACTTTATTTTTCTATAGTATCAATGTAATATGAATATGGAAAAAACACTACCTACTACAAGGTACTTAAATATATTTATTTCATTTCTTACTGTCCTCATTATCATTTAGTTTTCTTTTCAGTATTAATTAATTGATTATTAGTTACAGAAATATACATTTTTAAAAAGATTTTTATTAGTATCAAGAGTCTATTAACACTTAATTTAATAACTCTATTGTTTGAATTTAAATATAGACTGTTGTATAAGTGAATAATCATAACGTTTTCGTCTTCATTATAACTAGCCTAAAATAATAGTTTGGCACGAATTTTGGATTATCTCTTCCTGTATCTCTTCCTGTTACCACCTTTGTGACTTTTTTGTCTTAATTAAATTATGATAAAAAGATAGGACAGAGATGGACTCGGGGGAGGCCTTTGCCCAGCAGTGAGACAGTGTAGGTTAGAAAAAAACCAATTAGCTAATAACCCTGTAACAGCAAAAATGATTTTAATTATCACTAAACATAACCTGTTTTTTTTCTGCAATAATTGGAGTAAGAAAAAAGTTGTTGAGATGTTTTGGTTCAGAATTTGAAAGATAAAATATACAAAGAAGGGCGATTTCATATTCCCGTTCTTTGCATTTGAACACAGGATCTCGAATACCTTATGTGGGCTGACCCAAGAGCGGCGGCCATTGCGAATGGAGATAAATTGGACACTCATGGAAGAAGGCCCACATGTACACTCGCAGGCAAATTTACGTAGGATGGGTAGGGGAGTACGTCTTAATCTTTTAGTCTTTTTAACTTCATCATCAATCTATAAACGTCCCAATTTTGGCACATGCCTTTTTCACGTGGACGTGGAGAGATTAGGCCATAGCCCAATAGAGAAAGGTAAGGATAAACGTCCACTGCTGGGCACAGGCCTCCTACGTAGACAATAGCACGTGGGAATATTGGGCCATAACCCACCACCCTGGCCCAATGCGGGTTGGTGGTTTTTAACGACTGTCATCTTACGATAACAACCAGGACCAACAGCTTAACGTGCCTTCCGGAGGCACGGAGGAGCTCGAAGTTACGCTTAACGTAACTTAATGTTTTTTTTTAATTTTTTACGATATTCTGGAGTCGATTATGAGAGAGACTTTTGATGTTTGACTGTACTTACTTAACAAATAATAATATAATAGAGACGTTCTTGTCTTGTTAGTACCCACTTAAGTAGTTGAATTACACTTAAAAAATTGTTCCTGCGTAATTTTTATATAGAAGAAGAGCTGGATGTCACAGCGGCTAAGGCGTTCAGTTTGCGGTCTTGCCAGTTAAGCAACATTCGCAATGACGAGGCACTGGATGGGTGACCAAATTAACATCTCGAGCTCCTCCGTGCTTCGGAAGGCACGTAAAGCCATTGATCCCGTTTGTTGTCATAAGATGGCGTTATTATGGATGTCGTTAAAAGCTACCAAATGATATTTTATCATATGCCACAGGTACTATTGTTTATCGTTCAAAATTAAATTCGAAACACGTGTGGCTCTTTGGCTTTGCGTACATAGTTTGGCATTACACCAAAACGTTGTTTGGTGAGGTGGTTAATAGGAAATGGATATTTAAAAATAAACAATTAGAATCAAGTAGTTATTATAAAAAGTATGTAAACTTTGCTTTTAATTGTATTTTGTTTTTTTATATAAAATAAGGAGGCAAACAATCAGGCGGGTAACCATGGAAAGTAATCACCGCCGCCCATGGACACCCGCAAGACTAGAGGAATCGCAGACGCATTGCCGGCCTTTAAGGAAGGAATAGGTTTAAGGAAGGAATAGGAATAGAAATGAAAGGCCTGTGCCTAGCAGTGGGGCCATTCAAGGCTGATGATGATGGTTAGTAATTAGGCCATGGTTATTTTGACTGTATGAGGATACATATCATACTTCAACTTAAAAGTCTTTTATATAAAAGTTACAGCTAGGAATAGAACTTGCTCCAACATGACACGGAGCTTAAACGCAGCGGCGGCGGCGCTAAAGCCAGGATAAAACATGTATTGAATTAAGGAACTTGGCCCGTTCCTCTGCCGGAATGAGATTTTTATTCCGGGCTATGAGCTGAATTGTGTTATGTTTCATTTCGGTGCTGTTGAACTTTTACGCGAGCGAAATAAAGTTTTAATGTGTTACTGCGAGGTGTTACTTTCGCTTGGACAGTTTGAATGTGTTTACCATGTTTTATGTTAATAATCAGTCTAAGATAGACCTATAAGGCCAAGGTAAACACATTTTTTGGATAAACAGGAATGCGCCTTTTATGTTCTGTTCGGTCAATGGTATTATTTTATATTCTTAATCATGTCCAACATAAAGTTCGTTTTTATTAATATTTTGGATATTAAAACACATATAGGTAAAGTATATTATTTTTTCTATTTAAGTCAGGCAACAATGGCCCACAGCAACATAACAATACCTTGCTGACATACATTTATTATTATTATTATTAGCCCTCATTGTGCCACTGCTGAGTAAAGGCCTCCCTCCTCCTGTTTCACTAATCGCATTACAATATATATACAATAATAAAATTAAAACTATTTTGCACGTATACATGGTGTGATGTGTGACGTAGCTAGGTGTCCGGTAGCTGACCATGGAACCGCTACAACTTGACACCCTTTGGCCAAAATTATTCTTTCATCATGGTCGACAGATAGTCGCCACAATAAATAATTAAAAAGCTGAAGTTGTCTCTAACAATAATAATAAAATATCTACAACACTAATATTCAATTAAAGTTACCTTTATGAGTCTTCGTGACATGCGAGGGGATTTTGACATGAATACTTAGCACCTGAAACATACAGAACAATTCACATTGTTTATAAAGTTTTTTATACCGTGCATTTTATATGGCTAACAGGTTTCTCACAGTAAATATTGCTGCTATCTAAAATGTCAATATATACTCATCACCGCAGTGAGCAATAACACTATTCGCCGACTGTGTAGTGGCGGCATCATATATTCATATTCTTAAAATCACGACTATTACCCCCGAAGTGTTAGTCAGAGACAGACAATGAGGACAGCAGTACTTACTTACATACTATTTCGATCTTACCGCTGTCGTTCAGAGCGTTAAAGTTTGTATGGGTCTACACAAATTTTTGTTCATTAACTTGATCTGATAGTAATGAAAATTCAGGGTAGGTCTCTAATATACTGTTGCTGCAACACCGTAACGATCGTGTTTGGCAAAACGTTGGTCCCGAACTACATTTAAATGAGACCAAATGTTTTAAGTAAATCAGTAGGCAATCAGAAAATTGTACTTATTGTACAAAAAGCAAGTCAAGCAAGGCAAAATTATAATAACAAAAAAAATTAAAATAAATTGTACAAAAACTTTAAAAAAATCACTACCTGGCAAACGAACCCACGAACTCCGCAATCCTTTAATTTTTAACACAGTTTCGTTAAATTCTAGTTTATTTGAACATTAATAAAGCAAAAAATATAATATTACGAAGGCATGCCGACCTGAATAAAAACACTGTCACCTAGATTACTTTGTGCCTGATAACCCGATTGGAAGAATGTCGAGTCTCTACATGCATAAGGCTTCTGTGCACGCAACAAAAACTAGACATAGCGAGGTTTCCAATAAATAGTTATCTTGATTACTTAAACAAGTTTAACAAAGAAACAGCCAATTAAAGTACTTCAAAGTGGCTACCTCTAAAGAAAATTCTCCAAGTTCATTTCTAGGCGCCAATCAAGGGTGAAATCTTTTGGTGTTTTGACGTGACGTGACAAAGGTTGAATAAACAACACAAACGAAACTTTACTTACAATAGATCAAAGTTATGCCGCCCTTGACTTTAACCCGCTTAACGTTTGAATACAGACGGGAAAATTAACCTTTGGCGAGAAAGTAGAGCGAGCCGGTGCCATAGTGGAGAAACAATAACAGTCGATGTGCTTTAAACTGAAAAGGAAAGCTAGCAACCGACCTGTTGAGAAAATGGTCACTTCAAGCTACCTTGCTTTTATTATATTATGTGAATGTAGTTAACATTCACATTTCTGGCCATCGGAGTGGGTTTAGTCTGTTATTTTCAATGCTTTATACTGTCCTGTTTCTGTCACTCTCTATAAATATAATCTTGAGATTTATTACACTACTTCGTACTATCTAGACACAACATTTTTATTAAAGCAATATGTACCAAAAATTGGCAGCAGTTGGATCAAAAGAGCCATAGATCGAGCATGCATTGGAAGAGGTTTATGTGCAACAGTGGACTGAAACCGGCTGATAATATAATGATGATGATACAAAAATTACCAAATACAAAACTAGAATGACATTTTCTAGAAACTATCGATTTTACTCGAAATTATGTCGTGATAAAAAAATGTTCGGTGAGATACTACTGAGTGTTTCCTACTGTGCCTAGCCGTCAGGTGTAGGGTCAGCAAAGAAACGAGGTTCACGTATTAGTTTCTTTTGGTGGCGGCGAAAGGTCAGTTGGGGTTCTATTCTGCTTATTTATAGAAGCGGTTGTAACATTATATTCCTTTTGTAATATTTTATACCTACCTACCTTTACTTATTGCGTGTGACTTTTTTTAATAGCAACAGTATTTTATAAAGTCTTATTATTTTTTTTTTTTTTGTATTCTACAACGGGTAAGCTCTTGGCCTTCATCTCACCTGATGGTAAGTGACGATTAGACCGAAGGTGGAAGCGCGCTTCACCCGGAATCCTCAACCACTGAGGAACTGGCTATCTCAACTCAAACTGTACGGAACATAACAATGCTATAAACATCGTTGTTATGGCGACAGACTTAGATAAGATGGTGGTAGCTAGCCAGGCGGACTTAACAGCCCTACCACCAACCAAACCGAGCACACAAAGATGTACCCCCGCTGGGAATCGAACCCGGGACCTCTGGGTCTGAAACCGGTGGCTTAGCCACTAGACCACAGAGGCGATTAAAAAATAATTTATTTAAATAATACAGGTACCTACACGTAAACGCACGCAAGCATGTCTTTCTTTTTATTACTATTTGATAATTTATATTACTCATTTGACATGCACGTACAGTACGATGCCTATTAAAGACAATAACCCTATTTTTATTAATGAAATTTTTGCATTCACAATGTTTCTAGTACCTATACATTTTATCCTATATCTATCTATATAGCATTGTGAATGCAAAAATTTCAATAATAATATAGATATATATATAAGCAATTACGTCTTTATCCATTGTTAAATACTTGCAATAGTATTTCTTTTGACAGTGAGGGTAGGTAAACCTTTACAGTGACGTAATACCGCTGCCTGGTTTGCAGCGTATATCATCAACTACTTGAAAGAATTCAACGAGTCTTCTGGGGTCTCGGTAGCCTAGCGTTTAGGGCAGTAAACCGGCAATCCATAGGTCACGGGTTCAAATCCCATTTGAGCTTTCCTGAGACTGGTTAATTTTTTTTCTGTAAATATATTATCCTATAATGACCCTATTGTTACAGAAAAAATAAATTTAATTTTTGTGATAGTTACAATCTAAATGAACTACAAATATGACGACCTCCTCGGTCGAGTGGTTTGTACACCAGTTTTCATGGTGTCGCCATCTCTGAGGTCCCGGGTTCGATCCCCGGTCGGGTCAATTTAGATATTATTGGTTTTTTTTTTAAATTGCCTCGGGTCTGGGTGTTTTCTATGTATAATAAGTATGTATTTAAGTATTTTAAGTATGTTTAACCGTTGTCTAGTAACCATTTAACGAGTTTCTTCGAAGCTTCTCTTGGGCTAGATAGTTGGAGTGTAGGAAAGTTTTGATTTGCTTATATAGATATATTTTTTGCTTACATAGATACACTCAAGACTATTATCCCCAAAGAGTTAGTCAGAGATTAGGCAATGAGGGATGCACTGCCAAAGTCCACATTTCATCACATAACAACTGCACATGTGCTCAGCGTGATAGGAAGCGCGCACATCGCCGCTCTATGCTGTTGGATGTATGAGCAGTCCACAGTCCGATAGTCACCATTTACAACATCCAAGAGAAGGGAAAGGGCAACTCACAGAAAAGTATTTATATATAACGCAAGGAAGAAAAAACCTTTTTCTAAAAATATCGTGTTACAGTATGACTAGGAGGAAATGTATATCCTCGTAGTCATACTGATATGGCAAATTAGTATGACCACCAGGAAACGGTGGGAAGGGGTCTTTTAAAAATTCTTTTAAAAATAGACCGCCAACACGCAGATACTTTATTTAATCATATAATTAAATACGCTTATGGGCGACAACCTAACGACCCGCATTGGGCCAGCGTGGTGGGTTATGGTCCAATCTCCCCATGTACATACATGCATAACTACACACATACATATAATCACGACTTTATCCCCGAAGGGTTAGTCAGAGACTAGGCAATGAGGACCGCAAAAGTAGTCCTCTGCCATAGTTCAGTTTCCACCAAATTGCGACTGCACATGTGCTCAGCGTGACAGGTAGTGAGCCCATCGCCGCTCTATGCTGTTATAGATGCATGCAGTCTTTAGTCCGTTAGTCCTTACGATACCAAGGGAAGAGAAGGGGTGGTAGGATTCTTTGGATGAGCCGCTACGCTACACGACTCTAGCTATGTTTTGTTGTTCATATGGAAAGGCCTGTGCCTAGCAGTGGGACGATTATAGGCTGATGGTGGGCGAATGCTAAGTTTTTTTTCTCTTAAATAATGGCTTCGTGCGATCAGCACATTTAGCCAGTGTCAAGTTTTTAATAGTAATTATTATTTTATTTACAAGTGGATGATAATGAGTGATAATGAACGTTTATTGGTAAATGTTTTTTCCTCAAACCCCTCGAGATTCAAGAAAGCTGTGGGATTTTATTGAGGTCTCACACAGACTTCTTAAAAGAATGTAAAAAGTGATGTTGCACTCTTTTGTTTTATTTGCTTACACTCATGCACGTTCACGAACACTTAACAATAAATAATCCTCCATTATTTCACATTAATATTCGACAAAACATAAATTATAGAAAATAAAACAAAACTGCAGACATGACGCTTCACTTTCCCGCCAAGAAGTCCGAACGCTAAGTTAAAAGTATTGTTGAAAACAGGTTTATATTGGCTGTGGTAATTTAAACCACTCAAATTAAATCTGGTATGCCCCAATGCTATACTTACTTTCAACACTGACAAAACAACAACTTTTTTTTTTCTTCTTTGTGGTCGAGAGTTGTCAAGCGCTGCGCCTGGTGTCCGGTGGGCCTGGGATCAATTCCAAAGTCGGACAAAGTGGATTTCAGATTTTTTTATGCATAAGCAAGCAAGCTTAAGCAGCAAGGCATCAATTCCTGACGGAATGACGGCTGAGCTTCTGAAAGCAGGCGGAAGACCGGTACTCGAAGCTCTTCAAAAACTATTTAATTCTGTCGTACTCAGAGGTAGAACGCCATAAGCGTGGCATGAAAGTGTGGTTGTGTTGATATTTAAGAAGGGCAACAAGACCCTACTGATGAACTACAGACCCATATCACTTCTAAGTAACGTTTAGCTGTTCTCGAGGGTTATAACAAATCGTCTCGTACGCTAGTTTGATGACTTCCAGCCAATCGAACAAGCCGGATTACGATAAGGCTTCAGCACCATAGACCACATACATAGGCAAGTTATACAGAAGACCGAAGAGTATAACCGGTCACTTTGGTTTGTCATTATAACCCGGGTTTGTGATCACCTAACCGCATTTGACAAACGTGGTGGTTAAACATATACCCATCAATTATAATGATGGCTTGATATCAACGATGGCGGCGTTTGCCCAGCAGTACTGTAAAAGGACAGTTTATTAGGATTTAATTTTACTATTTTTTAGTAGAATCACATACTGCTGATTGTGCAGGCCTCTATAGCACGTCATTTAATCTATCTTTTAATTTTTTTCATCTTGCTTTTGTCGTCAGTTACTATAAATATATCTAAATGTCATGATTGATAGGCTGACCATCTAGCTTTCTGTCCTCGTTTCCAGTATGATGCCAACAAAATTGCTCACGTGCGTATAAATATTTTCATACTGTCAACTACGTCAATAGCAATCATACCAGCTTTTTTTTATAGCAGAAGGAGGCAAACGAGCGAGCGGGTCACCTGATGGAAAGTAATCACCGCCGCCTATGGACTCCCGCAAAACCAGAGGAATAGGCTCGTGTCTTGAAAATCCCTAAGTCATAACGGCCCGGAAGTACCGCCGCCGAGAGCTGGTTCGACAACACTGTAGTTCGAGGCAAGAAATTTCGTGAAAAACGCACAGTAGTAGACCGCCATCCATCAAGGTGATGTGGATGGAATGACAGTCAATTACGTGTAGTGCGGTAAAGAAAATCAGCGGCAGGGATCAAACCGAACAATTCCTCAGAACACTCCCCATGATATATGCAGAGAGACGGAACGTCTCTTTAAAGAGACAGTGAATCAAGCCGACCTGAAATAACCACGTCGTCGACAATTCGAGCACCTCTGCGTTGAATGCGGTCATATGGTAGGAGTTGGTATTGGGGTTCTCCATGGGAGCAGTATTCCATTTGCGGCCTGACCTGTGCTTTATACAGTTCTAAGCAGCGGTGGGCCGGCGTGAAATAATGACCCGCTCTATTAAGCACACCCAGCTTTTTCGAATCTAATTTAGCTTTATCTTCCAAATGACCTCAAAACTGAACGTCACTCGAAATATCGACGCCAAGGATTCCAATAGTCTGATTGGTATCAAGGGAAGCTCCCTCAAAGTTCAGAGGTACGACGAAAAGATGTTTATCTACGAGTATCTTGCATGAGGAAAAGGATTCGCTTTTTTAGAATAAATCTCGCCTCCTATCAAAAGAGCAATGCTTAAGTAACAAGAAAAACCCCGGCAAAGAATTGTGTACGCAGTGATGAGATGAGAAATGGACTAGATACAATCTCACAGCAAATGTTGGCGAAGCAATGAATAAAATTTCGGTAAATGACTTAAATCTGGCTTACCTGCCTGCCGCTACAGGAAAGAAATGTTACTTCTTTACCTTTCACCACAGTGCATTGCAAACGGTATACATTGGTATGAAACAACTGGTTTGAAAAAATCATAAACATTAAAAATAATCATAATTTGAACTCTTTTTGCGGCCTAGGTCTCTGTGCTAAGTGGTTAGACCACCGACTGGTTCAATTCCCAGAGAGGACAACGCTAAGCCTGATCTTTAAGCTCTTACCATCAGCTGAGGTTTAACCAGATAAACAATTACCCCCTTGCTAACGTTACTTAACTTAAGATTTTATATCAAGGGGGTCTTGCACGAAATTGTGAAAATTTACGTATTTTTAGGTCACTTGTACAATGCCCTGAATTAGTTAAAAACATTAAAGGAACTTATATAAGTTAGCCTGATCATTGCACAAGGTCATGGCGTTTTTGAAATTTAAAACAAATTCTTTAAAAATAACAAACAATACATAAATCTAATGACTCCTAAAAACATATTTTTCCACAATTTTCTTAATTTTACGCATGAAACAATAATTCTTACATGAAAATATTTTTATTGATATTCCGCAGGGCACCACCTTCTTTATAAAGTAAATTTTAATTTTTAACACAAGCGCGTGATGGTGTTTCACATTTTGCAGAATAAAAACATTGCTCTAATTAAATTACTAGATCTGAAACTTCAAAGCAGAATTGTTCTAATTATGAATATCAATATGATTGATTTTGCTTTAAAGTTCATTATGAGACTTATGTCAGTTTTTGCGATCGCGCGGCACCCCCTTAGGTAATACATAAATAACTTTGATAAGTAAGACCTATAAACAAATCCAATATATCTTCTCTTTTCTAATAAATAGCTGTAATAACAGAAAATAAACAAACATTAAATTAGACGACCTCCGTGGTCGAGTGGTTAGCGCGCCGGGTCTGGCTCTGAGGTCCCGGGTTCAATTCCCGGTCGGGTTAATTTAGAGAAAAACTGTTTTTCTGAATTGATTTCTGGTCTGGGTGTTGTTCTATGTTTATGTAAGTATATTTATCCGTTATCTAGTTTATCTATATTAATGAGTTTCAATAGAAGCTTATCCTGGGTTAGATAATTGTCGTGAGCGTAAAAAAAAATTATATATTTATTTAATGAAAAATAAAACTTAGTATTTTGCCTTTCCCGTCGACTGTGACTTCCACACTAGTGTTTTCTTTCGCAATCGTATCTCACCGAGACTTAAGCAGCAAAAAATGGTGCAGGCGACGGAAGGCCACAACTTCAGAGGATCCTTATTTGTGGGGTGCTTTATTCTGAGCTTCACACATGACACAAGGTAAGCAAAAGCGAGTGAAGCGAAAGTTTGCTTCACTGTAATTTTGTTGCCATGGGTTAGTAAGAGAGTGGGCAATGAAGACCGTAAAAGCGTGCACTGCCAGTCCACGTTTTACCAAATGATATAACTGCACATGTGCACAGCGTGTTAGGTGGCGAGCCCACCGCCGCTCTGTGCTGTTGGATGTATGTGCAGTCTTTAGTCAGTTAGTGGCGTTTTACAACACGATTTTGTAAATAATAAAATTATTATGTCAGTCACTTCTTTCATACCGTCGCTGTATCATCAATAGACATGTAAACTACATTAATTTAAAAGTTCAAATAAAAATTATAATAGTAAGTTTTGAAATGAAACACTTTTTTACTGATTAACTCGCGTTTAATTTACTATTTACATAGTTTTTTTTATATTATCCTGATGTTTTGAACCCTTTATACAGGGTCCGTGATCACAGTCACTCTCCCTGTGACCACGGAACCTGTAAACGCGAGTTAATCCGTAAAAAAGTGTTTCATTTCAATGTGTAGTGCTCGCTTAAACTTCAGAAAACAGTAGTAAGTTTTACTAAATACTGTGTAGATATTTAATTTATTAAAGTTCGGTCAACAACATGAATTTATAACTTTGAGGCAATAAGTTTGCTACGATTTAAATATTTTGAAGGCTTTGACGTTGTGGACACAATTCTATTGGTTCTTATAATAAGCTACTTATCGAAAGCGAACTTGGTGTTTAGAACTTTTTCATTTAACTTGGTCTATTTTTTTATTTATTTTGTCTACTCCCCGACTGTACCTCGATTTCCAGTCATTTTGTAATTCTGGCATTGAGAAAATCAGTCATTTTGGGTTTCAGGCATTTTGAGACTAAGGCATATTGAGATTCAGACATATGAAATTTTCGTAATGGGGTTTAGTCAGTATGAACCGGAGCGTTGTATAAAGGTACACTTAACAAATAGAAATTATAAAAATATATATAATTGACCGTGTAGCTTAACGTGAAAGAATACTACGACACACCACTTCCCTTGGGGGCCGTAAAAGGCAACTAACGGACTAAAGACTGTACATACTTCCAACAGCATAGAGTGGCGATGGGCTCACCAGCTGTCACTCTGAGCACATGTGCAGTCGCTATTTGGTGAAAAGTGTGCTATGGCAGAGGACTGCTTTTGCGGTCCTCATTGCCTAGTCTCTGACTAACCCTTCGGGGATAATAGTCGTGATTATACGTATGTTTATAAATAATAAACAATAGTTCATTATGGCTGTCTATCTTTTATTAGAAAAATTGCTGCTATTTTTGTAAGTACTTTCTAGAGACATATGAATACAGAGTTTTACGGTGCGTTTATATAAGTAGGATTTCGGTAGAATTTCAGTAGGAGCCGGCTAACGAGGTCCATTTCCTGCTCCTCAGACAAGGCCCGTCATTAGCCCTTTGTGACCCTTGAGGTCCCAACCTTTTTGGAGCATTCACCGATGGACGTCACGTCTTGAAAGCCCTTTTGTTACACTTATCAGGCTGCGCGACTGTCTTTGCATATTTAACAAATAAGTGTGTTATAAAAGACACCTTTTACTTATTTGAAGTAATTTAGTTACATTCTTTTATATTGCTCTGTTTTAGATATGAAATTTTTATTTGAAATCGGGGCGATACTAACCTACGTAGTTTTTATCTATTTCTGACGAACATCATTTTATTAGAATACGGCATATTAATTCAGATTGAATTTTATGAACTAGATCTAGTAGAATTACAGGGCGTATTGGCATGAGCAATAGAACATAAGATTATTCATACCATCGAGTTCTATGTGGTGAATAGGAAGGGGTGTAGTACCACTTATCCCGATGTCGCCTCTGGCCTCGGCGTATGCGATGTAAACATTGAAGAAAATATTTAAGAGACATTTAAAGTGTATCTGGGTATTAGTAATATATACAGTACGTATAAGTACATTTACACCACTAACCAAAAGCTTTTACCTGTTCATCCGATTAATAAAATAGATAAATAAAACCTGTGTGGGTGGCGGCCACAGACCAGCTCATTAAGAGAATAACCCATATTATCTTCCCTTAGGTATCGCTAAGGGTGACTAATGGACTAAAGACTGCACATACATCCAACAACAAAGAGTGGCGATAGGATTACTACCTATTACGCTAAGCATATGTGCAGTTTCATTTGCTGTGTTATGGACTGAGGCCGTATACTGCTTCTGCAGTCCCCATTGCGTAGTCTCTGACTAACCCTTAGGGGGTAATAGTCGCGAATATGTGTGTATGTTTTTAAAACCACCGCAAATGAAAATCCTTACGGATAATGAAGTCTCAGGAAGCTCGAATAGGATTCGAACCCATGACCTTTGGATTGCCGGTCCACTGCTCTAACCGCTAAGCTACCGAGACCCCAGGAGACTCGTTGAATTCTTTCTAGTAGTTGATGATTTACGCTGCAAGCCAGCGGTAATACGTTACTGTGAAGGTTTACTTCCACACAGTCGAAAGGGATACTATTGCAAGTATTTAACAATCGATAAAGACGTAATTGCTTATAATTTTTTTGTTGAAATTTTGCATTTACAATGCTATTGGATAAAATGTTTACTAAAAAAAATCAAGCAGTCTCAAGAAGCTCGAGCTTTTTTTCTTGTAAACATTTTATCCTATGTCTATATAGCATTGTGAATGCATAATTTCAACATTAAATACAATGACGTCGATAACACTGCGACTTTTACAAATTATTATGTCCTGGAAACGATTTTACTCTTCTACGACAATGACGAAGCTACAGTGACAATTTCAAATTAAGGCTACACTCTAAATTGGCTCAGGCCCTCACTGCATTACTCTTGACCTCTTCCGGCGGTCGAACCGGGACCTGAGCGTGACGCGGCGGCGATTTCTCAAAGTGCGCGTGACAGCTACGTGACGACGCCGACGTTTCGGCATAAATCACGGACGGGTCGCCGCGTATCCATTTAAACTGCTGATATTGTTCAAGGGTACTTCGGTGAACATATTTAAATAAAAAAATCCTTTCGACAAGGAGTACGATCCCACTACGCGTTAAAGAATGAGATTTAGGTTAACTGATGTGTTTTCCTTTTTAAGAAATTAGTAAAGGAATCTTTACGGAGTTGGAATCTTGCAATATCTATTATATTATATTTGTACCTATATGCTAAGAATATTTCAATCAGACATACCGTTTTCTTATGTGCCATGTAAGTGGATAAAAAAATTACAGTTCAGGAAAATCGACTTTATACTTTAACCAATCGAGCGTGCACATGAAACACATACACACACATACACACACAAATGGCTAATCAACAATATTCTAAAGAGAAACTTATTCAAAAATAATAAAACTGACATAACCTTGTTTAGACGGTTTGGATATTATGTAGAAAGGGTAAGTACTATGACAAACAAATCATATTATTTTTTTAAATTATTTTTTAATAACTAACTATATTATCACGCCACGTAACATTTGCGTGTAATAAAACAACCCAATAAACCGATATTTTGCAAGTTTAATCTATTCCCCGCAGCATCGCCAATAGCCGTACAATTGCGCACACATGCGTGGGGCGGATTCGCCGCCTTATTCACGGCGCTTGGGAACCGTGAACGAAGCTATTCTGAAGTCGCTGTCTTGAAAACCACAAAACCGTATTCTAAAGCTTTTATTTACTTATTTTTATTTATTTCTGCAACGGGTAAGCGCTTGGTCTTCGTCTCACCTGGAAGTAAGCACGATAAGGCCGAAGGTGAGAGCGCGCTCCACCCGGAATCCTCAACCACCGATGAACTGGCTATCTTATCTCAAACTGTCGGAACACAACAATACCATAAACATTAGATAAGATAGTGGTAGCTAGCCAGGCGGACTTAACAGCCCTGCCACCAACCAAACCGAGCACACAAAATGTACCCCCCGGTGGGAATCGGACCTCTGGGTCTGAAACCGGTGGCTTAGCCACTAGACCACAGAGGCTTTGACCACAGATTGAGCTCGATCGGGTGTTGGACCTCATTTCTAAATGGGGCTCCGATAATCTGGTGGAGTTCAATGCCAAGAAAACACAGGTGTGCGCGTTCACAGCGAAAAAGTCGCCATTCCTTCCCCTTCCCTCTCTTCAGGGTACATCTCTAGGCCTGCAGAGCAGTATTAACATGCTCGGTATGAATATCCGCTGCGATCTGAACCAAAAGGACTACATCGAAACCGTGATTAAAAATGCCTCACGTAAACTCGGTGTCCTGAACAAGGTGCGGCGATTCTTCACGCCTGATCAGTTGTGTCTATTATACGAGACACAGGTGCGGTCTTGCGTGGAGTATTGCTCTCACCTTTGGGACGGCTCCGCAAAGTACCTTCTCGATGCCTTGGACAGATTGCAGCGCCGCGCTGTGCGCATTATCGGCAATGCGGAGGTCACTAAAACTCTCGAGCCTTTGCAATTGCGTAGAGATATTGCGTCAATCAGCGTCTTTTACCGTTTATACCATGGCGAGTGCTCTGAAGAACTCTTTGACCTCATCCCTCCTTCTCCCTTCCTCCATAGGAGTACGCGTGCTGCTCTCCGGAGTGACCAATTTACAGTCTCTAACATTCCATCACGCACAAAGAAATTTGGTGACTCGTTTCTTTGTCGCACTTCCAAAAGATGGAATAGTCTACCAGCACACGTATTCCCTCCTACCTATGACATAGGGTCCTTCAAACGAGGCGTGAAGAAGCACTTTGTGGGCCGGCAGAGTGAGGGTGACTGATGCTACGTCTCTTACGCTGCACCAGTTGTCCTCGCACCTGGACTTCATTTCTACTTAACATCAGGTGGAGTGGGGTCATTTGCCAGGCTAAGCATAAAAAGAATAAAAAAAATCTAGTAAACAATTATATGGATATATTTTATTACAAATTTATTTTAAATACTTTTATGTTTAACTTTGCTTTCTTTTATGCTATTTTACTTATAATCCAGTTCTATGTTCTGTTGCTTATACTACAGAAGTATACGGGGCGTCCCACGGAGGAAAAGTACCTTGAATATTGTAGATGGAACATTAAACTGAAAGAAGACATTATTTGAATTTAAAAAAATAATCTAAACTGCATCCATATATATTTAAATAATTACATGGTTGAACCG
This sequence comes from Scoparia ambigualis, assembly GCA_963921215.1. NCBI lineage: Eukaryota > Metazoa > Arthropoda > Insecta > Lepidoptera > Crambidae > Scoparia > Scoparia ambigualis. Next base: position 1,969,711 of record OY992509.1, read on the forward strand.
GAAATCGAACCCGTTACATGATAAAAATAATCACCTGTAGCTTTATCATACCAGTCGAAAGGCTTCATCATAAAGATTATTTTTTGCTAAATAATAAAGTGTCACAAATAAAAGGAAGACCATGAATTTTAACATTTTTAATACAAAATTAATCAATCTATTAAATGCTCAAAGTGAGTCCCTTCCTGTTGAGTACAAAGTAAAGATAAAGATAAAAGATAAAATATTCTTTATTGTACACCAAATTAACAATAAAAGGACAAACACAAAGTAACATACAATTGGCGGCCTTATCGCTAAAAAGCAATTTCTTCCAGGCAACCGTGTTGGACTGGATAGAAAGTGAAATTTAAAAGGGCAGTTATGGTGGTTCAATATAAATTAATTAGACATAGATAAACAAATAAAAATAAATAATCATGCTTAAGCATATCAATATTATACATAGATAGTTACATATATAAATACTTATAAAATTTTCTATCTAAACATACTAAAATCACAAAGACGTTGACAGTGACAGATAGTGTTCTCTAACCTGTCGTTTAAAGCTGTCCAAGGATTGGGCACGCTTAATATCTGTAGGCAATGCATTCCACAGACGGGCATCTTGAACGGTAAAAGACTTATCGTAAAATCTGGTGGAGTGCATAGGTATTTCCAACTTCAAGTTCTCCGATGATCTCAATACACGAGAATGCGTGTCATCAAGGAAGTTAAAGCGTTTCCTGAGATAAGGTAGGGAAAAGGGATTGAACAGAATACTGTAAAGCAGGGAGACGATATGTAAATTCCGGCGAAGGCGAATTGGCAACCACTTGAGCTTAGCACTGTTTTGATTATTTCTCTCACTGTCGATTTTTTGATCTTGTCGTGGTGGATATTTAGAATAATACGTCTAAGTTCTGCTTGTAGCTCGTGGACACTTTCATACTGGTTACTTCTCAAGTGGGTACATTTATTTATTTATTTATTTTTTGCAATTTTTTGCAAATTTATTAGTAATAGGTACTTATGATAATGTCAGTTGTATGTCCTTACGGCAATGTCAGCTTTTAATTTTTCTGAACAAAATTTCACATCAAATGTTAAAATTCATGGTCTTCCATTTATTTGTGACACTATGTTATTTGACAAAAAATAATCCTTATGATGAAGCCTTTCGATCGGTATGATAAAGCCCTGTAGCTTTATCATACCGATCGAAAGGCTTCATTACTTTTCTCATGTAACGGGTTCGATTCCCGGTTCAACTATGTAATTATTTAAATATCCATGAATGCAGTTTAAATTGGTTTTTTAAATTCAAATAATGTCTTCTTTTAGTAAAATGTTCCATCTACAATATTCAAGGTACTTTCCCTCCATGTGGCATATCCGTGGGACGCCCTGTTTAATAAAGGTATTAGTAGTGCTTGTATAGTCCGATTTACTTTAGCCAGCTAGATCATATTGTATTTATTTGTCAAATAGAATTTAAATCACTCTTATGTTTAAATTGTTTTGCTTTGAATCCCCAGTAGCTGCGAGCAATCCGTTTAAGTTTCTGCAAATGTAATTACAGATAGCCGTATGGTGATCATAAGCCTTTAAAGGAAAGCTCGGTAAGGACAAATCTAGGTCTCTCAGACGTCACGGTCGTTTGATCTAGTAATTAAAACTTTCCTCAGTCGCTAGCGGCCTTTGTCTTCAGCCTTTTCATGCTGAGGCAAGGCGTTTTGATTTGATGACCTCATCGGATTAGTGAGTCTCAAATCTTTGGCAGCGGCGGCTTTTGTGTTCCAAAAGGCTGTGTGGGACCATTCTACGTTTTCTAATGCAATAAGAAAAGAGCCTTGTTTAGTTCCAATTTATTTTATAGCTGAAGATTAATATTAAATGAGTCAGTGTTAAGATCACAATTATCTCGCTCTTTTCGTTAAAATGGAATATATAAGGAGTATTTTCTTTATTTTAAGTTTATTTGTTTTTTAAACTGTTGACTAAACACAAAGATGAAAAATGTGATCATGATTACTGTAGTAGTAGTACTGTAGTACTGAAATAAAAGTAAAAGCTAAATTGTCTTAAAGTCTGAAAAACAAATACAATTTCTTTGAAATTCATTAAGTTTTCCTTGAATTATATTAAGGCCAGCTTTGAGGAATTGTGTAGTGAGCCTTTCCCGGAGTGTTTGAAAGACGAAGCTGTATCTAACAGGCGGTCTGATACCACAAATAGTTTCATTGATTTGTAATTAGAAGTAGCATCCCATCGCTTAATTAATTTTCTTGTTTGATACCTCACTATCACAGTGTCTTGTCTAATAGTTTTTTAAACTTTGGGAATGACAGTAAGTATCTTTTTTTGGTGAGTATAAGCCTTAAGGTTTGGACGGTTTTTACTACTTTTCTACTGAATGTAGAACATGTTCAAACCTTTGAACCAATTTATGAAAGGGGTTTTAACGCTTGCTTTACTAAAATAGCTATCTTAGGCAAACCTTTTAATTTCCAAAGTTCCAATCGAGTTGTCACATCCGTTGTTAAAAACTGTGATGAGTAAGTCATATTAATTTCAATAAACATATACGTAAGAATTCAGTGCTTCGGAATCGATATTTTTTATCTACTTAATTGCAATCCATCATACAGTCAATACCATAGTAATTGGTAGATCCTGTTTGTTGGTGGTGTTTCGATTCCACGTTTTAAAAAAAAATACATTGTTAATAGTATTCGTTCATTCTAATGGGCAGCAATTTATTATTCCTGATCATTATTAGGTGTTTATATCCTGAGTTTTTTGAATCTAGAATAAACCGGATAACTTCTAAAAAGTCTGTATGAATATTCGACTGGATCGTTACTTTCAACCAAGTAGTCAAATGAAAGACCTTGTAGTCAATTGAAAGACTTTATTATTTAAAAAATACAGGAGTGTTTATTACAAACTTTGGATCTTTCATCGGTCGTTTAGATACACAACCTTCCTGCATAATGTTCAAATAGAAAACTGCAGATGGCTAAAGTTATCCTTTCAAAGATGCACTTTTCTTATTAAACTTTTTACACGGGACTTTTTGTCCCTCTAGTGAAATGAAATTCTCTGTGTAAGTTGCTCGCAGCGCCGCATTAAGCTCTGTTATTTAAATTTTGTTTGCATATTGTGAGTTGGTTAACTATTTAGGAACGTGCGCATTAAATATTTCATTAAATCAACATGGCGGTGTTATGAATAGCAAATTATATATTAATTTAGTGGTAAATATGGTTGTAAGTTAGGTAGGAAGTGTTATATTAAATATTATATTTTACGTGTTGTTTTCAACACTACACATTGTAAAGAATCACTTTTTAGGGATAATGTCGACTAAACTATCAATTAGTTATTTACTCGTGACGTTGTGTTCGTGACGTGTTTTGAAATTCTAAAACTTACTCGTAATATTTTTGTAACGAAATGTCAACGCCTTCTTTGTTATTAGAAATATCAAATTGTATTCTAGACTCAAAAATAACACTATAAATATGTATTTATGTATTGCCTTTTTTTGTTAAATAAAATATATAGATTCAATAATTAATAAATAATAAATTAATACACAATCCTGTAGCCATAGTTGCTGGTTAAAATGTTTGCGCACAGTATAGTCTGGATGACTACCACCCTTATTAATACTTTTTCCACCAAGCAGCAGTCTTCTGTGACATTCTGCTCTAGTTCGAAAGTCAGATTAAATTACTGAGCTAAATTCATACATAACATCTAAATAACTAAGTTCATAGTGTCTGCAATGCACGCATAGCAATACCCATGCAAACAGCGGTGTTGCGAACATCTGACTGACGTGATCGCTTATCAAATTCCAAATTCTAATAATTTATTGCATTTAGTGTGTTCGTGAGTCTATATTGCGGAAGACCTGGTACTGAGAAGAACCGGCAAGGTAAGGCATCTTAAGGATCATCAGGAGAATAACAATTAGCCAACTTAATCGTAACTGCTTACCCTAAGACGGAGCCGTATGCTTTTAGCCGGCATAATCAAATCAAACCAAAACATCGAAACTTCCACTATGTACCTACCTACCTAACAATTTGACCAATTTCGATGAAGTTCAGAACATCTTGGAACTGGGATGATTGCATTCATCAAAGAGCAACTCGGCGTCTGGTTCCAAAGTCCGCGCCGTTAAGCTTTATAGAGACACTTAATAGTAGGTACACAAGAGAGCTCCGTAATGTTTGGGGAAAGGAATTTTCCATCTCGTCGTTAATATTGAAGAGCCTTGAACAGTGAAGTATCGCTTATTGGTATCGTTAAGACCATAGACACGGCAATATTCTATCCGACAGGATGGAATTAGATTTCTCTTCAAATATTTAAGAACAATTTAAGTTCGATAGTGAGGAGCTCGTTGGCGCGTTCGGCTTGCGATCTTGCCCGCTAAGCAACTTTCGCAATGCCGGGTCGGTTGATGGGCGACCAAAAACATGTCAAGCTCCTCCGTGCTTCGGAAGGCACGTTAATCCGTTGGTCCCGGTTGTTGTCGTAATATGGCAATCGTTAAAACCCACCAACCCGCATTGGGCCAGCGTGGTGGGTTATAGCCCAATATTCCCACGTGCTATTATCCACGTGGGAGGCCTGTGCCCAGCAGTGGGACATTTATTAGCTGATGATAATGATAAAGTGTCAATAGTACAGCGGCTAAGGCGTTTGGTTTGCGATCGTGCCAGTCAAGCGACTTTCGCAGTGCCGGGATGGGAACCAAATTAGAATCATCTTGATCATCTCCATGTTAGGAAAGCACCTCGATTGCAATCATTAAAACCCACTAAGCAGCATTGGGTCAGCATGGTGGAATAAGGCCCATTCTTCCTATGGGCTGTTGTCTATGTGGAAAACCAAACCAAACCGCCTCTGTGGCCTAGTGGCTAAGCCACCGGTCTCAGACCTACAGGTCCCGGGTTCGATTCCCAGCGGGTGGTACATCTTTGTGTACTTGGTTTGGTTGGTGGTAGAGCTGTTAAGTCCGCCTAGCTAGCTACCACCATCTTATCTAAGTCTGCCGCCATAACAACGATGTTTATAGCATTGTTGTGTTCCGACAGTTTTGAGATAAGACAGCCAGTGCCTCAGTGGTTGAGGATTCCGGGTGAAGTGCGATTCCACCTTCGTTCGGCCTTATCGTAACTTTCCATCAGGTGAGATAAGGCCAAGCGCTTACTCGTTGTAGAATAAAAAAACAACAGTTGAACGGTTATGGACACGGGTCCGGTTGTGTTTTCAGAGGTACTACGGGGTTCCGGTTCAAGCCCCCCGCTGGTCATGCCTTTACCCAGGCGCCTCCGGTGGGATCCGGACATGGGTTGGACTCGTAGTGGCGTGTGGTTAGCTGTAGAGCTTGGGAATGTTTGTTTGTCCTGGTATTGTGTGCCAGGACTTCCAAACTCGTGCACAGCGAGCGGGGCCTAGTAGCGGTCTCTGAGGGGCCAGAAGCGAAAAGTCCTGCGGGGAACGTGAGTTTCCCTTATAGTTGGCAGCTATGTCCGGTGGTTTTCATTGGACATTGGTGTTGACATCTCCGGTACTAGTCTGGATAACTAGTAGAGGCGGCCTCCTAGATGCCGTAAGTCTCCGGTCCAGCCAGCCGCGTAGGACGTGGGAACTGGCTAGGCGCCCGGATGGGTTCCTAGAAGTGAGTGTGCTTACTACTCCGCTACCAAGGTGGACACTTGGGAGTCAACTTTAGAGTCGACGACCCTAGCAGTGGCAACTGCGAGTTGTGCCCTTCGTGCAACGAGAAGTGAGCGAGCTTGACAGCTCCGGTTACCTATCTGGACAATAGGCAGTGAACTACACGTGTTCACGGGGATACTCTCCTGAGACACTAGTCTTATGAGTACCGAATGCATAGCGCGCTGCGGCGGGCACTAATTTGGCGTGAAGACCTAACGTTGGTGGTCTCCTGCGCGAGTGTTCTACTGGCGCAGGGACGTCTGGCACTTCTTGCATAACCTAACAGTCGGTCTCGAGGTGCCAGTACAAAATAAAAACTTAGTGAAGTAAGGAGGGGGGGATGATCATGATTATGTCCCTATCTACTGACCCCGATAGATAGGGTATCACAGCTGGAACTACGGGTCCGGCTGTGTTTTCAGGGATACTACGGAGTTCCGGTTCAAGCCCCCCTCTGGTTGTACCTTGACCGGCGCCTCCGGCGGGATCCGGACGTGGATTGGACTCGTAGTGGCTCGTGGTTAGCTGTTGAGCTTGGGTATGTTCGTTTGTCCTTGTATTGTGTGCCAGGACTTCCAAACTCGCGCACAGCGAGCGGGGCCTAGTAGCGGTCTCTGAGGGGCCAGAAGCGAAAAGCGGGGAACGTGAGTTTCCCTTATAGTTGGCAGCTTTGTCTGTTCTCATTGGACATTGGTGTTGACATCTCCGGTACTAGTCTGGAGAACTAGTAGAGGCGGCCCCCTAGATGCCGTAACCTCCGGTCCAGCCAGCCGCGTAGGACGTGGGAACTGGCTAGGCGCCCGGATGGGTTCCGAGAAGTGAGTGTGCTTATTTCTCCGCGACCAAGGTGGACACTTGGGAGTCGACTTTAGATTCGACGACCCGAGCAGTACGAGTTGTTCCGTTTGTGCAACGAGAAGTGAGCGAGCTTGACAGCTCCGGTTACCTATCTGGACAATAGGCAGTGAACTACATGTGTTCACGGGAAAACACTTCCGAGACACTAGCCTTATGAGTACCGAATAAAGTGCGCGCTTCGGCGGGCACAAGCATTGCGCTCTTGTCTTGTGTAGGTCACAACGCCAAATCGGTTCGAAAGTCAACTTGGTGGGAGAAGAACAATTGGATACAATATAGCTTTGATTACCTGTAACATAACTGTAATGGATTGCTTGAAACTGTCTTGTGGTTGTAGATAATATTTGATTTACAAATCTTATGTGTCTTTGTAATTGGAGTTCTGATACAATAAGACATCATACATTAATTGTTATTCTAAAGATCAACCTGATTCTTAATAAAATTAATGATCTGTGTCCATCTGCTTTTCTTAACTGAAACACTAAGACAGCATTAAATACTATATAATAATAATATACAAATATAGAAATAAATATGTTTGTACGAAATATGATATACTTAAGCCAAGTTTAATAATTTTAGCCACCTTTTGTATTAAAAGGAAGCGCACTGATTAGTGCCCAATGAATATAATTTATATTGTGTCTCGTGTCGCCACTAAGTGTTGCACTCTCTGTCTCTATCTATGAAAGATAACCAAATGAATAATAAAATGGAATACCTGCCTTATGCTTTAAAATTATAGTTTGCTCTACGAGGTGCTTATTATGTCTAATTCTGTTCCAAAACTTTTAGAACAAGACCAAGTGCTATACGTTATAATTACGCAAATGGTGTTCTGACAAGCTCGTAGTTTTAATGCGGCTGTAGAATGCGCTGAAAGTGTAATTGTCCAGAGTGTACTGTTTACTGAATACTGCGTTACGACCTTTGCCGCCTCTACGCCAAGGGAATATAACTTCACCTTCCCCCATTTTCCACTTGTTTATGACGCAAAGTTTCTCTACAAAAAACTGTCTTAAATTATTCATTATTGCATACAAAACAACTTAAAATTTAAGCGCTGTCCGCATTACCTCGGGTCGTGATAAATTCCGTGCGATTTTATGTACCGAGCAATATTTCGCATTTCATTACGGAGCCAGTTTAGCGAGATGGTCCGTAGTTTCGGGACATTTTACTGCTTCTTTTAAAGTTAATTTAATATTTCCACGAAAAGTCACAATAGTCTTGAATACCTCACTTCTCGTTCTTCGAACAAAGCACTTCTGTTGTCGATTGCATTTTGATGGTCATTGTCGTTTGAGGAACTCGATTCATGTTAAAGATCTTTATTAATTGTAAGTCTGCAGATAGGTGACCATATTGTTTTCTGAGGTTTAGGCGAGCACTACACATTGAAATGAAACACTTTTTTACGGATTAACTCGCGTTTAATTTACTATTTACATACTTTTTATATTATCCTGACGTTTCGAACCCTTTACAGGGTCCGTGGTCACAGGGAGACTGACCATTTTTAATTACGACATGTTGGTCCTAATTGATATCCTAAAATGGCAGTCAGTGATCTTCCCATGTGTTGTGATAATAATGTGGAGGCCTGAGCTCACCCGTGTGATGTTTATAAGCGGATGATGATGATGGTAATATTGACGGTCTCTGTTACTTTTAACCCCTTGTCAGCCGCGTTCTCTCTTTATGAGATCTAACAATTGAATTTCTACTGTATCTGGTTTAACGGCAGCAGCGATCTCTTATATAGGTGTATAGTTTGAAAAGTTATGTAGAATGTTGTATTGTTATTCTTTTTATAGTCAAGTTGGTAGATGATTCCGCTCTGCCTGATCCGCGGTAGCGTAGTCCAGAATAAATAAACGTTTTAGCTTCGTACTTACTTATATACTTAAATGCGAACACAGCTAGTGAATCAGGTATATGCCACAGCAGCCGCCCCCACCTTGCCGATCCACACGCTGCTTTATCACACCGTGCGGTGTGGACTGTGGTACGCACTTAAGGCGAGGTATTCCGAGCGCTTCTATCTCGCTCTCTCGGCGGTACGACGGTAAGGGACGGGTATAACAGTGAAGCGGCATAAATATTCGAGTTTTATAGGTTTTTTGATAATAAAGGAAAAACAAGTCAAATTAAAAATATGTGTCTTTTGCATTCACTAGATAATAAAAAGTTTCTTCTATATTGCTAAAAAAATAAGACATTAAAAATGACTTACAGCTCTTTTAAATGTTGAACAGAGCTATCTTTGAGGTTTTTTTTTATCGAGTGAAAACATTTATATTGGTGGCGCTGGCGGTACAAATCGAAATTGTTAAAAATGGGAAAAGAGCGCCTTAACGGACCCCATGTTGGAAATAGGGAATTGGAGATAGGATAGGAAGATGTGTGCCGGGAGAGCATTTAACATTTTATGTGTACGGTCGGCCTCGGCAGTAGTTTAACACTTGAGTGCCAATAACACACCTCAGGCTGGACTCTTCATCCTGACCTTTCACACTGACCTATCCTGTACATTTATCTCCTCCGTTTTATACCATTTAGTCTATTTTTATCTAATATACTTACTAATGTTTATTATTCTTTAATTTTTTTTAGTTTTAAGTATATAATATTTTTTTCTTCCTAATACTATTATGTGCATTGGTCCGTGTTGTAGTGCCTTCTACAGTTTTTCTCACCCAAAGGTTTCTCCTGGCAGAAAGTGCTACCCTGGCATTAAGGCTGCCTTTTGTCATACTGAATTCTTTGTTTGGTGTTGTATTGTTTGCTTGACTCGTTCGCTACGATAGGTTCGAATAGTGCAACTATAATGCATGATCGCAGTGTAGTTGGTACGACATGGTGCTAAAGTTGCTAGAGTGTTAATCTATTTCTATAGCACCATACATGACGAATGCGATACGAGTAATATGGCCGGCTGAATGAAAACTAACATTTTCAGTTAGTTACCACGTGGCGGCGTCAAAAGGAATCCTTTCCGACGGTAATTAGTTAATGGGGTCAGAGTCCCTTTGGCAGCGATGGCGGCGGTGGCGGCGGCAATCATAAACGCGTCCTAACTGTTAATTAGATTCATTTGACGATAAATATCTGCAGGTATGCGATGTGTTAGCTTTAACTTTTCCTGCCGTATTATAGCGGCCAATTAAAGAATACTCAACCCCTCTTTTCCCTTGGGTGTCGTTAAGGCGACTAACTGGTTAAAGACTGCCCATACATCCAACAGCATCGACAGGCTCTTATCACCTATCACGCTGAGCACATGTGCAGTTGTAATTTGGTGAAAAGTGGACTACGGCAGAGGACTGCTTCTGCGGTTTTCATTTCCTAGTCTCTGACTCACCCTTTGCGGGTATTAGTCGTGAACTTAGATGAATAATTGGTCTCGCTGCGCTCGACTAGATACCTCCGTCGTAGTTGTAAAATGCTTGTACACAAATACTACGCCGAAATAGGCGTACCCGAGAGTCAGTCACACTGATAACTGTGTGTAAAGTGTACATACCGAATTTTTTATTAAATTTTGGGCATAATTCAAAGTAAAATGCCAGTTTGCGTAATAAAACTGTGTAAAAATAATACTACAAAAAAATAAGGACAGCATTCTTGCAAATTGTTATAGATGAGTTGCCGCATTTACGGAGCTGTGGCTTTTAGATAGGGTGGTATCTAGTCGAGCGCAGCGAGACCAATTATTCATCTAAGGTCGTGAATATAATTATGTATTACAAAAACTTACATACATATGTACATCCACATGAATGTAAGTTTTTGTGGCTTTAAATTGGATTAACGCCTATTCTGAAGTTGTTTAGTTTTTAAATTGGACTTCATGATCTGAGTAAGTATAAGTGACGACCCGGAAGCATTTTAATTATATCACCTGGAGAACTTTACTGACTATCCTACTAATATTATAAACGCGAAAGTTTGTAAGTATGGATGGATGTTTGTTACTCTTTTACGTAAAAACTACTGAATGGATTTGGATGAAATTCGGCAAACAGATAGTTTATAACCTGGATTAACACATAGGATACTTTTTATCCCGATATTCCCACGGGAACGGGAAACACGCGGGTGAAACTGCGAGCGGCCTCTAGTGTACCATATAGGGCCATTTCTATTATCAAAAATTAAAATGACTACAGTGTAAAGAAAAATTATGTAGGTTTTTATTAATCACCATCGAGCCCTATGTTACATTAATGTCTGGAAAAAAAATGGGTGCTAATAATTTAATGTCGAGTCATTGGCACATTATAAGTTATAAACGAAGGCATTTCTCGTGAAACAAATGTAATTTCGGTGAACGAGCCGGCTGAAAGAGGAACGGCGCAAAAACGTTACAATTTATGGTAATCGAGTTTACATATTATAAGCCTAATGGGAGGGCTCCGAGAAACGGTCATGCCGGAGGTGTTCCGCTGGCCAGCTGAAGGCTTTGTTTGTTACTTGTTTACCACTGCTCTGCAACTGTCAGAGTATGATTACACTGTTGAGATGTAGTAGATAGTTAGTTGGAGTGCAGGATGAAAAGATCACTATAAAACGAAAGTAGAAATGTATTTACGTAAAGTTACAAGTAAGTTGAAAATAGACGACGACGAGATTTGACGACCTCCTTGGTCGAGTGGTTTGTACACCGGTTTTCATGACGTCGCCATCTCCGAGGTCCCGAGTTCGATCCCCGGTCGGGTCAATTTAGAAACTATTGTTTTTGTAAATTGTCTCGGGTCTGGGTGTTTTCTACGTATAATAAGTATGTATTTAAGTATTTTAAGTATGTTTATCCGTTGTCTAGTAACCATTTAACGAGTTTCATAACGAAGCTTCTCTTGGGCTAGATAATTGGTGTGAGTGTAGGAAAGTTTTAGTTTAGTTTAGTTTTTTAGACGATTCTTTTCTCTAATGTTAAACCGAGTTGGCTGGCGTTGTAAATTGCACTGGATTAAAAATAAGTTATTTATTATAATATAATATGATACCTACAATATGTTGCGACGGGCAATGACACGTGCGTGTGACGTTGTGCTGTATTAGCAAAAGTTTAATAAATAGTACAGTATGTCGTACAGTCAGATAACTAGTATATTACTGGAATACATTAAGTATCTGTGTGGTGGCTAATTATTGAGAGAATTGTATCTTTTTCTCTTAAGAGTCGTAAAAGGCCGTTACCCGTGTCGCGCGGCGGTGAAAGAATACTTGACCCCTCTCTTCCCTTGGGTGTCGTAAAAGGTGACTAACGGACTAAAGACTACAAATATGTTCAGCAGCATAGAGCGGTGATGCGCTCACCACCTGTCAAGCTGAGAATATGTGCAGTCGCTATTTGGTGAAAAGTGGACTATGATGATAAAGGACTGCTTTTGCTGTCCTCATTGCCTAGTCTCTGACTAACCCTTCGGAAATAATAGTCATGATTATATGTATATATATATCGTAAAAGGTGAATAACGGACTAGAGACTGCACATACAACATACAACCAACTTATCACTAAGTAAAGACAAGAGAATCAATATTGCAAAAAAATTATACAAACAAGTATTTGTAAAAGTTTGTCTGTCAACATTGTCTTTAACTGCCCTGACCCATGAGTCACATAAATTACATGTGATACTGAATAATTGATTATCTATTGTTATAACTAATGGGTAGTTAACAAAGACAGTTTGAACACTATCCTAACCAACCGTAGTTGCTGTGTCCGCAGCGTTAATCGGACATAGTCACTGGTTGTTACCTCTCGTAACAATTCGGACACTATCCTAACCAACAGTAGTTGCTGTGTCCGCAGCGTTAATCGGACACAGTCGCCGGTTGTTACCTCTCGTAACAATTTGGACACTATCCTAACCAACCGTAGTTGCTGTGTCCGCAGCGTTAATCAGACACAGTCGCCGGTTGTTACCTCTCGTAACAATTTGGACACTATCCTAACCCACCGTAGTTGCTGTGTCCTCAGCGTTAATCGGACACAGTCGCCGGTTGTTACCTCTGGTAACAATTTGTTGTATGTTTGCCACCAGTTTCACGAGAAGTTTAAGATTTTCAGTGCGTTCAGTCGCCGCTACCAGATACTGCAACCGCGTTTTTGTGTGACGGTGTCAGACAAGAAAGTTTCTTCGTTTTCACAGTGCCTGAGACTATGTCAGCTACTCCTCGTGTAAACATATTAGACAAATAGCCGTCATATCCACAGTGACGTCACCAGAGTCGGGAGGTCGTCTGGAGCGATGGGCCCATCTCCCAGCAATCATGCGAAGGGCCGGCAATGGCGCCGGTTATGCGCCATAACCCTTAACAGTGACTTCACGCATTCGCCGCCATTGACAAATTGGTCCTGCGATATTGTGCGCTAAATGCTTTATTGGCAATGTTATTGTGACTTGATATTGCTCGCTTGTTTATAGTTCAGATTTCATTTTCTTATTATACTGTTATGTGCTGGTTGTGAATGATAAAATAAGAAAAATTTGTTGCTTTTATAATATTTTTAAAGGTCATTTATTTACAATCCTCTTTGAATGAAGGCTAGTAAAATATGATTAGGTACTTATAAAAGTGTTTGTATACAAATAATATGAAATCAAATCTTATACTTATATTTTGATGTAAGTTTTGACTTACACAAAAACACTATATCTAATATTAACATTAAACAATAAAAAAAATCTAATTTTTTCATTTAATTATTTATAGTAATCGAAGTTGTAAACGCTCGTTTAGTGGCCTTCCCCCAGCTGTGAAGCATCCAATAAAGGTATGAACATTTCCCCACGAATCCCCATAATTTAACCCTTAATGATAGATGCCACTTTGTCAGCTCCGTAAAATAAATTCTAATAATAATTGAACTCGGGGTGCGCGAGGGATGGATTCAACAGATGAAATAGTGGAAAATTAGATATTGGTATTATTGGAATCGGTTTCCAATGAGAGAATAAGCGTGGCAATTTTTTTAACTCCTTTTCGAAAGTCGATCGGTGATGTGGGAATGCGAGCGAGTGAAAAACTTAGAATGTGGAAAATGTAATTTCGTAGAATGAAATTTCACAGTTTCACGTCGTCAGCATTAAAATTTAATCTTGACAAAAAGTACTACGATGCGCGCAGGTCAAATGCGTATGAGTGGGTTTTGATAAGTATATCCAATACTTTAAAAACTGAAGACAATAAAAATGCATTATTATGTTATAATATTAGCAATTAGAAAATTATCATCATATTAGCCTATAGGCGTCCCACTGCTGGGCCTTCTCACGTGGACAACTACTTAGGGAGACTTTGACATAACCCGGCACGCTGACTTATTCAAAGAAAAAGTACGTACACAAATTGACTAATAGTGTTAATAAGTTTTTTAAGAAAGATTTTTACAAAAACGAAGGTCAATGTCCTAACAAATAAAAAAGGAATAAAATAAAAAATGTGTCTCTTTTAAATGTGACTTCTTCACTTCGCTCATTTGACCCGAAAAAGCTCAGACAAAGATATTTACTTCAGCAGCACAAATTACAGTTTTCCGCCAAAAGAACAAGTTTCGACCCGTCTAATTTCCTTTCTGGAATTTTTCTTTTTCCGCCGGTACGCCGGGGAGCCTGGGAGCCTGGGACACGCGCCCAGTAAGTAGTTTTAAACTGTATAAACATATTACGAGTTCACTGTTGGCCTTACTTTGGAAATGAACATATTTTTTGGTCCACTGGCGATGATAAATTAACTTAACTTTATTACTTTTGATTCTTGAGTTTAATATTATAAAGTTGCTTTAGTTTTTACTCGTACCTGAAGTTCGTCGACAAACATTTTACTTTAAACCAAACGTCCAGGTGCTTACCATTACTCCGTATGGCAGATTGCGACACTGGTAACGTAAGGAAATCACTTGAATGAACTATTAATATATATTTTATGGAATGTTATGAATTAATTATTGTGTATAGTGAATGGAACAATTATTAAATCTAATAATTAAATATTACATACCTACATATAATCACGGCTAATATCCCCGAAGTGTTAGTCAGAGACGAGGCAATGAGGACAACAAAAGCAGTCCTCTCCATAGTCCACTTAACACCAAATAGCGACTGCACATGTGCTCAGCGTGACAGGTGGTTAGCCCATCGCTGCTCTATGCTGTTCGAAGTATGTGCAGTCTTTAGTCCGTTAGTATCTTTTCCGACACCCAAGGGAAGCGAGGGGGTGGTAGTATTCTTTCACCGCTACGCGACAAGGTTAATTTTATGAATTTGACAAAAACGAATTAAATTTTACTAGTGCTTTTTTCATGTTCGATATAAATATAGGATTGTCAATGCTAACTTGTGGTCCCTGCCTACCCCCGGAAAACAGGCGTGATATTCGTATGTAGGGGAGAGTAACCTATATCGTACCGACTCCTAAATTGTACCACCATCAAATTTCCCACTAAACGGTGCCATTATTCTACACTGGCTACACAAAACGAGGCGACTACAGCGCCAATGTCACTGCGCCAATTTGTTTCTTCTTAGGACAGATGACACGAGAGTGAGGGTGAAATTTGTTGTTTTTTGTGATTTGATGTAATTTCTTCATCTATTGTCTGAGAAGGTAGTCAACAAAAGGGTAAGTAATCATTTAACACTATATTCTAAAAGAAAGCAAGATTTCTACTGTTTTTAAACAACGCAAGTACAAATCAGTTGGTTAAGGTTATGTTGTTGTTTTTTTTTTTGTGTGCTATCGCACTACCGTGTACCCTATATTGGACCTCTTCGTGGTTCCAAAATTGGACCATATTGAAATATGTTTTAATTTGTTACTGTTGATTAGAGAGAAGATAATAATATGTTGATTATTTAACTTACTTACTCTATCTTTATTCTATTATTGTTAATGCTTAAATTTTTATTTTTATTACATATTAATGTTGAAGTATGAGCCTATAAAATTATATATTAATCTGAGGTAGATTTACGTTGTGTAGTTCCTATTATACCAAGAATGATTCATATCATTACCAAAAATATTGTTCCTAATAAAAAATAAATAATAATTATGATTAATAATTTCTTTTTATTTCAGATTGCTACCTAAATTTTATACAATGGATTTTCTTTAGTGTACCAAAATTGTAATAAAGGCATCCCGTGGTACAATTTAGGATACTAGTTCCGTAAATTGGACAAAGGACAACTATCAGTAGATTAATATTTTTAAATAGTTTTAACTTGATAATAATCTAAAGTGCGTAATATATTGTAACAGGAATACCATGGTATCACCTATGTCAGATTGGGTTTCTCTAACTTACAAGGTATTTTAGTGTCATGTCGAAAGTGGTCCAATATAGGTTACTCTGAACTATGTATGTGAATGCAAAATAACAACAAAACTTTATGAAATTTACGAAACCTCCACCAGCTAAAAGAGTTTACAAGTCCCGCTGCTGGTGGAGTACTGCACTTTGACAGCCAACATTCACTTTGACTTTTAAAACAGCTCCGATTTCTATTTGCCAACAAGTTTCACCCGTTTTTTCCTCTTTTCCAGCATGAACGTAGCATAGCATTAATGTTATTCCAAGATTATTTTGCTCTAACTTTTAACCTAATTTCCAGCGGACCCGTGCGGACACCGCGGCATTAAACTTTGGCCTTTGCGTACAATTCTCCATTCTGAATAATAAAACGTTTTGGACCTATTTGCTGCTTTTGCCGAATGACACTACTTCTTTCAATATTTTTTTCTGAAGAAGCGCTAGAAAAGCTTTAGCTTTTGAGATTTTAGTTATTAAAAGCTTTTATGTGGAGTATTTGATATTATTTAAACCTGAATACAGCAATAGGGTAAACCCTACCGTAGCGTAGGTTCTGGCAAGTGAAAATATAGCTAGTTCTTCAGTAGTTCAGGGTCCGGGTGAAGTGTGCTTCCGCCATATTGTTTACTTACCATCAGGGGCCCTAATGTCACCTCTTAGGCCTGATTCGACCAAACTGGAATAAGACTTATTCCGAGATTAGTCTATACAAATTCGGCGTTTAATCTAGGTAAATACCTTATTCCAGTTTAGTCGAATCCACCCTTAGAACAGTGTTACTTTAATCTGACTATGCTAAAGTGGGAATTAGGTACGATTACGTATGGGAATTTGCATAGTAACATTAAAGTAATTCTGCTCTAAGAGTGTATGGTAAGGCCGAATGGCAAGTTGAAAGAAACGGAAAATGGATACGAGGATGGTTGCCGTCGAGCGAGAACCATATATCTATAAGATAATGATTATACACTTTTAAACTTTCGCGTTTCATTATGCACACATATTTAGACGGGATTTAACGCAAAACTACTTAGTAAAGGCATTCTACGCATACTTTTTATACCCGACGTCCACCCGTGACCACGGCCGGTGCAAGTCGGTCGAAACGTCGGGTATAAAAGGTATTCGTAGAATGCCTTTACTAAGTAGTTTTGCGTTAAATCTAGTCTTAACATGTGGAGATAATGATTTTTAATAATTAGTTATGATTTTTTATATTACGGTATTTGAGTTGTGTGGTAACCTAAGGGACGTGCCCTTCGGTGTCGTAAAGGCGACTAAAGACTGCACATTACATTCAACAGCATAAAGCGGCGATGTTCTACACCTATCACGTTGAGCACATGTGCAGATATGATGTGATAAAACGTAGACTGTGGCAATGGACTGCCTTTGCTGTCCTTATTGCCTAGTCTCTAACTAACCCTTCGGGGATAATAGCCGTAAATATATGAATGACAAGCGGCCGCTCGCGTTTTCACCCGCGTAGTTTCGTTCCCGGGGGAATAAAGGGATAAAAAGTATCCTATGTGTTAATCCAGGTTATAAACTATCTGTATGCCAAATTTCATCCTAATCCATTCAGTAGTTTTTACGTAAAAAGTAACAAACATCCATCCATACGTTCCCGTAGGAATATCGGGATAAAAAGTATTCTATGTTGTCATCCAGGTTATAAACTATCTGTATGACGAATTTCATCCAAATCCATTCAGTAGTTTTTACGTGAAAGAGTAACAAATATCCATACTTACAAACTTTCGCGTTTATAAAATTAGTAGGATTAACTAATTTTTATGGTAAAAAAAACGTAAAATGGTAAAATAAAGTTTTTCCACTCCTTGTCAACAGTACGAGACGCGAGCATTCAACAGTACCGGCGTGTCGATAACGAACAGCTCGTGCGAGCACCGCGCGTGCATCATTACGGTGCGCCCGGAGAGCGGCACCGCCAAGTACACCTGCGAGGTGTCTAGCGAGGGGCCCAGGTTCGCAGTGGACAGGCGCTCGGCGAACATGACGCTAGCAGGTAAGCATTACATTACAAGTAATACAGCTGGTGTTCTTGCAGGCCTTCAGTCTCCAGCAAGGAGGTCCAGACTTCGCAGTGGACAGATGGTCGGAGAACATGTCGCTGGCAGGTTAGCATTTCATTACTAATGATACAGCTGGCATACCTACAGGTCTTCAGTCTCCAGCAAGGGGTCTAGGTTTGCAGAGGGCAGAAGGTTGGTGAACATGGCCCTGGCAGGTTAGCACTACATTACAAGTAATTTAGCTGGCATACATGCAGGTCTTCAGTCTCCAGCGAAGGGCCCAGGTCCGCAGTGGACAGGCGCTCGGCGAACATGGTGCTGGCAGGTTAGCATTATATTGTAAGTAATACAGCTGGTATACCCGTCGAGTAGCCTGCAGGTCTTCAGTCTCCAGCAAGGGGTCCAGGTTTTCAGTAGACGGAGAACGCAAATGAAGCACGCGAATGAAGCGAATGAAGCACGCCAGCACTATCACGGTACAACTGGAAAGTTGAACCACCATGTATTACTTACAAGGTCTCCAGCGAGAGACCCATGTTCGCAGTGGATAAATACTCTGCGAATATGACGCTGGCAAGTAAGCATTACATTACAAGTTATAAAACTCCTGCAAACATGCTTACACAATCGGGAATTAAATTTTATTGTTTGTTAAATTGGTCAACTAACGGAATCGTATTAGGTCATCGAAGGCAGAAGCACGTTTTCATTTGAAAGCTGGCCTTGCCCATTGAATATTTGTAGCTGCACTATTGCTACTGTATTTAAATTGAATTGGCCGCCGTGTCTATTAATATTTATTTCAGTAAATATGAAATGTGTTTGCCAATAGGTTGAATATAAAATCAGTGACCTGTATATAGTGAATCTGGGTCGAGTCTATTAAGACGACATGTATATTGTCTGCCAGTGTTTGTTTCATGCACGTGACACATGGATCGCCAGGAAAATCTACTTTTGCATATTTCAGTACCTTCTTAATCAATTGGAAGTGTCATTTCACGTTTCCATTCTCAAAGCAAGACATTGTGCACCTCTATTATATGCATTACCAGTTGCTGTTGGATTTTTATAGAACTTTATATTATCTATAAGTGATAGTACAGTCAGATTGACTTTCCTTGAAGTTTTAAGCTCCTGCGTATTATAAGTTAACAAAAGGTGGCAAACCAATTAAATAATAGCGAAAGAAAGCGAAACATATATATAAAAATCAACTATGGAGAGTCTTAAAGTAAAAATGCTGCAGATCCAAATTTCAATGAAATGGTCTATATCCGTGACCGGTAGGACTGCTTGCCTTGAATGTAACAAATATACTTTGCATCTTCATCATCATCCTCATCTGAGTAATGGCCATTATTGCTTCACATAGGCCCTCTTCCTAGGACCTCCATAGGAAACTGCATTGCTTCCGGTGATGGTAAAATCACAACTATTTAAAAGTGCTTCTTAGCGCGGAGTAACTTATATAAACCATGTTAACCGACTTTCAAAAGAGGGAGGTTCTTAATTGGTCTGTTTGTATTTTTTCTTTTAACTTTAATTCTCTTGTCCCAGTGGTTATTTAAACCGACTTTAAAAAGAAGGAGGTTCTCAATTAGTCTGTATTTTAACTTTAGCTTTCTATTCCCAGTGCTGCCAGAGTATGACCCGTTGATCACGGGTCTACCAACCATTGTGCAGGCGGGGGAGCAGGCGATGGTCAACTGTACGTCGGACTACTCTCTGCCCGCGGCTACCATCGACTGGTTCGTGGACTCCGAGCCTCAGGAGGTAAGGAATACAGCTCATTTACATAAATATAAGGCGACTGCTAGAAACCGCAAGAAACTTCTAGGGCTGGTCAGGTCAAGTGTTTTAAACATGACAAAAATAACAAAAAGTAATTCGTGCTGTTTTATTTTTCATTAAATATTAATTTTATGAATTTTAATTCGATAGTCTTTGAGGATCTAATTTATTTTAAAGCAATAACAAGAAAAATAAAATGAAATAATGAACTATAATAACAATTATTTACAACGCGCGGGCAACGGCCGGCCGTTGACCCGCCCGTCTGTTGACCCGTCCGCGTCAGCTGGGCGATAAGTACCTACGTTAGTCTGCAATCTTTTTTGTAATTTTTGTCGTGTTTAAAACACTTGACCTGACCAGCCCTTGAAGTTTCTTGCAGTTTCTAGCAGTCACCATATATAAATCAACTAAAACGAATATTTATTCGGGCATCAATTGAGAACGGCTCTACCTATTACGCTAATTCTTTTGTTGTTGTGTACGTAATTGTTTTGTGTATTGTGTAGTTTGTGTAAAAGAACATTTTTGGAAATCCGTCACAGGGTATAGGGTCCACGCGGACGATGTCGGGCATGTACAGTCGGGCTGCTAGTCCTGGGTAAATGAGATTCTTCGGCATAGCGGGTAGGGTTTTCATGAAGTTACCGTGTAAGATGTCGGGTTACAAATTGTTTATTGTAAAGTCATACATTAGTAATTGGTCCTACTGTTAATAAGACTATTTAAGTTATAATGTTAGTAGAAGACATTTTATTTTCTAACAAAAGTCGCTAGTGCACCTGATCTGGAATGTCAGAAAGGTTTTCTCAACTCTTTTCCAAAAAGTCACTTACAGTATTGATGTTATATATTTTACAAACATAGAACACAAATAATTTTCTTTGGTAGCTCGTACTCCTCTTATCTCCTAATATGAAAACTAGTACTATGTATTGTGTAAAATATATTAAAAGACGTAGTTACAAGTTATCTGTCGAAGGTGATTTCATACTAATACACGGACTTCATAAAGCCTACCATAAGTTCCAAAGCCAGACACATTTCTAGGTATTCCAATAAACGACATCTGTAACTGACCGTAGAAGTACTCTTCATTGTGGCATTCAAACCTTTGTAGGCTGTATACTAGGCCACATACAAACCTATAAGCGAAAGCTGAATCAACATGAATACATTCAAACGCTGATTGATACTCCAACAACTATTCTACAAAGGATGTAAAGAAAACAATCAACCTTACGAAACTTCTATATCTTCATTCGTTTTCTTTTGTCGTTTTTATATGAGTGTTTATCAGAAAGCATTATTTAAAAAAAATTAGCGTCCACACCATACTGCCCGAATGCTAGGCAAAAGCATCATTGTAATCAAAAAAATCGCTACTATTATTGGCTATATAACTATGCAAGGTATTGGCTTATCAAGATGCTTGCCGAATACTGTTTGGTGATGACAAACCTGGGCTATGCCCTCGAAGCGTCCGAAGCGCTCGAAACCAGGAGCTCTGGTAATCGTACCGAGAGATTTGCTACCGAGGCGTAAACTTAGTAGTTTGCTCCCGATTAAAAACTTTGCCTACAATTATTTACTCCGGTAATGATAAAATGCAGAAACACACAAAAACTACAAGCGATAAGGAAACAAAGGAGCGGATTCGCAACATCACAATGCCTCCGACGCGACGCACGAACTAATTTATTTGTGCTCTTTCTAGTACGCCGGGGAATGGCAGTCTCGCACCGCGATCCCGGACGGCTTTCCTCAATATCGGCCGTGCCTTCGTGATTTAGGGTTTGATTAGGAACAAATTGCTATATGATGTGCTTTTATTTGAGTTACTTTATACGTGCTGTCAATAATACCATTTAGAAGATTGTTTATGGTGATTTTTATTTATTACTAGCTTGTCAATATCATTCTATGAACGTCCCACTGTTGGAAATAAGCCTTCCTATGTGGATAACAGCACATAGGGAGAGAGGGCCAAGTCTCAGCACGCTCTTGCCCAATGTGGGTTGGTTGACGACTGCCATCTTACCCGGCATCGACATCATCGACACCCGGAACCTGCTTTACGTACCTTCCGAAGCACGGAAAAGCTCCAAATGCCTTATTTCGACAAACATCCACTATTAAAACTGTTTTAACGGGACCTAACACGATTAATTTTGTAAGTAAGTACATATCTACTTAAGTAAAATTTTAAACACTGAAAAAAGACGACAACCTCAGGCGGTAATCGAACCACGCACCTTCCGCATTCCGGGCGGCTGCTTAAGTATATTTAAGCGTTAATAAAACGCTAAAATATAAAACATTAACATATCTACTTATCAAGTGAACGTGTGAGGGTGGATGAAAAAACAAATACCCGGCCGAGCCGACGACGCCGCGGTTCGCTTGTGACCACGGCCGCAGCATCGCGGCCGAAACGTCAAGCAGTAAGTAGATAATGTACTTACTTACAAAATAAATTGTGTTAGGTCCCGTTAAAAAGTTTTAATGCAATGCGACAGTTTAAAGTCTTATCAAACACACACTAAACAGGCATTGCGAAAGTTGCTTGACTGGCACGATCGCGTACTCAGTGCCTTAGCCACTGCGCCATCGACCTCCTCAAACACTTACACCATGATGGTAGACCCAACATATTTCCAAAGTATCCATTCAATGGTGATGGTGGATGGTATAGGAATAAACTTAAAAGAAAATAAAAATATCGATTTTTATATTTAGAAGAGAGATTATTTTAGTATAGAAATCAAATAATAGATCAAATATCTACTAAACTAAGGTTCATTCAGTTCTAGAATGTTTGTATTTCAGAAACCAGCTTCGAAGTAACGTAAATTATGCTCCATTGCAATTTTATTGGCTTTACTTAAAAATTTAAAGTTATTTATTGAATGAGAAAAGATAAATCTTGTGTTGAAGTTGTTCAAACTAATAAATCTTGGAGTATAGTAAACAATTTCCTCTTTGTTCATTCTTTGCTTCGCTAAATTAAACTTTCCGTAGACAGAGAGGGTGACTGTTTGTTTAAGGAAATAAATTTAACGAAGTTTTGATTCTTTAAATTTCAAATGAATATTATAATGTTTGGATTGATCTCATAAAAATTAAAACTGTTTATCGTCACTTTATACTCTGTATTATAATTGACAATAGACATACGTTCACTCAGAATCACACTAATATTATAAAGGCGAAAGTTTGTAAGTGTGTATGTTTGTTACTCTTTCGCGTAAAAACTACTAAATGGATTTGGATGAAATTCGGCAAACAGATAGTTTATAACCTGTATACACACTACTGTGTACATAGAATACTTTTTATCTCGATATTGCCACGGAAACGGGAACCACGCGGGTGAAACCACGAGCGGCTGCTAGTAATAACTAAAGAATAGAAATAGGACTCGTATAGTTGTCCATTTTTTTCAAATGGGCCATAAACATTGAAAGGAAAGAGACAAAATAAATTGCTAAAAACGTCAAATGAAAAGTTAAAAAAAAAATTGGATACCTGGTCACCATCCGAATTCAAAAGCGATGTACAAAATGTAATTCGAAGGGTAATATTTGACTTTATATATCTCAATGGAGATTGGCAAGGGCCAACGCGCCCGTGTAATTTAGTTAATTTATATTTTTGCATGTGCATGTCACATAATATTGCATTGTTTGTTGTCAAACGGAGTGCACACTGAAATGTCATAGCATTCCTTCTATGCTTTACTTATTATTCTATGTACGTTCACCTTTTTTTACATTTTCACAAAAATCTTGACGTCTCTACAAGTAATAAAAAAAATTGTGATTTCTTTGTGACAGCCATATTGAAGCTTTATTATCAATTAATCATGCAAAAAAGGCACTTTAACTTAGCACCCCTAAATCTTGAACAGAATTTTAGGAAAAAATAATAACTTGGCTTTTCCTCTACACATTTTATTATGTATTAACAAAAATGCCCTCCATTTTGCCACGTTTTTACCTCAGCACGCTGTCTCACACACCCCGTAATGGGTAGTCACCCTCTGTATATCCGCCGCAACAGCAGTATAGGGCCGATTTATTTTATTAGAAAATTCCGGAGAAATAACTTTTTTATATGCAATGAAATTCTTATGTCATATCGTGATGCCAGGCGTCAGGGATAAGAAATGAGGTGCTAGTGATGTGATGGAACAATATGCTAATGGACGTGTTCCGTGCTGAATAATATATACCGGGGAACAACAGCTCGCATGTGCAGCTGACGATCTTGAAAGATAAGCCACTTTCGCGATGTCTGTGATAAGAAGAGTAAATAAAATTGATATCTTCAGCTGTTCCGTAATTTGGAAGGAACGTTAAGCTCTTTATTATATTTATTGTCGTGTACTAGCTTCTTATCAGTAATTAACATCGTTATCGTATCAGTTAAATTCCCTGTTACGCTACAGTACTGACGTGAATACACAACCGTGTTAAATTCCTGAAGTGGTTAACGGGACAGTAATGTTTAATAATATTATTTGAAAAAAGTGTTGTCTATAAACAGCTCGAGCTTATGAGATGTAACCCTTAATGGTATAGATACGGTAGATCATGTCCTTATTACTTATTGGCAGGAAAGTGAAGCATCAATATTGTTTATTTTCTGTGCTTAGTCGAATGATAACACTCTCTTAACTTGTTGACCAAGAACTGGACATAAAAACAAAAAAACACATATGTATGTATGTACGCCAACAGGTCAACCTGTCAAATTTCTTTAATCAACATTGATCCTTATACCCAAAAATAAAGTTCAAAATGTGTAGAAGGACATGTTGTGAAAGGTTGGCCTGCAGGCTGGCGTCTATACATAAAATAAAACAATTGTTTTACGTTAAAGTTCACCAGTCAACCGCTACATCACTAGCAGCTCAATGATTGTTGCTGCCAGCCCTTTGAGGTAAGGGTCGCATTAAATTGAAAGCTGAGTGGTTTCAGGGGTCCGTCACCCTACCTAACGCCTACGCGCGTAGGCGTGAACACGGACGCGCGGACACGGCATATTCAAAACGAACTGTTAATTTCATGTGAATTTTTCATCGAGTTTTTAAACGAAAATTAAACTTTTGCGTTCCGCTTTAAACAAAAGCTTTTAACGCTAACTACTTAGTATAAGAATTAAATCATCAGATATATGGTATGCCTAAGATCTATATTCGTACAAAGTACATTATGCAAATAATTCGCGGAAACATCCTAACATTTGTTTTGCTTCATTCGCATGCTTGCAGAGTCGGTATATCGATAGAAATGTTTCATCTCTATTCAAAATTATTTTAATAATATGAAACTGTTTTAGACTTCGCCATTTTAATTAAATTCTGCCGTAAATCGACAATTTTCCACTGAAGTTCTCTATGTAAGAAGCTGGCGGTTGGAAAAATATTAGACTTAGTAACAGGTCGTGATCAAAGGCAACAACACTGAGCAATAAAAAGGCAAAATTTCTTAGAAAGTTTCCTCTGAAGTTAACAAACCATCTAAAAAGAATTAACATAATTCGCGAATCCACGAACAACTCCTAATGCCTTGCTAGGGCGTTACTGCGCTATTTTTGTTTCGCAAATTGCTCTCAAGTTGTGCTAATTGCTAGCGTTACATTTAAATGTTCTGTTCCACGCAGGTAGCGAAATAAAACTTTTCCTTAGTCGCTCATATGCAAATAGATTTATTTAGGAAATGTTAGTACTTAGGTAGGTTTCTTAAAACGAATTGATAAGAGCTTTAAACACTTCTACTTTTTGTAGCGATTCAGATACGCGTTATTAAACCGTTTAACTGCGACGCGACACGTGCGACTGTATCGGCTAGCCAACGCGCGTTTGTAGCGACGCACACTGGATCGATCCCATACTAATTTGTGAACTAATTTTTTATGTAAATTTGATATTCAAAGTATGCTATCGTGTGGAAATTATATCAACCTAAAATATTAGTTAAAACATGTAATGGTTTAAACATTATTTGAAAGAGATATCCCAGTTTGATTTTTTTTTACTATGGGAATAAACATTCTAAAAATGTTTTCTCAAATCGCCCGTATATGCACGTGTTCTAGATGCTATAAATGGTTTCCCCTATAGCTAAAGCACATTTTTCTAGAACATTCTTGCTACCCCTAGCGACCACTTTTCAAGTTATTCAACGATTTGTATTTTATTTAACTTTTACCAATCTTAAGGTTATTCGTATAACTAATAAGAGCAATAACGTGGTTACGATTCGTGATTTTTATTATTCACATGCTCTAATACGTGTGGCAAGGTAAGGATTAACTTTTGTTATAAAATTATGTTTGTATTATTGCATTTGAAAATAAATATGTTACATTATTCAGTAATTATCAAGTGATTGTGACATGAATATCCAGTACTCTTGAGGGTAGTTGAAGAAAAATACCAAAAAAAGTTATAAAATACGATGGTACTATTGTATACATACTGCATACAATACAATTCATTTCGTGTTTGAAGATTTTGTTTGTTTTTGTGCGCTGTAAAATGTCTTTTTTCCAAGGTTTAAGTACCAACTTAGATATTTACAAATTACAGTAATATGTTAAATTATCACTATTTGACAAAGGAGCTTGAAACTTAAAACAGTAAACTACTGTAACGAAAATATTTTGCTGGAATAGTGTAGAAAATTTTGCTTGTTGTAGAATATTTATTCCCATAGTAAAAAAAAACAAACTGGTATATCTCTTTCAAATAATGTTTAAACCATTACATGTCTTAACTAATATTTTAGATGGATATAATTTCCACACGATAGCATACTTTGAATATCAAATTAACATAAAAAAATAGTTCACAAGTCTACGTCCGGCAGTTAGTATGGGATCGATCCAGTGTGCGACGCAGCTTCAGTGAGCCGCACACGCGAGTAAAGGTAGACGGCTAGCGGCTGCATCGCTACTGCATCGCAACTGAATGGCGTTTGCGTCCCCGCTAAGTTACGTCCCAGTAAGGCTGATTTCACAGTCACGCGTTTGATCAGCGTCGGCCACACGCGCGCGCTTACAATTACACTAGATAGTAGTTCCGTTTCATAGTCACGCACGCAGTTCAAACGCGCAACTACTATGTAGTGTAATAATAATTGTAAGCGCGCGCGTGGCCGGCGCTGATCAAACGCGTGACTGTGAAATCAGCCTAAAGAGCTACAGCTAGTTCAACAAACGCAATGCAAGATGCTTTGTTACGCGGTGAACCAACATCATAGCGAAGATGGCAGGCGATGGATGGATGCGTACTGCCCAAGATCGTTATGGTTGGCGCTCAGCAGTGGCCGGCTATATTATTAATTAATGGAACAGTTCGGCTCTTATTACCGGAGTCACTTCGCTGCGCAAACTAAGTTAGTAGTTAGATCAGAAAAAAAGAAAGAAGAAAAAAAAAATATATTGACTGTCACAAAAAAAAAACGAAAATCGATTCATCCGTTTGGGAGCTACGATATCACAGACAGATGCACAGATACACAGACAGACACGTTAAACTTATAATACCTCTTTTTGCGTCGGAGGTTAAAAATACAAAAAAAAATGTAAAAACAAAATAACAAAAAAATCACAGATCTCGTGCTCTACACGACTTGAAAGGGCATTAAAAATGAGCCTAGATATTAAAGATTATTACTACTCCGTTACACGCGCGGGGCACAGGCGTGCCCCAGCTGCATATTTTTTCCTGTAAATTACAAAACTTAACAACCAGTATTTTGATTTTTTGAGTAGCTGTTGCAAATCTGTTCGCGTGACCTTCAGTATCGCGTCGACTGCACCGGCCCTCGGTTGTGTCCTGTGTAAGCATTTTCCCATCCGTGGGGCACACCAGTGCCCACGCGTGCCCAACTGGTGGTACGCGGCCTATTTTGGTATTAATTATGTATGTAGAAATGTCAGAAGACTCAGAATCCAGTGTGCAATGACCATAAATATGCTGTATGCCTTAGTTGTTATAATAATTATATAACCGAGCCCAAAGAATAGTCAGATTATGACGAAAACCTTAATTATAAGTATAAGTGCCATTTTTCTTTGTTTTGTCGATATGAAGCCAAATGCTTTTTATTTTTCGATTTAGTTCAGAAGTGACTATTTTTCTGTTATATTTTGATAAGTCAATAAAGACTGAATATGTATAAAAAACTAAATTATTTTATTTCTATACCTATGTTACTAAAAAGTCATGATATTTTGGGCCACTTCGACCAAAGCCAAATCGACTTTTCCAAAATTTGTTTATACTATCATAAAGCCCTTAATTTTCCGCGGCGCGGCGCTCCACGCGCCGCTAAAGGGGAGCATGCCGCCCCCCCCCCCCCCCCATCACTCCCACAAAAAAAGTACAAGACATAAAATGTTCCCCGTCTCAATATCTCTAAGCATCTCTCTCAGTTTTTTGATTTTTGACCTCGTTCACGAGATATTGAAGATATTCCGAGGGAAGGTGTTAAAAAATCAAGGTTTTTTTTTTTTTTTTTTTTCAATTTTCGAAAAAAGTTTTCGACTTTTACAATTTTTTTTTCAACATCTGAAAGCCATTTCAATTCTGCGTCTTTTGAGCCCTCATACGTTTTCATGGCCCTAAACCACTATATACCACGGGGCAAACACTCAGCGAAAATGGGGCCCTACCGGAGCGATCGGAAAAACATTTTCAATGTTAAAAATAATACTTAACATATTATTATAGATCAGAGATGTTCTCGCAAATGGCAAGCTGTGGTCTCAGCCCACCCTTTTAGGAAACGAGCGAGGTTGTATACTGTCAATGGTATTATTAAAAACCTCATTTCCAAGAAGAACCACGTATTTTTAATAAATAGCTAGCTGAAGCAACAGACGTCCAAATTTTGATAATGTGAAGGACTTACTTAAAATGAAGTAATGTTCTTTGAAATGTTTTATCGATATCACTAAACTGGGTTCAGTTTTTTAGAATTCGGGAAATATTCCCGGAAGTTTTACCAATTTTTCTTACCTAATTTACAATATGTTTGTCGGCGCGACATTATACTACTGAACGCATCTTTGTGTGTATTCACACCCGCGCGCACAAATAACAAAGCTCAAGCTATAGGCTCGTCGGCCCGCGCAACTCACTCTGCTTCCGATCGCATTGTCAATCACATATTATTATGTATTGTATCATTTAAACAAATACACCTATTTTCGAAAGTCATACATACCATCTTTTCACCCTTATCATCATAAACCACCCTTTTACGTCGTAAATATGTATGTATATTTAAAAATAACGCATTGTCAGAATGGTTCACCTTTTCTTTTTTCAAATAGGAATTTGTCAATACATTGAAAATGCGGTCGTATAAATAACATGGAACCGAGTGGCAGTCGCAAAGCATCAGCAACATTAAAAATGTCCTCCGCAGAGCTGCGCGAGTCTAAATTACCAGCTTTCTGAATCAATCCGCCGCTTGATTAATGTACACAGCTCTGTTCTCTAATTGGCTCCGCCAAATAAATCATCGGCGTGCCAATTTTGTCTCGGGTTCGACGCAGTTCTGAAGTTCCTGCATTACACGAGTGAACACTTAAATTAATTTATTTTCTTTTCAATTTGAATTGCGTCATAAAATTTGTTAGGTATTCCAAAAATAGCGAACGATTCCATTTCTTCATTTTCTTAGATGTTATACTCAAGCCACACTCAAGCCAATATGATACGGTTTTATCAGAATATTAGTTAACACCCAAGTCAAATTCGGTTTATGAACTGAAATCTATTAGAATATAGCTACTATAACTATATGGACCTGTGCTGTATAGAATAGAATAGAATAATATTTATTTGTGAAATGCAGGTTAGGTACCTACTTACAATGTCATAGGTGTTAAACTAATTAATTAGTTTCACTACACTTCAATAAATATCTAAAGGTTATATAAAATTATTTAAGTAAACAATTTCATAATTGATAAAATATAAATGACACATGTTCAAAACTGTGCTGGTATTATGGTGCGTGCTGGTAGCGGCTCATTAATCCATCTTTTCTCTTGGGTGTCGTGAAAGGCGACTAACGGACTAAACACTGCACGCACATACCTCCAACAGCATAGAGGGGCGATGGGCTTACCACCTGTCACGCTGAGCACATGTGCATTTATCATTTAGTGAAACGTGGACTGTAGCCAATGACATTGACTGTGGCAGTGCACATCTTTAGCGGTCCTCATTGCCTGGGCTTTGACTAACTCTTCGGTGATAATAATCGTGAATATATATGTTTGTATGTAAAATTATTGAACTCTACCTCTCTCTTTTTCAAGTGTATTTAGTTAAATCGCAATTAAAGTGAATAAAAGGCACAACTCTTTTGCCCGTAAAAGCAATTTAAACGCCGGTGTTGTAAGCAGATCTATTGGATTCATTTTTAATATTATTTATGTAGTTGTCTCTCATTACGTCGACGGCGAGCCGCTGTTCACCTGAGGAGCGATTGCGCGGGAAAGGTCGAGAGTGGGCCGGACTAAGGGCTTACGCGACTAAATCACAAACTTTGCCACTTACGCATAACTTAATATGCGGTTTTCGAGCTATTGATCAGTTGGGGTTAGTTTTTAATATGTTTTGTGGTAAGAATTATACTAAAGCTAAGCTTATGTAACTTTTTCACTTTCGGGGTCCTATTTTAAGTATAATATTTAACTGGGATTACTGTACAAGGTATTATAATCATGCTTTTTCAAGCATCCAGTGCTTGGAAATGTTTAGGACACACTAGGATATATACCTACCATACCTAAGCGAATTGCGTTAAAATCAGTAAAATATTTTATAAAGCACTAATGTTTTCTTAACTCAAACAGAAAAGTATCAAACGACTTAATTGCTTATAAAATTTACTTACTTGCTCAACGATCTGGCAAATACCTCTAAGAACGCGTACCAGTTCTTAAGGATTTGTCTTTTCTAGCAATCTTGGAGATATAATGTCGATTTTTTTTATTTTATAAAAAATGAAATAAAATATAATTGAATATACGGTATATCGCAAGAAATTATGATATAGCCATAAAGATGATGAGCTATTGGCGCAGCGGATTACATTGCCATGTTCCTATTTTGCAAGTTAAGCCCACCTGTATTGAGCCAATTTGGTCAGTTATGGTCTGAGCCCAAGCTATAGGCAGGTGATGAAATACTATGGGCGGAGAATCGAGGCCCACCTAAATCTACAAAACGATCACTAAATGAATTTCAAAAAACTGAATTTGAACAAAACTTAGTTTGTGTTTCCGCCTGCGTGCCGCCCTGACCGGCCTTTTGTTACAGCAGTCGGTTTAATTTTTACACGTCACCCGAATAACGATTTTCGCAGTTCGCACCGCGCCGGCCAGCGGCGTGCGGCCCAGCGCTCTCGCCCCACTTCTGAACAATTTGGCGATTTTCGGATAAGTCATGTTCTTCATTGTCGACTGTTTCGTTGTGATCATTAGCGACTTTCAATGTCTCAGCCGTTTTCAGTTTTCATTATGTATTATTTTTCGCTTAATAAAATAAATTACTTGACTGTTCACTGCTGTAAGCTAACAGTGTAAAGATTCTTAAACTTCTTGTTATGTTAAGCGTTGATATCAATTAAATGCTACTATATTAAAATTGTAAAATTTATTTTATTGAATAGAAAAGTAAACCGTATAGGTACTAAGTAACAGTAAATCAGTAGCTCGAAATGAGGTAACAAATCAAAATTTCTCAGAGTTGAAATTTTAGTGCGACCAATATTATCACAAGCATTTAATTGAAATCCTGTCAGTGTTTCATTGAGATTACCATACTTGTGTACTGCTGGAAATAGATCTATTTCAAAGGAGATCTCTTTAACGAGCACCGCGAAGTCTTATCTTTAGCTTTTTAACGGACTTCAAAAAAGGAGGAGGTTCTCAATTCGGTTGTATGTTTTTTTTTATGTTTGTTACCTCAGAACTCAGTCATTTATACACCGATTTAGAAAATTCTTTTTTTATTTGAAAGGATATACTTCCAGATTGGTCCTATTTTTATCAAAATCCAGTTCTGATGATGGAATCCTCAGGAATTGAGGGAACTCATCCAATATTGTAGGCATACCTATAGCGATTTTGGTATTTTCAGCAATAAGTCAGGAATTTGCATTCAGAAAATATCATTTGATGAAGTAAAACTGATGAAGAAGACCACAGAATGTCATTGGAACTCCTCAATGATAAGTATTTCACGAGTGGCGATAAGATATCTCGATTAAGATAGTTAAGCGACAATGACGAATCAAAAGAAGGCAGGTACCGGAACTCAGTTCTGATTGTGGAATCCTTGAGGAATTGAGGGAACTCCTCAAATATTGTAGGCATATCTATAGCGATTTTGGTATTTTCGGCCATAGGTCAAATGAGATCCACTCCGGCAATAAATCCTTCCTAACTAATATTGTAAATGCGAAAGCGTGTTTGTTTGTTTGTCCGTCTCTCACTTGCGCATCGACCTGATTTTGCACATAGATAGCTGAAGAACAATAGTGACATAGGCCACTTTTTATCACTCCTTCCGAAACATTTCTATTAGGATTTAAAAATACACTATTTACACTATTAATTCTGTCACTTCTTGTCTAAATTCTTCTTAACATCTTTATGCCGATGACTTACAAATTTACTCTCAGGCCTCGGCTGAGAACCTCTCAGAAGCGATTGAGCAGATCAATGGTGACTTGGCTACGATCTACGACTGGAGTAAGTCAAAAACGTCCCTCTAGTTTGCCTAACGGTGAACCCTAGTAACTCGCAAGTCATCATCGTAGGGGGGTCTATACAGCGTTCACGAGTAAATCCGGGTAACTTGCCGTCTGTTTTGAATGTTGAAAAAAAAACCGACTCCAAAAAAGTTTACTGAAATAAATGCACTAAAACGTAAAAAAATAATTGTATAGTTTAGTTTGTTCAATTTACTTGCAATAAATACCTTTATTTACTCAATCTTCTAGTCTTAAAAAATATTTTTGGAGTCGGTGCCAGCTTCATACGACAATGTAGCAATACCATATTTACTAATGAACACGACAACTGTTAGAGGCTAATTAAACATATTTACAAATAAAAACGACAATGGGGTTAAACGGCAGCAAGTCCGACCCAGACGGAGGTGGAGAGATGAGCTTGATGCTTACGCGAAGGATTGGCCAACACACGTAAAAGACCGCGAATACTGGAAGGGGGTGGGGGGAGGGGAGGCCTTTGCCCAGCAATGGGACAATATGGGCTAATATAATAATAATATAGTATGTCTTTTAATGTTTATGTTTACCTTGGCTGGCACCGACTCAAAAAATATTTTTTAAGATTATAAGATTGAGTAAAATAAAGGTTAATATTGCAAGTAAATTGAACAAACTCAACTACGCAATTATTTTTTACGTTTTAGTGCATTTATTTCAGTAAACTTTTTTGGAGTCGGTTTTTTTTTATCACAATGTGTTAAGAGCAATTGTGATACCAGCTGCCGAGCAAGTAACAGGTTGCCAGAGAGCGCTTTTAACCTGATTTGCCATGTTGCGCAAGCGCAAGTCACGATCTACTCTCAAGAACTCGCCTGCCATATCGGTTGTAGGTTCTTCTGCAGATAAATATCATACTAGGAAACTGTAAACCTAAATTACAAGTCACACCGTGAGTATTGACAAACAAATGTATGATAAATGATTGATCACAGGCAAAGATACTTAAGTAACTTTTGAAATGGATGCCTTAATGTTTTTAGGTGTCTTTAGTGCGCCTTGCTCTAGAATCAAATTATTAGTTTATATCTAGACAACAAGTAGAAATCTAGACTACGAGGAATTGGCGATCTTATAAATTACATAAGTTTAAAAACTAACGCCTTTCCACCGCACATCCCAAGGTAGTTTTGAAGGTAGTTTTGAAGGTAATGTGCCTCGAAAGGGGACAATATGAGATTGCTTTCACATACCTACTCTCATTCAATAAAATAAATTGTCAAGCCATTTCCTTGGAAGCTCAGTGTGAAGGCATTCTTACGTAACATTTAGCTCGTACAATTGGTGGAAATGTAAATTCGCATTAAGGACGCCTTGCTCTGGCAGCCAAATGCAGACAATGCTATCTCTAATCACGCCTTCACGACGATTCCTTGCCACAGGGCGGAAAGGGACAGAATGTCAAGTAGGATAACCTAAACGCGCCATGGGACGGTAAAAACTGGGGGCTAAGTTGCCTATGTTGTTTTAACAAAGCTAACTCAAAAATGTTTAAAAGAATTTTTAAATTATTATTTCCCCCTTAAAAAGCTGTTACGCTAAAGTAGGATTCGATAAAGTGGAATACGGCCCTGTCCGACTATTCGTCTGCATATTGAGCGCCTTTTTACCATGTTCTTTTCAAATCATAATAAAAGCTAGACTAAGCGCGTTATTATTTTCATTAAATTTTTTTACACAATCTAGGCAAAGTAACACTACACTCATACTTAGAGAGAGAAAGTAGGAACGTAGGGAGTCCAAGGAAAATTTAAATTTAACTCATTATTTTTTTATTACTTTATAGTTTTCACTATAAGTATGTATATCTACTGAGTCAGTAGCACTTAATGCTGGGTAAAGGCATCTTCTCTTTTACCTCACACCTGGTAATCATATACTCGCCGGATCCATTGTACTTTAGCAATCCGTAATCCTATATCCTCGACCTTCGTGTGGCGTCCAATCCCGATATATGAGGTGGATGCCTAGCATAGCCCGCTTCGGCTCTTTAAGCACCCTTATAGCATATGTAATCTTGTTTATCTGTTACATAACTTTTGATCATCCGAATCCTTCTTCCTTTTCATCCTTTTGATATTACGAAATTGGTACCTAGTTAACTTATCACATAATTACGACTAATATCTCCGAAGAGTTAGTCAGAGACTAAGAAATGAGGACATCAAAAGCAGTCCTCTACCATAGTCAACCTTTTACCAACTAGCGACTCCACATATGCTCAGCGTGACAGTTGGTGAGCCCATCGGCGCCTACATTCTACTATGTCGCCGCTCTATGCTGTGTGAGCAGTCTTTAGTCCGTTAGTTGCCTTTTACGACACCCAAGGAAAGAGAAGGGGTGGTAGTATTCTTTCACCGCTACGCGTCACGGTTATAGAATACCATATTATGTGCGCTTTGCCTGATATTAAGGTACGAGAATATTGAAACTATACTATGTCCAGTGTTTACATGAAAGTGCCCCTCTGTGCTCGCTTACGCAGTCTCACGAGTGTGGGGTGTCGGTGCCAACTGCTCCACAGCGACTGATAAGGATAATGGCCCATCTTGGAGCAGCTCTTAGTGTACTAACAAACACTGGCTGCATGCTCACAGACTATTGCGCACTTGCATTCTTGATACCTACGTTTAATTCCGTACCATTTACTTGAATGTTATTTCTTAACAAGATTTTTAAAGGGTAAAACTATATACAATGTAACGCCCCTAGAAAGCATAGCGTTACTATTACTATAAATGCAAAATTAAATTTTTACATTATTAAGGTTTTAAGTTTTATACCTGTACATATTTTTATATAACACTAGCGGCCGCTCACGGTTTCACCCGCGTGGTTCCCGTTCCCGTTTCCGTGAGAATATCGGGACAAAAAGCATGCAAATCAAATCAAATCAAATCAATATCTCTTTATTCAGTAAACTTAGAATAAGCATTTTGAATCGTCAAAAGTTAAAGGATGGACGGGCACCCGCCCACCCACCACGCCCATTCAGGAAGTCTTTTAACTGTGGAGAAGAACGGGCGCAAGAAACTCCACAGGTTTATAATAATATAGAAGTAACGACATTTACAATACAATATGTCGTTACCAAATCATACAACATACAATTAAACAAATTATGAGCGTCAATACAAGTTGGAACGTGCCCTCCCTGTCATAGAAGGACATTTTCCATTACAACAAAAAAAAACATTTGATACGATTACAAAAAACAGGTATTGCTCGATTTTAAATAAAACGAACAACGTCTTACAGTATCTTTGAAATAAAAAGAAAAACTATTAAATACTACCAATAAAAAAAAATAAGATTGCAAGAGCAGACCAGCCTCCACAGGCGGCACCCGTTCACGAGTATGACATGTGAATCAGCCATCGCTTCGCTCAACCATGTTTTAGGGAACGTAACGACCCGACGCACATGCCACCACCGCAGAGACACTTTAAGAGAGCATGACACACCCGAGCAACTCCAACGAAAGCAAGAGAACAATAAGACAACTTTAAACGCAACATAAATTTTCAGTGGGTACCTTTGTCTGTAAGACACTGCTGTTAAAGACTATCATACCAGCGTAAAATTAATTAATAAAAAAAAAAATATTGCTAAGAAAATAAAATGTGAAAATATTATTATAACCAGGCTGTTTTGTCTTCTAAATATTCTTTGACTGTATAATAACCTTTCTTATGTAAACAAGATTTTACATGATTCTTAAACTTATCTAAAGGTAAATCTTGTACAGTATGCTATGTGTTAATCCAGGTTATAAACTATCTGTATGCGGAATCTCATCCAAATCCTTTCAGTAGTTTTTACGTGAAAGAGTAACAAACATACACACTCACTAACTTTTGCCTTTATAATATTAAGTATGATGATAGTATGATATGATGATTAGTATAACAACAATAGGAAAATTCTCAAAGCTAACGTTTGTACGTACTTGTCTGTTTCTATTGATTGTAGATTGTAAGTTCCATACAGCTTAAAAATAAATAACTTAAAAATTATTTTTTAAGTTTTCTATTATAAATGCTATGGTAGGTAATTATTGGTATAATCTTAAGATGACTATGAAATAAAAAAATGGAGGCTAATTTGTAGTTAAATACGAGTGTCTAATAAACATGTTGTACCATCATTTTTACTGTATTTAAAAGCAAATAAAAATCTTTATGTTATCATTATCTAAACTTTAAACATCCCAAAACTGGACTCATACTCCCTCGTGAATACTCCAAGATAAGGCAAGGCCATGACCGAGACACATCGACTTGACTTTTCACAATGACGTAGTTGAAGGACACAAAACATCACAGGCTTTGCAAGATTTTGCAGAATATTCGTAGTTACAAGTTTGTATTCTGGAAAATCTTTTCCTAACTCCATAGGGCATTCACGATAAATTGAAAATCTGCTTTCATATTTTCAAGTAAATTCAGTTCAGATATCTATTGCGTCTTAATCATTCACATACAAAAGTTTTCTCTTTAGTTATAATGATTACTGTTAAAAAAGGTTTTCTGTAAAACGCCGCGTTAAGAGTCAAATGATAAATAAATGCTGAACTAAACTGATAGTCATACGATAACAGTTGTCAATAACCTCAAAATACCTGAAAAGTCGTAAGCTAAAAATGAAGGTAGCTTCAAACTCCCGCATGATATTGTAATATAATTTTTTCTTCATAATTCAGAGCATGATTACTATTTATTTCATTAAAGCGCTGTGTTACGCTAGCTAGCTAAAAAACTAGCCTAACTCCCATAGTAAAATGGTCATTCTCCTTTAGAACAACGTTAATAAATTCAGGTACCAGCTTTATTTGCGTTTGCACTTATAAGAGGATATGCTTAGTTTATGAATGGCAGGCATAAAGCGGCGATGGGTTCACCATCTGTAACGTTGAGCACATGTGCAGTTGCAATTTGCTGAAACGACGACTATTAGCAGTGGACTGTTTCTGCGGTCCTCATTGCCTAGTCTCTGACTTGCCCTTTGGGGATCATCATCATCATCAGCCTATAAACGTCCCACTGCTGGGCACAGGCCTTCCACGTGAACAATAGCACGTGGGGATATTGGGCCATAACCCTCCACGTTGGCCCAATGCGGGTTGGTGAGTTTAACGACTGCCATCTTACGACAACAACCTAGACCAACGGCTTAACGTGCCTTCCGAAGCACGGAGGAGCTCGAGATGTTTTAATGGTCACCCATCCAGCGACTGCCGGGTCGCTTGCGAAAGTTGCTTAGCGGGTAAGATCGCAAGCCGAACGCGCTAGCCGCTGCGCCATCGAGCTCCTCATTTCTTTGGGGATAAAAGTGATAAATCTATGCATGTATAATGAAGTGCACCATAGCATTCCTGTACCCTCTATACTCCACCATTACATTGAACGTGAATCGAGAGCTCAATTGGTCCCCGCGAGCACAGTAGCAGTTCAGAAATGAAATTCAAATGCGAAGCTGCCATGAATATCGTATTCGGCGAGGTTTTACGTTTCGCATGTGACTTTGGAATACGGAGAGCAATGTTCCCACAGCGCTGTCGCGATGGCAAAAGAGTTGCTTCACTAAAATGATTTGTGCTTCAAATGTTTTCACGAGCAAATATGGGTGGAGTGGTCTAAACCAACATTCAGATAAGTTTCTATGTTGGACAAACTGCGGTTCTGCTATGAAACGTAATTATGAAGTTTCGGACTTTGAACGCGTCGTTGGGCGAGTGGCAAAGCGGTCGGTCCGATATCCGGAGGAACTAGTTGGGACAAGATAAGATAATTTTCGATAAGATAAGAACCTTTGAATACACCAAATAGAATTTTAATAATTAGAAATGCTCTTGTCGTTGAGTCGGTTGTGTCGTATATAGGGTCTAACAATATCAACAACCGAACGTTTTAGGGGAGCATCTATATATCACACTGAGCATGCTCACTAAATTTGGTCCAAAACTACAGGCTTGTTACAGAGATAATCAACAAAACATTATCTTAATATTCACCAATAAATACACCCTTTCCAATCCCGTACAGTTGTAATACACGCACACAAAGATAGCCGAACATGCACACTAAACTCAGATCACACGAAGCAATATTTTATAATGACGCTTGCGTGCGTCTTAGGAAAGATACAGCATGTTTTGATGATGTGCATTATTTTAATTGATTTAGTTTGTTAGAAAACATAACTTTGAAAAAATTACTATAAAAATGGAGCCCATATTTTTGTCATTGTATTCAGAATGATGTATAGATACCGCACTCAAACGTTCGCTTATTGATTTTGTTAGACCCTGTAGATTACAAGAGATTTACAGCACAGTATTATATTGTAAAATAATCAAATTCCAATTCGAGCGTGTTTCTCATGCATAGCCCGGGTTGATCACCAAAGCCCGCATTTGGCAAGCGTGCTCAGTCCTACCCGTGAATAGTAGCGATTACTTGATTTCAACGATGAAAGCCTTTGCCTAGCGTGGGACAGTATGTACACTCAGAAAAAAAAGTTGTGAAATCAACAGGAAAAGGTTGTTAGCCAGGAGCCAACAGAGTAGGGTTGCTGGCGCAGCTACTCCAATTTTGCGAATCAAACAAAGTTGAAATACTAATTTTCACAATATGGACTTATCTAATTTCACAAAGGCATGTTTTCACAATTTTACTCTGTTGGCTCCTGGCTAACAAAGTTAAGCGTATTGAATATCGCAGTGTTATACTTGTGTTATCTAGCAATGTACGGTTTGCTGCAGTAGCAATCTTGCGGTTGTGATTCACACAATGTTAAACTTTGTGGTTCAAGCTATGTTAACTTTGCTTGATATTAACTGCTGCTTCGCAAACTGAACCTTGTGAAAATAACAGTTCTTATCTAAAGACTCACAGTTGTGATTCACGCAATATCGCCTTTCAACCTTGTGATTCTAGCTATGTGTACTTTGCGTTAATAGAGACTTTCAAGTTGTGATTCTAACAGAGCTGTGATATTAAAGTTGCGATTCACGCAAAGTCGCCTTTCAACCTTGTGGTTCTAGCTATGTGTACTTTGCGTTATTAGAGACTTTCAAGTTGTGATTCTAACAGAGCTGTGATATTAAAGTTGCGATTCATGCAAAGTCGCCTTTCAACCTTGTGGTTCTAGCTATGTGTACTTTGCGTTATTAGAGACTTTCAAGTTGTGATTCTAACAGAGCTGTGATATTAAAGTTGCGATTCACGCAAAGTCGCCTTTCAACTTTGTGGTTCTAGCTATGTGTACTTTGCGTTATTAGAGACTTTCAAGTTGTGATTCTAACAGAGCTGTGATATTAAAGTTGCGATTCACGCAAAGTCGCCTTTCAACCTTGTAGTTCTAGCTATGTGTACTTTGCGTTATTAGAAACTTTTAAGTTGTGATTCTAACAGAGCTGTGATATTAAAGTTGCGATTCACGCAAAGTCGCCTTTCAACCTTGTGGTTCTAGCTATGTGTACTTTGCGTTATTAGAGACTTTCAAGTTGTGATTCTAACAGAGCTGTGATATTAAAGTTGCGATTCACGCAA
Source organism: Scoparia ambigualis (assembly GCA_963921215.1). NCBI lineage: Eukaryota > Metazoa > Arthropoda > Insecta > Lepidoptera > Crambidae > Scoparia > Scoparia ambigualis. Next base: position 2,009,839 of record OY992509.1, read on the forward strand.
AGTCGCCTTTCAACCTTGTGGTTCTAGCTATGTGTACTTTGCGTTATTAGAGACCTTCAAGTTGTGATTCTAACAAAGGTGTGATATTAAAGTTGCGATTCACAGTCTCCTTACAACCTTGTTGAAGAACCACAACGTAAGGCGACTGCGTGAATCGCAACTTTAATATCACAATTCTGTCAGAACCGCAACTCGAAAGTATCTAATAAAGCAAAATACATACCAAGAACCACAAGGTCGAAAGGCGATTTTGCATGAATCGCAACATTTATATCACATCCCTGTTGCTGCAGTGTCCTCTTCCTAAAAAATTAAACAATAAAGTATTAAAAGTAATCAATGTTTATTTTTCATGTCTTTTTACAGGTTAAGTATACACAATATTCTTATAATATATAGGATCACTATCTCGAGTAGATCTATGCCCAGCAGTGGGATTGGATAGATCTATTGGTACAAGGCTGCGTTTCCACCAGAGATTTGTAGCGAGGGATGTGTTCCAATAGAATCACAGCAGTTACCTAGCCTCAATGAGCGCAGTGATTATAATGGTTCTTAAAAAAACACATCCCTCGCTACATATCTCTGGTGGAAACGCAGCCTTATACAGTTACATTATTCAATTAGGTACTGCTACCTTTAAAAACACATGATAATACTATTCCTACCAGGTAATACCTACTGCTTTATTAATATGTTTGATTGTATGAGCCCAGTGAATATAACCTGATGAGATTGATTTCCATTTATAATATTATGAAATATTCTGAAAATAGTTATTATGTCATCTGCGATTTCCCACTCCTGAAACAAGAGAAAATGTTTGATTAAAAATACAAATCAAAAAAGCATACACAATTATTCTATCAGCTATCCGATTCCCACAGCACAATCTCCGTTCCTTCCAAAATCTGTTGCCTGGTTTAGGAGTAGGCGGATTTACCTACAGACAGACAGACTTTGTTTACTATGTAAAGATAAACCAATAAATAAATATTTACGGACATTCCACACATCACTATCTAGCCCCAAACTAAGAAAAGCTTGTATTAAGGGAACCAGATAGCTAATATAATACTTATATTTTTTTAAAACATTTATAAGTTCATCACACAAATGTTTGTTATCGGTGGGGATCGAACCCACAACCTACAACGGCGAAAGCACAGCTACTACCAAAAAGCTATGAGGGCTGTTAAAAATAAATCAAGTAATTTTTAAACTTACAGCACAGCCCGGGTCTATGACTGTTATTCCAGGGGAATTAAATCCACTACTGGCATTGGAGACTATCACAGGTGACAAAAATGTGTCAGGCTTTCTGGATCTGGAAGATGACTCAGCAGCAGGCGGAGCGGTGTCCACAGTGGTTTGTGGACCAGGGGAGCAATTAGAACCTGGGTCCACTAGATTTATCTGTAACAAAGAAAGAACTTGATTAGTCATAATGCTACCATAAGTACACTACATCAGGAAATTACCCTCGAAATTTTATACTGCTAGGACTATAGGTTAAGGCTGTATATGGGGCGTGGCCCATTGAGTTAAAATGTGACCCATTGAGTAATTTATGTTTTCGAACAATGTTCTGTTCAAAATCTGGCGCAGCGGACCCGGCTTTACTCGACCATGCAAAACATGCAAAAAAAATGGCGGCGAGACGCAGCGTCGCGTCGTACAACTTACCTACATTTTCTTTTTATTAGCTAGATAGTCGCCGGCACGTAACATAGCTACATTTTGGCATAGTGGGGGCAAGTTCGCGCATAGGCTTTACAACCAAAGATACCTAAAAAACGACTTCTGCGCATCTAACGACTTTGGCCAAGTTACGTGCCGGGGACTATACTTGGCTAGAATAAAAACTTACCCGTGAGCGGTTGCAGCAGGCTGATGAGGTTGTTGTCGTGTAAAAACTCTGCCAGCGGGTCTTGCTGATCCATTTAGGCGTTTTTAAACCTAGGTACAAGGTGTAATTACTTTAAAAAAAACTGAAACTGTGTTCTGAGCGATACAAATTAATGGCATCCCTGGCAAATTAATGGCTGTCACTGGCCGCCAAAGATAGGTAATAAAATATAGTCACTACGTTCGTTCTGTTCGTAATATGCCACAGACAGAGCTATAATACTCTGCCACAAAGAGGACAATATTGCAATTTAATATTGAGCGAATCACGATGCGATGCCCCCGAAGACGCTGCAGCAGTGGCAGCGGAAATTGCGGAAATGCGAATGACAACCAAAAAATCGGGAAAATAACGTTGTAATATTCACAAGCTTAAAATGCGTTTTTATCTATGTTAGGGGTCCCTCGCAATGTTAGAATATCGTTTTTAGCAATAATAGACATTGCTAAATTTTTTACATTGCGACATTCTTTATTTTCGAAAATAAACGTTGTGGTTTTTGCAAGCCTAAATTTGCGTTTTTAACTAATTTTTGTATATTTGCCTTCGCAATGGCTATATTGTTATTTTATCAATAAAAACTTTGTTAGAATAGCTTTACACTGTGTCTTTCTCAATATTCGGGAATTTAATCAAAGACTTCAAAGTTGTTAAAACTGCAACTTATTCAGGCTTACCTTGTGAATCACACACACTTGAACTATGCGAATCCCGCAAAATACCGACTTTGCGATATTGTCAAAGTTTTAAAAGTTGTTAAAACTGCAACTTATTCAGGTTTACCTTGTGAATCAAACAAACTCAAACTATGCGAAACTCGCAGATTACCACACTTGCGATTTTATCAAAGTCCTAAAAGTTGTTAAAACCACAACTAAAACAGTCAATGTTTGTCTTACCTTGTGAATCACACAAACTTGAACTATGCGACTCCCGCAGAATAGGTACCGACTTTGTGGTATTGTCAAAGTTTTAAAAGTTGTTAAAACTGCAACTTATTCAGGCTTACCTTGTGAGTTACACAAAGTTGAACTATGCGAATCCCACAAAATACCAACTTTGCGATATTGTCAAAGATTTAAAAGTTGTTAAAACTGAAACTTATTCAGGCTTACCTTGTGAATCACACAAACTTGAACTATGCGGATCCCGCAGAATACCGACTTTGCGATATTGTTAAAGTTTTTAAAGTTGTTAAAACTGCAACTTATTCAGGTTTACCTTGTGAATCACACAAACTTAAACTATGCGAAACTCGCAGATTACCACACTTGCGATTTTATCAAAGTCCTAAAAGTTGTTAAAACCACAACGTTTACAGTCAATGTTTAGCTTACCTTGTGAATCCCACAAACTTAAACTATGCGAAACTCGCAGATTACCACATTTGCGATTTTATCAAAATCCTAAAAGTTGTTAAAACCACAACTTATACAGTCAATGTTTGGCATACCTTGTGAATCACGCAAACTTGAACTATGCGAACCCCGCAGAATACTCCTTTGCGTTTTTGTCAAAGTTTCAAAAGTTGTTATAACTGCAACTTATACAGTCAATGTTCGACTTACTTTGTTAATCACACAATCTTGAAGTATGCGAACCCCGCATATTACCACTTTTGCGATTTTATCAATGTCTTAAAAGTTCTTATAATCGCAACGTATACAGTCTATGTTCGGCTTACCTTGTGAATCACACAAATTTAAACTATGCGAACCCCGCAGAATACCACTTTTGCGATTTTATCAAAGTCTTAAAAGTTGTTAAAACCCCAACGTATACAGTCAATGTTTGGCTTACCTTGTGAATCACACAAACTTGAACTATGCGTATACCGCAGAATACCGACTTTGTGATATTATCACAGCCCAGAAAATTGCTAATGCCACAACATTAAAAACAATGTGCGGCTTACATTGTCAACGAGACAACTGATAACAATGTGAACTTCGCAAAGTACTCCTTTGCGGTTTTATCAAAGAAGCCTAAAAATTGTTAATGCCACAATAATTATATTGTTGCATTCACAATAATTGCGTTTCACAAAAAAAAAGTTGCTGGGGCAGCAAAGGGTATGTTGCTGCATTCACAAAAATCTTTTGATAATTTCGCAATAATCTGCTCGCAATGTAAAACTGTAGCCTTGTCTCAGGATTTTTTTCTGAGTGTAGGCTACAATTACTACCACTGGCATTCGGAATTCCCAACTGTGATCCTTCTATCAAACGATTTCATTGCTCGACAACGTATCGTTGTTTACCTTTTGTTTGTCCAAATAAAAAATACCCTACAGCCATCCGAAAACTTGGTTGGATTTCACAACAGTTTGGTTAGACACCTCTCTCTTCTATTCTGTGTGATAGACGTTTTTTAAAGCAAACGAAAAAGAAAATATGTATCAAAAAAAGAGCTGTATGACGACTAATTACTAAAAAAGAAATACAACCCATACCTTCTATAGGGTGTCGTAAAAGGCGACTAACGCAATAAATACTGCTCATACTTCCAACAGCATGAAGCGGCGATGTGCTCACCACTTACCATGCTGAGTACATGTGCAGTTGCCGTGGACTGTGTTAGTGCCTAGTGTCTGACTAACCCTTACATATAACAGGGGATAACAGTCGTGAGTGTAAAATGGTTTCCGCAATAATAATAATAAAGAGTATAATAATAATAAGAAACATTTATTTAACCTTCAAAATTTGATTCTTAAGGCTTGAGCTCTTTTTAAATAAACATCATTAAAAATGTACAAGATTGTGAAAAAAATCATTTCTACTAAAAGTGTAAATGGCATAATGCAATAAAAGCATTAGGCTTTTCAACTTTTCAACTTTTAGTAGAATTAATTTTCAGCAACTAACGAATGACTGTCACGTTCTCACGTCACGTGTCGAACAGCTGTTTATGCAGGCATCTAAAAATAATTGCAAATTACAAACATCTAAAAAACAATGTTGGCAAAAGGAGTTTCAGGAAGTTTTGTCAAATGATTTTTATTATTGAACTAATTGAGTTTACAAAACAATTTTTGTAATGACGGGTCACTGAATTGGTGACTAAATTAAAAACATCTCGAGTTCCTTCTCACTTCGGAAGTAAAGCCGGCTGGTCCCGGTTGGTGTGAAGTAGCGTTGGTAGGCTAATGTAGATCGTTTTGTTATTCGAAAATTATCGTAAAAATGAGATTGGTATTGATGAAGCCACCATCTGTCTCAAATAAAGACATAAATTCAATTAATCCTTTGTCCAGTGGTGGGGTGCTATGTAACCAAATGGCATTATACTACTACAGTATTCATTGTAATTAGAATAATATTTTTGTTGTAGTTAAACAAAACACTCTGTATATAAGCTTTGTTGTGGTGAAAGCCGCAAATGACGAAGGCACAAACTTCTGACTACACTATTTCCCGTCGCCTGGCGGTTCCTTTTTAAACTTGACACAAACAAAATGTTTTATATAGGCTTACTTATTCAACATCTTACAATTATCCGAAAATCCGAACTGATCTTAACATAGAACTTAATTTGAATTCTCAATCTCGTAAATCTTGTAATCCAAATTAAAGCATAAGTAGGCTAGTAGCGGCAGGGGCGGATGAAAGGCCCATTTTTGGAAACGGCTAATCATCGAAAAACCTCATTAATTTGAAAGCAAACCGAAGAAAGGGCTTGATGGCGGAAATTAAACCTGCGATCCGATAGACACAGTGCACGGCGACGACTCGGTAGAGCATGTTATAAAAATAATAATATCATAATAAGCATTGACAATTTCACATGGGAAGATTGGGCCATGGCCCACCACGCTGGCCCAATGTAGGTTGGTACCCATCAACCCACTTTTGGCCTTCCGAAGCACGGAGGAGCTCGTGATCAGGTATACGTGATCAAATTAAATACATCTTAGTCTCAATAACATCAGCGACTTTATTTTCTTTTCAGGCATCGCATGCCCATTTATAAATACCATAAAGATTGACATACGTACAATATAACATCTTATGTTATCACTATTCGTAAGTCACGACTCGTAACCGCCAAATCGGCCCAAACTCCTCTTTTACAGCCTTAGCCGCTGTGCCATCAAGCTCCTCGAGGTTTTTACTATGATATCTAATAAACACACCATTGAAACGTATTCTACTGACAATGTGCACTGTGAAGATAGGTCTGGCCCTCAATACCAATTCGCTTTGAGCTGGTGGGTTATGTAGGTACTACTAGTATTGGTAATTAATACAATATTTATTAAGAATGTGTGAACATGTATACATAATCGACCTCCTTGGTCGAGTGGTTTGTACACCGGTTTTCATGGTGTCGCCGTCTCTGAGGTCCCGGGCTCGATCCCCGGTCGGGTCAATTTAGAAATTATTGTTTTTCTAAATTGTCTCGGGTCTGGGTGTTTTCTATGTATAATAAGTATGCATTTAAGTATTTTAAGTATGTTTATCCGTTGTCTAGTAACCATTTAACGAGTTTTATAACGAAGTTTCTCTTGATTTAATATGTTTTTATTGTTTTTAATTTTACCTTTTAGAATTATTTTTCATAGGCGAAGTCAGTCACGGAAAACAGCATAGTATATGCTATATTATGCTGTTTTCTGTTGTTCTCTAGGTATCCGCGGAGGATCAGCGTCGGGGCACCTTTGGTGTCTTGACTAATGCTGAGTGGATACCTTTTCTGTGTCACAATAACATAGTTTTGTTTAAAATTGTATAGTTACATGTATGTGTGTGACACGAATAAATTATTTTCATTTCATTTCATTTCTTGGGCTAGATAATTGGTGTGAGTGTAGGAAAGTTTATTTATTTATTTTAATTATAATCCAATACTTTACATTCGCCGTGTCGCGTGGCGGCTTTAGAATACTACCACTCCCTTTGGTGTCGTAAAAGGCGACTAACGGACTTAAGAGTGCACATACATCCAACAGCATAGAACGGCGGTGGGCTCACCATCACCTGTCACGCTAGCACTCGTGCAGTCGCTATTTTAGTGAAAAGTTGACTATGGCAGAGGACTGCTTTTGCGGCCCTCATTGCCTAGTCTGGCTAATCCTTCAAGGATAATTAAATATTCGTGATATTATGTATTATGCTTTATGAGGTTAGATACAATGTAAACTTTAAATATATTTTTTGTGAATGTAAATAACATTAATATCGCATAGTTATACTTATTTAATTCTTGTTGTTAGTATTTATCTTATACTTCTTCACTTCACTTTTAAACAATTCTATGAGTCAAAAAAAACCGTAAGGGATCACAGATGGAATGTGTTTTCTATTTCTTGGGATTACTTATTTAGTGAGTTATTTTTACATTTACTGGATAATTTTATTATAGGCTTGAAGGAATAAACACAAAATATACTATACTGTACTGATACATCCACTGTGCAACTTATAAAATAATTCGTTTGACTTAAGTTTTTAGGGTTGCGCAATAAACCAGGAACCCTTTACAGTTTCTGGTTAGGGCAGATAAGTGAAAGTGCAACATTAACAATAAAAATTCAGTTTGGTCACTCAATCCAGCCTGTCGATTATGAAAGTCAATTCTCACTCATTATAATAAAATTAGAGATAAATCCGCCTATAGTCTGCCTTTCAGTTCCATATCTTTAATGAAACTCAAGGGTTTTGGGCAATATCATTTAGCATTAAACGTTCCCATCTACTAACACATCTATATTTAAAAACCTTAATCAGTAATCATTATCAAGGGGAGCTCGATGGCGCAGCGGCTAGCGCGTCCGGCTTGCGATCTTGCTCGCTAAGCAATTTTCGCAATGCCGGGTTGCTGGATGGGTGACCAAATTTAAAAAAAAAACATCTCGATCTTCCTCCGTGCTTCGGAAGGCACGTTAAGCCGTTGGTCCCGGTTTTGTCGTAAGATGGCAGTCGTTAAAACCCACCAACCCGGATTGGGCCAGCGTGGTGGGTTATGTCCCAATATCCCCACGTGCTATTGTCCACGTAGGAGGCCTGGGCCCAGTAGTGGGACGTTTATAGGCTGATGATGATGATGATGATGATGATGATGAATCATTATCATATTGAATTGAAAGCCTCCATCATGTAGTTGTCCTGGTCTACGAGTGACTGGCACATTCCTGATGTTTGGTTGAGCATCAGTATCCTGAGTTCGCGTTGTTATAATTTATAATGTTAAGGCGTTGTATCCGTAATTCATATTTACCTCCGACCCGCGCATAATAAGAAACGATAGCCTCCCTCCCCCCTTTCCCCAGTCCCTAAGATCCCTTGCGTCCCGTGGATCACATCTATTCTAATCTTGTAGGTAATTCTGAAATGTACTTTCGCTGATTTTGTCATCATATACAAACTTCAAAATGTTTCCCATATAAACTTCCAAGTTCAAAATTTTACAAACCAATGAGCCAATTTTGATGGAGATCTAAATCTATATACAGCATGTCTAGAAAACGAAGGATAATCCTTTAACTGCGGGTGGGTCACATCATGTCCTGCCGCATTCTGGAATTTTAGTTTAACGAAAGTCTCACGGTTTTCGAGATGTCGTCTTTTTTCTTTTATTTTTAGAATAATCTTCCCTCGTTTAGTTTATTTCATGCCATTTCTACAAATGGTAACTTTTTTAAAACCCATTTTTATCAAATACTCATGGTTATTTATTTCATCTCAAACAATATTCTTTTGTTCGTTATAGTTCTGAAAACACCACATAAAAAAAATCTTATGCAAAGTTTTCATACAAACCAAATCAAACGGCTGACTTTGATAGCTTGTGGTGTAAAAAAAATGTACGAGGCAGACCGTGCCAATTACTTTAAAACATTGTTTAGTTAATGTTAATTTAAAATGGTATTACTGTTTTACATTCCTTTTATTTTATTTTTTATAGTAATTTAAATGCACGAAGGTAGCAATTTCGGATTTTATTGAAATAAAAATCAATTAAAATTAAATTACCTTACAAGTATCATTTCATGATTTGATACATGTGAACAATGAAATCGTAGAAAGGTTCGGTACCTGACATGCTTGCATGAAGTCAAACCTTGACATGTCATTGTAATTTAAATTGGCGAAGAAAATAATCTTTATTTTAACAGGTATTTAGGCGTTTTGGTATGGTATGAATACAAGTAAAAGACAAATATCTATATTGTATATATAATATAGATAATAATTATCCTCTGCTAAAATAACTTTTGAGCTGAGTTATTACAAATTAAAGTCCACTATAGAAAGTTTAATTTTGGAAGTAGTATGGAAAACCGAAAGACGTAAACCATCTTCTTGTAAGGCCAAAAATGGGAGCAACAGCAACAGTCGCATATCTAGTTAGCAGACGAATTGGGTACCTGGCGATGTTGTGAGTGTATGTACGTATGTCTATTTAGCCATGAAAAGCGATGTCTATCTGATGTTGCACCATAAGTCAAAGTCAAAAGATATTTCTTCAATAAACTCAAATAATAAGTACTTACTTTAAATCGTCTAAATCTTTTTTGACCTACCACCCATTCAGGACATAATTTTTTAACTGTGGCAAGCGTACAGAAGCAACGACATTTACAAAAAAAATGTCCTTACCTCTAAAATACATAAATAGGGTGCTCTATAGAAATTAATTATGGACAATTAGAAATAGCTGATGGAGTACTTGGAGCATTTCAGACCCAAGCTGTTTTGTGTCTTCAACACGCACGTCGCGGATGTCTGCGGGAGAGCCCCTAAACATTTACAAACGGCTAAGGACAGCAGCAAGAGCCAGTTGGGGGTTAAACCCCGAGGTCATTAGGCACATTTATACCATGGCGGTAGAGCCAATCATTACGTATGCGGCGGCGGCATGGGCCCCCGCGGCCAAGAAGATAGGGACACGGAAGGAGTTGGCAGCGGTGCAGAGGGGATTCGCACAGAAGCTCTGTGGCGCGTACCGGACAGTCTCCCTCAATTCGGCACTTTTGCTGTCCGGGATACTGCCCCTCGACCTCCGCATTCTTGAGGCTTCGGCTTTGTATGACGCGAGGAGAGGCAGATCCAGGGCATTGCCGGATGACAGGGAGATGGAGGCGTCTGTTGGCGTCGCGGAGATCCCGCATCCGGCCCTAAATGTGGGAAGTGAGTTCATGGCCCTCGAGGACCAGGAGGCCCTCGATAGGTACGCCGTGCAGGAGGTCCAGATATACACCGATGGCAGTAAAATTGACGGCGACGTCGGAGCCTCTCTATCCATCTGGAGGGGGGGGAGCCTAAAATACCACTAGCCAACTACTGCACGGTGTACCAAGCTGAACTCCTAGCCATATTCAGGGCGACTGCGGAGATCCTGAAAAGGGGTGAAGCGAGCTACGGTATTTACAGCGACTCCAGGTCAGCACTGGAAACTGTAACAAACCGTAGCTCGCTCCACCGCTTAGCACTCGACTCGCAGGCAAACTTACAAAGGGCTTCAATGCAGAACAAACTTGTCAGTTTGTTCTGGGTGAAAGCTCATGCGGGATTGCCCGGAACCGAGCGTGCGTACGCAATTGCGAAGGAGGCTGCAACTACGTCACGGAGGAAGCCGGACCACGATCTGTGTCCGATCTCATTCGCCAAGCGTTTCATTCGCGAGGAAACGATTGGCGAGTGGGCTCGGAGATACGATGCGGGAACGACGTCCTCCGTGACGAAGGTGTTCTTCCCAGATGCGGTAGCCGCATACCGATTGGTCAGGAAGATCAAGCCGACCGGGGTTCTAACTCAAGCGATGACAGGGCACGGTGGATTCTCCTCGTTCTTGCACCGCTTTAAGTGCAAGGAGAGTCCATCGTGCATCTGCGACCCTGAGCAAGAAGAAGATGTCCTACATGTGTTGATTGAATGCCCGGTACATGAGTATGATCGCATGGAATATGAGGAAAAGATTGGAAAGAAACTAAGCAGAGATAACATATACACAATAATAAATAGCAAATATACACGACAATCATTTTTTGAATTTTGCACTAAAATAGTAATACCGATAATCAGAAGAAACAAGAAGTAAGCAAAGATATGTTTTTATATTGTATAATAAGTATACAAAAACTAACATAGCAACATAGGATAGAAAAATTTGTCAATAGTCAAAATATGTGGATGATGTTATACCTATGTAAAACATTGTATTAATAGATTTAAGCAAAGTATATGTACATGAATAATAATGTTAAGAAAATAAATAGTAAATAAGTTAAAAATAAGTATAGTAATAAGGGATAGTGCAGAAAACTGCAACAAAAATGGAACGGAGTTATACTATATTTATGAGTAAGAATAGGAAATAAAAAGTAGTAATTAGGGCATTCTAAAATGCAAAAATGTAATAGACTTAAGTGATGTAGAAATAAGTAGAAATGAGAATGGTAGTTAGGGCACGTACGTGCCCTACGGATAGATTTAAGAAAGATATATAAAATCTCCAACATGACCCACGTCGGAGGATGCGAATTAAAAAAAAAGCTGTTTTGTGTTCTGTATAATAAGCTTTTTTGTAAAGCTTTTCTTTGATTTTGATTTTAAATTTACCAAGATCTAATTTCTGAAATCTTCATAAATCGTCTGCTATAGACGAAAAGGCCAAATGATGAAGATGTATGTGTGATGTTGGAAGCAGTGTACTAATTCCGTATTCCCTTCCAGGATCCGGTGATAACCGAGTCGACGCACGTGTCCGGCGCAGACGGGGAGGGCTTGCGCGCGTCATGGCGCACGCTGCACGTCTACCCCGACGACTACTCGACGCACCGCGGCTATCTGTCGCTGCGGTGCCGCGCGACGGTGCCCACGCGGCCGCCGCACGTGCGCAGCATGTCAGTGCGGCTGTACGTCGCCAGCCGGCCGCACATATCCTCATATATGTTCAGCAAAAATAGTAAGTGTGGAAATGATAACATAGATTCATGACTTATCCTTACGGATTAGTCGTAGACTAGGCAATGAAGACCGCTGAAGCAGTCCACGTTTTACCAAAATATAAAAAAATAATGAGAAATTGTTATTTCATAACAAGACCATACCATACCGGTCACAGATCTAGATTTCTAACAAGCAGACATATTATTGTACTTGGTCTGATTTCGGAAGGACTTGTTCTTAGTACGTCTTGATATCTACTAGTGCCTTAATCCCTCAAGCAACGTCAAACCAGGCACAATTGAAAACCTATTGTTTTGCGACCACTGGCGGTCTATTGATCCTCAAAGGGTTAGTCTGTCCCTATAAATAACAATCACAGTAGCATTTATAGCATTCCAACAGTAAGATATATTATGAAATAGTCAGGCTATTATATAACGTCAAGTAAAGAATACTTACACCTTTCAAATTATCATCACTTGGTATGATTTAGTCCGAGCGTTTATTGTTTGTGATATAAATATATCCATTTCAGTAAATGAGTGAGGCTTACGTGAGCCGTGGCGTACGCTGCACGTATCGTACGAGTATACCCCGACGACTTCGTGATGCACCGCGGCTACCTGTAGCTGTGGTCCCGCGCGACACATGTCCTTACTTATCATACCTTTTACAAATACAATAAATTATGATGTCTTATTTTATTATGATAACGTTGATAATTTTACTTAACGATTAGGCAACACATTGAATAAAACATATTTAATGACATTATAATGTTTAAAGCTCTGACTAAAGTTGCTACCATTGCTAAGAAGTCAACCCAAGTTCCAAAAACGTGTTCCTTTACTTACAATGACACGTAACAGTCCTAACTTTTAGAAGGTTCTTCATTGTAGAAAGGTCTTTATTCAAAACAAAGGGCACACTTACCATTGAATATCTTATCTGTGTGAAGTGGACCAGCTGCAAGAAATTTATCAGTACCCAAGTCACTGCCCTGGGGAAGTGTTTTTTGGAAGCGTAATTCGGACTAATACGCTTTATTGAGTAATCTACGGCTCGGCTCGTGCCCATCAGGCGGCGACCGGATGCGGCTTTCGAGGAAACAAATTCAAATACCAGAGTGGGCCCTGGAGGGATCTTGTTGAGGCTGATTTTTCATAGCTCAACAATGTTTTTGAAGAGCTTGCTGTTTAATCGCTTTTGGGATTTACCAGTCTCCGAGGTCCATACTGTATTTATAGGTAGTAATTTAAGGTACCTATGTAATTGTCCTTGGTTAGACTTGGCTAAGTCATCTTAGCCTGTCGTCAAGCAAAAATGTAGTTTAACCTACTTAAGAACTAGTAATAGTAGCTACTTCCTCAGTGGTTTCTGGGTGAGCTGTTGAGCTCAATTCAAGTAAAGGCGTGCCTTAAAAATTATACATTTAAACCAAGCTTTTACTTTTTATGTGGTAAAGTTATATACGCATTCAAGTAATTAGATGCCAACACATTCAGGCAACAGCTTTCATACGATAGATTTGCCACAATATAAAAACTAAACAAATAGCAATTTGTTACCGAAAATCAATAGAAAGTATTCGAGTAACAACGCTTACAAACTTACTCAGCTCTACATACTAACTAGTAGAGAGAGATGGGCGTATCCGTTCAACGTGTAAGAGCGAGATAAGACCCCTTAAATCTAGACCTAAAGTGGGGTTGAAACGAGAAAAAGGAACGTGGAATTTATTACGTAAATGACTTTTAAACGACGTGAATTCTCAAGTTTCTTTTGTTGGGGTGTTTAGGGTTCGAGGAGTAACGAAAGGAGCATTACGCCGGATTTGCATATGCTATGTAATAAAAAGTCCGAGGAATCGGTATTGGCGGTTGCAGAAAAGCCGGCGTCGCGTCGTCGGCGAGTGTGGATGTAATTTTGTTTTTTTTTCCTTCTTGCAAGATAAGCAAATTATGCAATGCCGGGTCATAATAATAAAATTTCTTCAGTAGTTGAGGTAATAGGTAGAGGAGGCAACCGTGTCGCGTAGCGGTGAAAGAATACTACTCTTCCCTTGGGTGACGTAAAAACATAATAAAATTAAAGCATAATAATCTTTGACTATACACCTACATGTCTAGACGGAGCATCGCGGTACAAACGCTTCTCAAAATCCGTGCGTGACAGTCGCGTATGACTGACACTAGCGCGAAAGGTTGCCAGCGAATGCCTAATTTCCGATAAACTAGGGAAAAAATGTTTATGCACTATACAATTTTAAAATGATTCATAACATAACATATTTTTTTAAATTAGGTATGTCTATCGTATATGTACTCGTAGGTATAACGCATAAAAGAAGCTGGTGTGTTTAGAAAAAATGGATGATTGAAGGCGAGCTCGAGTACCTACAATAAAATAATGCGCTAATGGAAGCTTGCGTGCGTGTGATATGTATGTGATAGGGACGAAATAGAAGCAACAGGCAGGATGATTTACATTTAATATTTTTTAATTAGAAATTTAAATATTTTAAATTAAAATCAAAACAATTAATGGCGTTCTCTTTGTATTTGTTTCTTTAATAACTTTCGTTTGGATGTTACATCATTTTTCATGTTCTCTAATTTCTTATTATGTTGAAACCTTATAGTTAAATATTTCGACAACGACTTCTTTCTACCGGATCAGTTGGAAATCTGAAAATTAAAATGTTTGCTATGTGGTCGAACAGTTGTAAAGGTTACATAATGTGATGACTGCTCATCAATATCCGTGTCCAATAGTTTACCTACATGAGACGAGAAATATTGACCTTTTAGGGACACAAACATACACCCGCACTTTCTCAAACATCGTCATCATCATCATCAGCCTATAAACGTCCTACTGCTGGGCGCAGGCTTCCCACGTGGAGATAGCGCGTGGGGATATTGGGCCATAACCCACCACGCTGGCCCAATGCGTGTTGGTGGGTTTTAACAACTGTCATCTTACGACAACAAACGGGACCAACGGCTTAACGTGCCTTTCGAAGCACGGAGGAGCTCAAGATGTTTTAAATTTGGTCACCCATCCAGTGACCCGGCATTGCGAAAGTTGCATAGCGGGCAAGATCGCAAGCCGAACGTGCTAGCCGATGCGCCATCGAGCTCTGAAGCATACATACTACCATCCCCTACATACATATACTTAAACACACACTTCTTACATAAATACTTACGTTTTAGAACGGAACCTATAATCCAGCCAAACTCGATGACGAATGTTTGTAAACAGATTAGGTACTGTTATTCCTAGTTGCAGTAGGATTTTACTTTTTCTTGAGAGACATTCACAAGAAAACAGTTAACTATTGTGTCTTTCTTTCAAAAAACAGTAAAAATCCTAGTGAAACTAGACAATTGCACAAATGACAGTAATATGTTTGCAAACATTCGGCATCGAATAGGAACCGTGACATTTATTCACGCTCTTACAAATCAGACATCAGTTTAAAAAAAAAGAAAAACTTTGAAAGCGCTCCAATAATAATTATATTTAATGTATTTACTTTATTTAAAATAAGACCATGTATAAATACTAACTTACAAGACAACTTACATAAAGAGTATTTTTATCATACTTATTATATTTAAACCTCCTTTTATATTCTGCCACCAATATTGGGAATTCTACATTTTGATACCAGCAACACTACGCATACATGGCCTATATTATTGTTAAACTTTAAATTTTCATTAAAATTTATCGATACTTACAAATGAAACGTGACTTTTCTTTTCTTTTGTAATAGTTTCGACAGTATTTCACTGAGCAAACGGTCATTTTGCGAACAATTTTACCGAAACGCGAGAGGTAAACACTGCTTGACGGCACAATGACACTGACCGCCAGGATTGCGCGATAGGCCAATTTTGGCCTTTAAATTTTTCTACGTTTTTTTACGGCCAGGCTCTATCTAGACATGTATATAATTAAAGATAATAATTAACAATATTTATTTATTTACAAATAGTTGTAACTTTAGTTCGACTTTTACTATGTACTGGGTAATTCAATATAACTAGTTTTCGAACATAGTCGACTCGTTATCGCAATCACGTAATTCTGTATGGAAATAGATTTTGAATCAGTGGCTCCACTCCTTGGAATGATCATACCTAGAATTAAATGATGTTGGTGTCATGATTGGTCCTATTAAAGTTTACGAGATTATCATTTAAATGGAACACTTTATATGGGGCTTCTCGCGTTTTAAATATTATTTTTTATCTTGAAAGACGTTTTTAATTTTAATTAGCTATATAAAAAGATCAGGCGTTATGTTACGTTACGTTACGAGAATGTTGCGGTGAATGTGTGGAGTGACGTGGATGGAAAAATAAGGAATGAATATATGAAAGGAAGTATGAAAGTGGTGGCTCCTCTAGAAAAAAAATTGAATCGTTTGTCTTGGTATGGCTAATAAGAAGGGACGAAAGCCATGTGACAAAAAGAGTGATGAATATGAGTGTTGAAAGTAGGAGAGGAAAAAGAAGACTAAAGAAATTACGGATGAATTGTGTGAGGGATGACATTTATAATTATGATTGGGTGTTCCAAGGGCATGTTCGCACACTGCGGAATATTGTTGCTTGTTTGAAGTCGGCCATATTTTATTACGCGCGTTTCTACACTCGTCTTTACCATTAGTATATTATTATTATTACATGTATTGGGTGCGTATAATTTTGTATACTGACAAATGAACTAATTTAAAAGGACATAACGTTCATTGGATATAATTTTTACTTGTTCTAAATACACTTCCAAACAACAACATTACGTATATTATTCATTTGATATAATACTCATATTCTCTTACAACTTTTTCTATAAAGCTATATTGGTAGAATAATCCTATTCTATAACAACATTTGATATAATTTTTGCTTAAAAATAAAAATAGCATATTAACCCTAAATTGATTTAAAATATTGTCTTAGAAAGTTAATACGTTGTGTTTTCGTTAAGGTTGTGATAAAAAAGTCAGTGACAGAAACGAATCGCGGCAAAACCGATTCCACGTAGACTTTTCTGCCCTACGCTACAGTGTAATTTAAGCCCGCGTAGGCGCGGAGGGGCAAGGCGGCCCGCGAGCTGAGGAGCAGGTGGTGAGCGAAAGCCATATGCGACGATAAGCTAGCGTGGGACCGCCGGAGTCCCGCAGCGCCGGAGCAGTGACAGAAACCATGCCTGCATGCTGCATGCCTGCCTGCATGCTGCATGCCTGCCTGCATGGTGCGTGCCTGCTTGAATCCTGCATTCTGGCTTGCATGCTGCATGCTTGCTTGCATACTGCATGCATACATGCATGCTGCATTCTTGCTTCAATATTGCATGCTTGCTTGCATGCTGCATGCTTGCTTGCATGCGGCATGCTTGCATGCATGCTGCTTGCTTGCTTGCATGCTGCTTGCTTTATACAGGAATAATGTTTTATATCATTACATTATATTAATTGAAATGATATAATCTAAAATTATATTAAATGTTTATTATATTAAGTCAGTTGTTATATCAAATGAAATTATGTGAAACGAAATTATATTATCTGAACGTTAGACCATAAGTATTTATAATTTTTAATGTTTTATCAAACATTACGCACCTTTATTTAATACAACAGTAGTGATTAAGATCGACCTATCTGAAACCAGAAGATCTCACTCAGGCTCTTCGCCCTCAAATACATTGTCAAGCCTATGACAGTCATTTTCACTGAGGATACCTCCTTAGTAAAAATGACGCTATCACTCTACCTAGTGATAGGATGGGGTTGTACAAAAGATTCCAATGCGTCGACGTGCTCCTGCGTTAGGCCACGGCAGGCCCCACTAAGATAAGATAACGCAGGGTTCCTACATTTAGGTACCTATGTTTTGCCCCATATAAGAGTTCAAGATATTATACAAGGACTCCGTTATTCATTGAGTGTATACACAAATAGGTCACTAATAACGATCGGTGCTGCCGGATTAATTGCGAAAAGTTAACTTACGTCGATAATGAACGGCCGCGGCAGCCAGCGGCAGCCAGCGGTATGATAAATTGATATGGCATCGGTCTGCAGCAGATATTGCTCTCCGGTATTATTGCTTGTAGTTATTAACAATTTAAATACATAAATACATAGAGACTTTAAAATACATTTTAATGTTGTATTGTAATTTAAGCGTTTTTCCCCATATTCACAGCGGAGTGGAACAGGATGACACGTATTTTGACAGTTAGGGCTATGGGAGCTTTGGAAAGATGACAAAATCGGATCACTGAGACATGATTGTATTGTAGATATTTTAAAACAACAGCTTCGGGGTACGGGAACGGCTGGCATGAGATTGCTCGGTAAAGAGATAGATAGAAGGAGTTATGACTTGAGTGAGGCCTTTGTCCAGCATTAGGACAGCGTAGGCTAAGAAAAAATTTTACACACGAAACTTGTTAGTCTACAATTTGGTGTGATAGTAATTATATATCTGTTTTTGTTCCAGATGCTGTCGCCAGCAGTAGCGGCCATAGGTTTGACATAGAACTGTCAGTTTGGACGTTTGTGGTGTTAGTTGTGAGACAAGTGCCTTCGATTGTGGATTGAGGTGGGTTGTAGGATGTGACATTCATTAAGGGAGTGCACAACATGGAGCTGTGAATGTTTTTAATAAAATAAGTACGATACAATATTCGTCTATATTTATGTTTTTTTAAAATGCACATAGGTTAGGCTGTGGCGGTAAAAAAGTTTATGTTTTGGAACTAATTTTGAATAAAATTCACAAGCGGGACTCGAACCCGTTCCCTCTGGGTTACCAGGTCAGATGAACTACCAACTAATCTATCGTGACTTGACCCGTTGTTTTGTTTCGGACACTGTGTGCGTGTGATTGAGTTAGATTAATTCGTCTTAAATTAATTCTTCAAAGTTTACTTGTTTGTATTAAAAATAATAAATTATTGAATTGTTATTATTATTGTTAATGGCAACATGAGCAATTTTTGATATTTCTTTGATAGAGTCAATGGACAATGTTGTAGGGAATAGTTAAAACGGTTTATTTTAATTTATTTGCTATGTTATGTACACATTTCTTTACATTAAGTACTAGTGAATTATTTTTAAGTACAGAGACATGTCAGTATTTTTATTTATAGAAAAAACGAAATATAAAATGTTACTTCCACAATTTATGTTGTGTTGTTCTAGATTCGAACCAGCGATCTGTCGTAATCCAATCAAGAGGTACTCTTCCAAATGAGCTACAGTTGTATTTTTAAAAACAATAATTCTAAATCCATTGAGTTAATTTTTAGTTTCCATTTATCATTTAGATTGCTTCTGTTAATAAGGTTGTAGGTAAATAATTATTTTAAATACTTATATTACGTAAAGGTTGACCTCTCGAATAAATCGATTGTATGACAACGATTTTATCATGTTAAAATATTGTTACAAGACATTATTACATACGATGCAGTGTGATAATTAAGATAATTATGAAATGATAACATATGTTTTTGTGTAAATAATTAAGTCAATGTGCCAAAGTATAAAGTATAATTGTTAATATGTAAAATGAACTATTATGGATGTTGAATACTGTGAAAAAAATTGCTAGTTGCACGCTTAAATTACAAAAATAGCAATACAATTAAAATTATGAAGACTGTATTTTAAAAGAAAATGGTTTTTTCCTTGTTAATTTCATTGCTTGGTGTTTTAATAAAAATAGATTTTATGATATTATTTAAATCAAAGTTTAATAAACAAGTTTCTTTTCAAATCTAAGGTAATGTTGAATTAAGTGCCGATATTTGAAGTACATACGTTTTATTAATCAAAGTACTTAACTAGCACAACAATAAGTAATATTTTACTTTACCAACTGATTTATAATCGCAAGTGAGAATGTTTTATTCTTGTAATTAAAATCTAAGGTGTCCTTTTATATTATTTTAAAGTTTAAAGCCCCACCTAAAATATTCGCACTAGTTTCAATTACAGCCTAAATAATGTTTACAAAAAATTAGTTTCACAGTGTTGATGAGTACTTATTTCAATTTAATAGCACCATTGTCTCGCGCGTCCTCATGTCTGCAGTACCAAAAAAGCATTTCTTCACCTTTAAACTGTAAAAACTTTTTCAATGTAAAAAATAATTTTTGGTGCTTTTTGTCGTCAACAACACAATTATTTTTGCAAAATAAATTGCTATTAATCCGCACACACTTGTAAACCTAATTTCATGGTTAGGCTGGCTGTCGACTAGAGCATGAAAGACGGGAGAGGAGATAATTAACAAATATTACCCGTATTAACGTAATCTATTAAGAATCAACCGTCTACCGCATGCAAGAGCAATTTCGGGCCAAAATCACTACCGTTTCGGTCCCTCCCCAACGCAACAATGCGACGCGCCAGATCAAGGCGAGGCAATCGCGTTATCAGACAGATTTTTTTTAAATACTATTTCCTTCAACTGAATTTGGAGCCCTATTTATGCAAACATTCTCTTTAATTGTAGTTCTTGCTTGTATGCTAGTCGTACTTTCATTCTGCATCTTATATTCTTTAATTCTAGCACAGCTCCACTCCTCTTGTTTCTTCTCCGCTGAAGTCGACAGTCAGCTTTAAGGCCTCTTACAAACTACGTTATAGTTACGCTATTGAGAAGGAAGCATTTACTTGACGTTCTTTTTGTTGCATTCGTCGCTCTTTTTAAACGCCGTATGCAATTTCCATTTTGTTTTGTGTTGTATATTTTCACATGAAAAAGAATGGTGTAAAATTCCGCGTTGTCTGTTAGAGGCCTTCAAAAGTTAGAGCCATTACACGACAAAGTTGTCGCTGAATTTGAATTGGCAAGGTTTTATATTTCTAACGGTGTATTTATGTTGTGTCTGTGACACATGTCAATTCCATTGGACGTGGCGTACACTCTAGACAAACTTGGCAGCTTGAGCTTGAAACGACATTCTGTATCTTGTCAAGTATTAAATCTCTTACTCAATAGGGGTCAATATCCCGTGATTCGCGTCATTAGAAATTATTTTGTCTCCCAGCCTACTTTATCTATTACTAATATAATAAAAAAGTAAAGTTCATAAGTTTGTATTAAATGCAGTTGATTAGAATTTAAAGCGATGTCGTTTAACTTAGTCCGACGTCTCAGATGACACGTGTCGTGGGACAATTAACTTTGTCCCCTATTGAATAAGAATCTTTACTAACGGACAAAAATACAATACACGGTTTATGCAGAAATCGTGTTTAATCGCTGATAAAACTGAGAACCAGCCTTAAAAATATATTAAAAAGCCTGGTGTAATATAATAGCAGTAAAACACCACATGCTTAAAGTTATACTGACAGTGAATTTTGATGTTTGCCATTCAGCATGGTACATCAACCAAATAATACCCCCTAACCCTTACAGTTCCGGCACATTGATCTTAGTTAACGCTTATCAGAATTCTAGTTACAAGTTAGAAATGTGTTTCCGACTAGATCTGCACATATTTTTGTGAGTTATAAAAGTGGGCTAATATTGAGTCGCGATGCAATTCTGTGTACGAAGCGGAAACTTCCGCGTTACGGATTCGTTGCTTCAGCTTTTGTAGTTTAAGTAAAATAGAAAAGTCGATTAAAAGAAAAGTGACAAGGACTTCGCAGACAACCGCAGATTGTCTCAACGCAATCGAATATAGATCATCTATTTTAACCTTTAGAGTTTATGTTCCATCCGATGGTAGAGAATCCGTAAAAATAAAACGAACGTAATGTTGCCGTAAATGTGAAAACGCGTTTTTCTTTAACTACCATAAGCCTTCTAACCAGCATTGGACCAGCATGAAGAGTTTAGGCAATATCTCCCCAAGTTTATGTGTTAACTTGGATGTTAAGTGTTCTAAAGAACAATGAACTTTTTTGAGAATATTACTATTTAAACCTAAGCTTAGACCTTAACTCCCAGCAGAGGGACGTTTATAGCCTAATGATAAATGAAACCAGGCTTACTTCCTACAGCTCTATCGAATATTATTGCCCGAGCAAAAAACGAGTTAGCAAAGCCAATTGGGGTTCGTTTTGGCCGTAAAATAGCCGAACAGATTCTAAACGCAAGGAAAACTCCCATTTTATGAAAGCTCGCAGCAATAAAATTTGCCGAGTTATAACAATCAGCTTTATTTCTTAGAGCACAACTTGGATTGCGTAAGAGCCATTATTCCACAGTACAGAGCTAGAATAGTAAGCCTGACATTTTAAGCATATATTTATTGTTGACTTGCTGGCCCTGAAGCCTTAGGTTATTATGCCTTTTAATGAAGCTATTTGACTGAATTACATACCCAGTAAGTATCAGGTTTAGTAAAAAGAACAAAACAGTGTCAAATAATTATTTGAAGGGTCTGTGTGTACGATGCTACAACAAAGTACCAAATCTAAAGTATATAATAAAACAGTATTGCCATGTTAAAAGCACAAATCAGCAAAAAAAACAAAATCACCTTATTCTTTTTTTATTGAATTAACTTCTACATAACTAAAATGGTAAAATACCCATTTGTAATTTTAATATTTACGACAATGTGTCTTAGTCTTTAGGTGCTGTTTTAAAATAAATGGCTCCATCGAAACAGCCCCACAAGTCACGACAAAAAATACAGGGTTGTATGTAAAAATAATTATATCGTAATATTATTATCATTATCTTTATTTATTCCAACTCTATTACCTCATTTCAATGTTTGCGGCATGTAGCTTGCCGTAATAGCCAAATAAAGAATAATATAGGGTTGAGTTTCTGACAAAAAAGCGCTCCACTGTGCCAGCTTCGGCTAGCTGATAAAATTTTCACACCTCCCTGGCCGTATGAGCAAGGTTGCGGGCCTGCGAACCCAAATAATATTTTACTTCATAACTGAATTTATGTACCGAAGTGATTTGTTTATTGATTTTTTGATTTGTTTTTTGGATTGAACTTCCAACTACTGTTTTAGAAGCATAAGACGAATATATTGTTTTTAAATTATATTTAGGGTGAAAGATCTATTTTAATTAATCGTTTTCTTCGAACTTATTGATGCTGTATGAAATAGATGCAGTGAGATATTAATATTTTAAATGTATCAGTATTGTGAGCAATTACCTCAGTCTACGAAAGCTTGGAGGCAGTAATCAGTATACCCCTCATGACTATCATACTGATGATGCAGGTCTCGTATTGAAGTTGAACATTTTGAGATTGTAAAAACAGAAAAGATCCCCGAGTCGAGAGGTAATGCGTTTGACCCGATATCTGGAGGCCCGGGCTTACTTGATTTTAATGAAAGAGGTCTTTGCCCAGCAGTGAAACAGTTTATTATAGGCTACAGCCTAGAAAAAACAACTTAACTTTAGAGTTTATTACATAGTTTGGATTGAGGATGCCTATAAACACAATGCGTAGTGCGAGATACTGGGGCTGATATTTATACAAAATTACTAACGATTACGCGGACCCTACTTTTATGTTTTTTTTTTTTAATTTTAATGATAAGTCTTTAATATTTAATTAAAGACTTTTCATGAAATCCTTAATTCACCTGACTTACAAAACTGTCTAGTTACAACGTTTATAAACATTAGCAAATGGTTCTAAGAAATCATCCAATAATGAAAATAAAGAAATTTTGAACCAACGAAAGTATTCCTTGTTTCATTTGATTCCACGAAATGTTTTATTTGATTATAGATAATATTAAACTGATGATATATGCGAGAATTGTCTAGAGTGGGCGCCAAACGAATACTTTATATAAATATAAAATTTATAATGTACATAATAAATGAAATGTCTGAATGTCATTACATAATAAAAGTTTTGCGAGTATCTTTGTGTTATTTAATATTATTCGTAGTGTAGTATTGAATTCACCGGCCTCAAACCCCCTCAAAACCCTCCTGAGCACTACTTCCTTGTCTGAAAAATCTAGTTCCCTTCTATGCCACGGGGATGGCTTGGGACCACGAACAGCAAGCACCAGGTTGGGTAATACCTACCTACCAATAGCGTATACCGTAAATAAATTAGCACAAATTGAAATTTGAGAAAGGAACCAATATCTCTTAGCTAATCTAGCTATCTAGTTCTTCGCTTCGCACACGCTTGGGGCATCGGAAGATAGAGCATTATCGTTATTAATACTAATAATGTATTGCTAAGCATAAGTTATCCTTATTTCCTTCCGATTCTGTCGTTTTTCACTTGTTTCCAATAGGTAGAACGAAACGTCGTCGCACTAGTGAACATTTCAATGACAAAATTCAAAATAGAGAGCCAAATAAATAAAACGAAATTACAATTAGGCTTAACCTACATAGTTTACCATACTACGTTAACATAAGTTTCTTGTATACTGGAATAGAGGTGTATGTGTGTCTGCGTTCTCTGCATTTAATTTTGAATAATATCATTCTGAATCCAACAATATGGCCGCAACAAAATAGAGACTAACTACGAAGCTTTTAGCTTAATTGAAAGCGAAATAAAATTGTACAATGCGCTGTGCGTACCTACTTACTTATAATTGAAATTATATTTCGCCGACAGCTTTTTAGACCTTTTTGCAGAGTCATTTATTTTTCAAGAGGCTTTTTTTGTAATTCTACTATACCTACTTGAATAGCGCTCAAAAAATTTGAAGTGCTAGACGTTCAATCTATATTTGATTAATAGTTATTTTTAATAAAAAAAGCAATTTCATTTAATCAAACGTATTTTTTTTCTGTCTATATTTTAAAATAACTCGCTGGCTCATTCCTAAAATTGCGAATCTACACTCGGTCAATCTAAAAACTGTCAATAGTGCAACGTCACTTCCAATGTTCATTCATGCAGAGTTGCAAACCTGTCAATTGTTTTTCTCATTTGTTACATAGATAAGATAAAATAAAAAAGCTCACTTGTTTAATTTGGAAAGCTTGTCGCTTAAATAGTTCCCACCTGAGGAAAATTTACTTTCAACGAAATGCTATTTTCAATTTCAGTCACGGTAAATAGTCGTAAACATAACAACAATCTTTCATCGTTAATACAACGTCGTTATGAATCAATAGCAAGTTTATTCCTCGTGTTGTCTACCTGCCCTGCATTAGTGATGCGAGCAGCGTACGCAAGCGAGAAATAAATCAAAGCGTGCGAACAAAAAACAACAATAACCACACAGACGCTGCCTTTTGAGCTCCATAAATATTCCGGGCACACCTCCTCAAAGTTTATCAAATAAAAATTTCACCGTCTCGGCGGAGATTTATCGCATCGTTCCCCCTTTCTAAAGGTAAAATAGGACTGAGAAATCCTTTTTTCTAATTTAAACGCAAGTTGACGCAATGATATTATAAAAGTTCTTAAAACAAGGTGACCGCGGAAGACAATGCGTCGGCCGGTGTCTGAGACATCCGACATCCGACACATGCTGAGTGCCTTCATACTAGCTTATTTTCATTTCGTCCTCAGCCTATAACGTCCCACAGCTGGGCATGGAAAACATGGGGAGATTGGGCCATAACTACACCGGCCCAATGCGCGTTTGTGGGTGCTATTTTATTTCACTAATATCCGGCGTAAAATAATAGCACTTGGTGCTGTTGTGTTTCGTCCGGCCAGTGAGGGTTCCGGAGGCCCTTCCCCCCCCCCCCCCTCAAAATTCCTATTCCTTCTTAAAACCTATTCCTTCATTAAAGGCCGTCAACGCGTCTGCGATTCCTTTGGTGTTGCAGGTGTCCATGGGCGGCGGAGATTACTCTCCATCAGGTGACCCGCCTGCTCGTTTGCCTCCTTCTATTATTAAAAAAATATATATATTATACCGACTGCTATTTTAACGCACAACAACTCGGACCAACGTCTTTACGTGCCTTCCTAAGCACGGATGAGTTCGAAACTAATTTTTATTTAATTACCCATCCAGTGAGCTGACTTTGCGAAAGTTGCAGCAGTTCAGGTGTGCAGTGTTAGCTGTGTTCAGTCCGTTAGTCGCCTTTTACGACACGAAGAGCTCTTCCCTTTGGTTGGTAGTATTCTTTTATTAACGAGCTGCTACCAAACAGTCGGGTGCAATGCAACCCGGCCTAAAGCTAGCTCTGTCTCTGTCTGTCATTATGGTCGTGTAAGTGACAGCGTCAAATTTCAACTAACTTAATTGAAGTTAGGTTCATGAATAAGCTTAATGCAATTAGGCCCATGTTTACAAATTGGTGTCCCATTTCTTCATTGACGGCAGATAAACCAATCGCTATTCATTTTGTGAAATTGTTGTCTATGGTTACTTATTTATTTGTACACTTTTAAATATAATTTAATGCTTTTGTTTGTGGTTTGCTAATACCCATTGACATAACACCTAGTTCGTATATTATTACGTCCATGCTAATACCATGTACCATGCATGCACGTTAGCAATCAATAATTACTTTTTTTAATGGAAGATGTGGCAAACGAAACAACGTGTCATCGGATTAAAAGCAATCATCGCCACTCATAGACACCCGCAATACCTTACAAATGGCAGCAAAGTAGTGAAAGAAAGTTGTTATTTAATATTTATTTCAGCAATAATATTTTGTAGGGAGCTCGATCGCGTAGCGGCTAGCACGTTCAGCTTGCGATCTTGGCCGGGGTGACCAATTAAAAGACATCTCGAGCTCCTCCGTGCTTCGGAAGGCCCGTTAAACCGTTGGTCCCGGTTGTTGTCGTAAGATGACAGTCGTTAAAACCTACCAACCCGCATTGGGCCAGCGTGGTGGGTTATGGCCCAATATCCCCACGTGCTATTGTCCACGTGGGAGGCCTGTGCCCAGCAGTGGGACGTTTATAGGCTGATGATGATGATGATGATGAATATTTTGTAGTAGGTAATAATTATCTTAGAATAAACAACTGGCTTCCATGTTCTTAAAGGAGAGGTTGCCTCCTCGAATGTCCTAATCTAATATTTATAGTATCCAATTCACAGTTGACTGCACCGTGGCAAGCCGTCCCGCGGGCCATAATAAAGTCAACTTAATAATCCAATTTATAGGCTGGTTTCAGAAGTCCTTCGCTGTAAGGTTTGTTATGCAAAAACACGTTTCGTGCAAGTAATGATTTCAACAAAGCGTGTCTGCTTCAGTTTGGTATTGCACCAAAAAAATAATGAAGTAAATTAATAAGTACCTACATATTTTATTAAATAAGTACTTTTGTATGTACGGATACTTTAAAAGCTCATCAAGAATTTCATAATGAGGAAATATTATTATTGTTGAAATTTTCGCATTCACAATGCTATAGATACAGGATAAAATGTTTACTAGAAAAAAACTGAAGATCACAATTTTTTTTTAAAAACATTTTATGAGGAATTTCATTTTCATTAATTGCAGCCAGCTTGACAATTTAGTACGACTCACATACTCGCAAACATACGTCATACAGTCACGGCTATTATCCCCGAAGGATTAGTCAGAGACCAGACAATGAGGACCGCAAGAGCAGTGCGCGGTCAGACGGTCAAAGACCACGGCACACCAATTTACAACTGGACATGAGATCAGCATGTTAATGGTCTGCCTGTCGACACTTTGTACTGGATGTATTACCAGTCTTCAATCCGTTAGTCGCCTTTTACGGCACCCAAGAGATGGGTTGGTAGTAGTGTTGACCTGGACTAGAGTTCTATAAGTCCTATTTTTGGGACTGGACTCGATTTTTTGAGACTGGACTCGTAAATAAGAGCTCAAGCTTTTTTGTCAGTAAGTAAGACTCACGAGTCCTTACAATATGACTCCAGAACTTGAGTCTGTTTACAATAATATAGAGACTCTTAAGACGAGTTCATTGCTAGTGCCGAAGTCTTTTTGGAAACAGTGAGGTTCATATCCATTCTGTTGATATAAAGTTCTAGGCCATAGTGTTATACAATTAGGCGTTCGTCAACCACCTCCACAAGTGAGCCAACGCAACAAGTACGCCAAAGAGGAAAAAAGAAGTTCAAAGAATTAATACTTCGATCTTATGATCGAAAAGTTACTATATTTTTTTTATGGAAAAATACTTGCCCATGGAGGTGACGCCGTAGAAAAACTTATATTAGTATTATACAATTAAAAAGGTTTGGTTTTTTTAAGAACTTGAGTTCCATAATAATAAAGTGTCAGTTATAAGTCGAGTCTTTTTGCATAAAGACTCGACTAAAGGACTCAAAGCTCAGAACTCAGGATTCATTTAGTCGGAGTCTTGCGAGCACTGCCAAAATGTGTCCATTCCTGGCCAACACTAGTTGATAGTATTCTTTTTAATAACGAGCCGCCTGCACACAGCTCATAATCGCGAACGCCTCCAACTTATTTGAGTCTCGTCAAACGAGGCACAGACAATAATCCAAGCATCCCCGTAGATATTTCACTGCTGGTTCGCTCAACGCAGGCGAGGCATGCGAGGCATTGTATATTCAACAGAGCCTTACAAGAATGACGTCTGACTGCTAAATCATCTTGAGAATTTATTCTTACAAAACGTAGAGGTAGAATGTTTAGGACTGTTAACGAAAGCTTTAAATATACACTTTTAAACTTTTGCGTACCATTATAAACACAAATTTAGACGGAGATTAACGCCAACTACTTATTAAAGACATACTAAGCATACCTTTATATACCCGACGTTTCGACCGAGTTGCACCGGTCGTGGTCACGGGCGGACTAAATAGGGCGGATAAAAAGGTAAGCTTAGTATGCCTTTAATAAATAGTTAGCGTCAATCCCCGTCTAAATGTGTGAATGCTTTAAAGAGAATCTTGACATTCGTGCTTCGAACGGTTACTGTAGCAATATCATTAATGTTTCACGAAGTTATTGATAGTTACTTCAATTCTGTTGCTCTCTGAGAAATAATTCAGTTGCTAAAAGGCTAGTTGCTGATCGGTTGACCTTCATGGAACACCGCGAAACACATCAGGGACAGTCGCATGCTGTATGGGGTGAATACTATTAAAATCTCTCAGGTCAGGTCACCCCGCGTTTGATCGTGTAATAAACCGCTAGTATAATCATAAATCATAAATCATATCTTATTTATTTATTACGTTTTAATGTAGGTAATTAACGAGGTGTTTCTCATAGTTTAGTTCCTTGAACGACGATGAAGTACCTAATGGTAACATAATAAACTTAATGTAGAATAACGCAGTTCAATCGTTTATGAAGTTAGTTTAAGCTCCTATCGATATATAACAATAAATAGATACGCAAAATCGCCCATATTCTCAGTTCGTGAGCTACTAAAAATTCATAGCATACCACGTCAATTTAGACAGAAATAGATAAGATAACGGAATTTATTACGGCTTCACGCCCCGTTATGGGGACCACAGATTCCTCAAATCCCCGCCTCAGCAGTGGCTTAGGCCCATTCTAGGGACTGGATTTATTATGCCGTGCATGTCTCCAACACATTCGCGTAGGGGTCAGTAAGGTTTGGAGTCAATAGAAAATCCACGAAACACACCGACTTTTTCTTGTATGTTTTTTTGTTGAGGTTATGGAGTACGTGGGGCGAGGTGGATAGAATTGGAATATAAAAAAGGAGTGGAGTGGTGTTGGATCCATAGTTGGCTAGCTCCTTGTAGAGGCGATTGATCATGGTTGAATCTCACTAGTTTTTTTTCTGTAGTTTTTATGAAAACTGTATAATTACATAACTTTTTCAGTTTCTATAACAATTCTTGAATTGGTATAAAATCTCTTAAATAAAGTGTTTTTGGGATTTAAAAAAAGACAATAATTATTTTTACTATAAGACGACTAATCACGTTTATTGTAGTTTACTAATACTTAGCTAAAAGCAGTCGATTTAAAAAAAAAGTTACTGCTACGAAACTGCTTGTTTTTTTAAGCAGAGTTATAACATTTTACTCGGCTGAAAGAATGTTTAGCGAAACCTTTTCTTTTTTACCTTGTGTGTATAAGTAACTACTTTAACACATTAATTAATATCAAGATCAAATATTTGTATGAATATCAATGGCACATAGTCTTTCTTTCTCTTATCCGTATCTGAATCAAATATGTTTTGTTACCATACAAAAATGAATAACATTGCAAAGTAGAAACTCTAGAACTGACTGCCAGACGCGTTTTAACAGAACATGAAAACAACTGGGTCACGCTCGTCTCAGATACACTGAATGTCTATTAGATGTGAAGTTTCCCAAAGTATTTCATATTATTATAGTCTCATAGAAATAGGTATTATTTTAAGCGGAGGAAAAAGAAATCAAATTCAAATTTAACATACTTTAAACAAAAACAAAATAACATTTAATAGAAGAATACAAGTGAACAATAATAAAGTAATTATTTACGAGACTACAGTTCCCTATGTGTTTCCAACTGGTAAACAGATTGTTGATTTCTGGACTTTAGCTTTGAAATGAAGAACTTAAATAATTATTTTCGCAAAGGTTCAGAAATCCCAAGATGGAAGTTGGAAGTCATTACGGCTGTTTAATAAGAGTAAAGGTTGATATTTATAAGTTATGTGGGGTATTGAAAAAAGTAAAGTTTGTTTTAGTTGGTTTTTCCTTACTTTTATTTGGAAATAAGCTACGCTCTGAATCGAAATGAAATAAGTTGTCCGCGTAATTTTTAAATAGACGACATCTTAGTAGTCTTTGCACACAGTAAAGATTGATTTTAAACATTGCAACTAATACGTGAAAGGAGATAAAATAAAAGTTAAAAAAGCTCATATTCATAATAAGTTGTAATAATCTAAAATTAAACAAAGCACAAACAATATTTACATTTTAACCTTTAGCTAGGCTGCAGTGAATTATAAACCACAAGGAGCTGAACCTTAACCTAGGTAATCAAAGTACAACACTGTAACAATAAGCAAATAAATTTTGGGGATCAAAGTTGCTCGCGTCCGTAGGTTTACCCTTGAGACCCTACACGTGATCCCTGGGTGGTGCTAAATGAGTGACACTGACTGAGTGGTAGAGCCACGCTGCGTTGCAGCACGCATTGGGCCGGCTCGCCCGGCGTAATACCACCCTCTCACGAATATTCGGCGTGAAATAATGGCACTTGGTGCTGTTGTGTTTCGTCCGACCAGTGAGGGTTCCGGAGCCCCCCCCCTCCCTCCCATTCCTATTCCTTCCTTAAACCTATTCCTCCCTTAAAGGCCGGCAACGCGTCTGCGATTCCTCTGGTTTTGCGGGTGTCCATGGGCGGCGGTGATTACTCTCCATCAGGTGACCCGCCTGCTCGTTTGCCTCCCTCTTTTATAAAAAAAAAAAAAAAAAACAAACAAACAGCTAGAAGAATTCAACCATAACTTAATTGAAAGAAAGAGAAGTCACCCTGATTTCAAAAGGTCGCAGGGTCAAGTACGATCAAGCTGCTCGATGTTAACAAATTGTTATTTTACACATAATACATTTCAGTGGAAGCCTCTTAAGGCTCCGCTCAATTCTGTTTACGCAGTATCGTCCCGCTTCGATCGGATGAATTAGCAAAACGTATTGAATTGACCCTCGCTGCGAAAAGAATACGAATTAGGTATTCCAACGAGAGGTGCTTGTGGAATTTCAACGGTTATGCTGAGTCCGTTTTTTTTAAGTACGTACTCAGAAGTCCTTTTTTTATTAAATAGCTTAGATCGCCACTGCTGGAGATGTGGCAGACCATGGCGACGAGATGGCGGGACGACCTTACCAGAAACAGAATTAGGATCTTTATTTTTGCGAGACATGCGTGTACCGAAAACATTAGCAATTCTTGCCACCCAGCAAAGAATTAATAAAAATCGCGGCTCTGGTTTGAGATGACTCGGGATAGGGACGAGTGGTGTGGAGGGGAGGCTTTTATCCAGCAGTGGGACACAAAACACGTTACAAGAAGAGTCGACAACCCAGTAGTGCCACTGTTGTCCATGATTGTTCATGGCGGTCTCGGATCAATCTGGTGGTTGGTGGGGGGTAGTTGGGTTAGTTTTAATGTCTATATTGGACGAGTACCCCACGTAACCATTTACTTTTCCCCCACGTGTTATGGTCCACTTCGGAGGCCTGTGCCCAGCAGTGGGACGTTTATAGGCTGATAATGATGATGATTTTCTTTCGTACATTAAAAGAAGGGACACACTGCAATAAAAGATAAAAATAAATAAATCAATACGAGGCATTAATGAGTTTGTCAACTCGCAACTTTCCTCTTATCACAAGTGAACTAACAAATACTCGTAACTCTCAAGTGACGTGATGGGCACTTTGTCGTCGCCTCATTATAATGGTAACTTTGCTTGACAGCTTCAGATCACGGCGTGACAGATATGTAAGTGCCTTTAAGTGGGTTTGATGGAAAACATGAGAAGTTCTATTTTGACTTGGGACACACAACGTGAAATTATATCTGAACACCTTCCTATTTAATGTTTTTTAATGTCTATGCCGCAACTACAGGATAATATTTTAAAACTTTTTAAAAAGGGTACAAGGTTATCGAGAAACTGGATTAAATTGTTAAATTATTGTGTGAAACAAACGCGATCCTGATAAAGTGTTAAGTTTTAATTTGTTCTTTATTTGCTCAATTGAACTTGTTTAAAGAAAGTGTTTTACAAGATGTACTGCTTAGTGCTGTTTGTCCTGTTCTGCCTGCCCGAACGTAAAACTGAAACTATTTCATCATCATCAGCCCATAAATCATGGGAAGTCGAAGATAGGGTCTTAACACACAGCGCTGACTCTAGGACTGGGATACTGGGCCTTAAAGACTGTCATTTTAAAACTATAACCTGGATTACTACAACGCTTAACGTTTCAAGGCATAGAGAAGCAGGCTCAATCATCTTCATTCAGTCATCCATCAGGCAAACCACTATGTCAAAAGCTGCTTAACTTTCCAGACAGCAACTCGGATGCTGCGCCAACGAGCTCCTGTAAATGTTTACTTTAATTCGAAAGATACCTAACTTTTAAATTGACATATTACCCCGCACGTAGGCACTGAGCATCCTCTGCACTAGTTCCAATTCAATATTAAAGGCAGCTATAATTTTAATTGCCCCACATTCCAAAGCGAAGGTGACGTTATAAATTAAAGTGCCCGCCACATTATTCTATCCATTTCCGTCCATCCAGGAGCGGGGCGACATAAAACAATAGCGTCGGTAATTTTTCCTTATTAATGCTTCTTTTCGCTCATTTTCTTGGGCTTTTGTCTCGGACCCAACGGGAGTTGTACGATTTTTTTTCTCATTAATACCCTGAACACTTAAGACGATGATTTGGGCATGATGGTGGCTATTTATCTAGATGTTTTGATGGATTGTATATACAGTTTAATACAGTTTCGGGAATTATTATTTTATTATTTTTACCATTCACCATCAATAAACACTCAATACACTATTATTAGTTTATTCAGTCCACTCTGTCTGTGGCGTTTAGAATGATGTTTAGAAATAGTCTGTTTTACTTACCTACAACGTTATGAGAGTAAGTGAAGCAAAAGACGGGTGTCAAGAATCAGGATTATAGTAAATGGGAACCTGTGTGCCCTGTCTACTCTTTGGGGAAACGGGCGTAATGGATGTATGTACCTACAACGTAAAGCTTTTGCCACCTGTACCTAACAAACCTGAATCCCCGACTGATGTCATAAAACCAGTTCCATAGGTACCTATATGTACTAAAACTTTTAATTTTCGTCGAACGCAAAAAAGGCGGACGAATTCAAAACTTCAATTTTGATTTTCTTTTCTTTTATTTCACGTGACAAAATAAAAATTTATCCGTTTCGTAATGACTTATTAGTTAATTTCAAACAACAAAGGTTAACATAGCATTGATTTAAGAACCCCCATGTAGTTTAATTTAATGACTGAGAATAATTAAGGGAATTCATACATTTCGGTGTGTACACTAATACACAGTAGTGATTTAAAAAATATTGAATTTGTTGTAATAGGTTGATACTCTTTGTGTAGTAGAAAGGCAGTGTGGTGGAGTCTTCAACGCAGCCGGCCGGTATGCGGGGTACGTCGATTTGATTCCCAACTGAGGTACCTAAGTAGTCTTTTTCTTTTAAACGTTTTATTTTCTTGCAGCTCTCTGGTAACAAAGTATCAAAATCTGTCTATTTAATTGTTATTGTATTTAAACGCTACTAATAAACCCGTAAAAGCTAAATAGCATAGCTGACGACACGAATGTTGCGTGTCAAATAGAAATCTGTTTGTTAATTGACGACACGTGCAACAAATACATTTGAAATCCGTATTGAATGAGCGATAATAACGTTCTTTGTTATAAGGCTCGAGCACCTTTTGCGATACTCGAGCAACACAATGCACGCATCAAAGGTTGCGCTGCTCATAGAAAGGTTGTATTA
This sequence comes from Scoparia ambigualis, assembly GCA_963921215.1. NCBI lineage: Eukaryota > Metazoa > Arthropoda > Insecta > Lepidoptera > Crambidae > Scoparia > Scoparia ambigualis. The sequence continues at coordinate 2,044,085 of OY992509.1, forward strand.
TGGTGTAATCAACGCTCCGCGATTTCCTTACCTGCGCGAGGCCTGGCGGCACATAATACAACACACTTTCCCTGTTTCCTCCTTCCCTCTTTTCTGTATAACACTTGAGCTGCGGTCATTATCGTGAGGTTATGCCGGCCATATTTTTTGTGTTTTTCCGTTACCCGTAAATGTGGTTATCGTTGAAGTTAGATTGCTTGAGTGAAATAAGAACGCTTTTCTTTTGAGGGGACGGTGGGTGGTTAACGACGTGTTTTTTTAATGTTCCCCCTTTTTTTCATAAATTTATTATGTAATGGTGACAGGTGACAGAAAAAGCTTATTTTAACCAGCTTTTACTTTGCTGATCAGTGTATACCATCTCAGGCTAGAACTCGCACTTTTTTTTTCTTTGTTTTAGTCGGAGAAAATGCTTCTCTGCACTGGCATGAGGCCTCGAGAGGAACGTGAGACACCCCATGCACTGTCCGGGGCTGGAACCCATATGTCCCCACCCGCCCCCCCGTGGGGGAAGCGGGTGAGTAAGGACATACGGGCCCGACCCGGTAAAAGAACCGACAACTTCCTTCAGAACGCGACGCGGCGCCCCGGTACCGTGCTGATACGCCCCGGGAAAAGAACTCGCACTTACCATCATGCAAGTTGGTGATCAAGTTTTGAAATGAATAACTTTCTTACAATCACACCCATTATCTGGCCCAAGTTAGAGATAGTTAGATGGAGCTACCATTAAGAACTTGTCTAATAATTATTTAGATAATGGATACACTTAAACACATTATTTTTGTAAATACTAAATAAATATATATAAATAATAACTATATTATTAATAGTGTAGTAGACGTTAGCTATTGGTGGACCCTGTTGAAAATGCACATTAGTGTCATAGTCTGTCCCATCCGCTACCCTTGTTATTTAATAGGTTCTTGGATTCAGGCGTGTTTCAGGCGCATGGTAGGATACACTCATTAAAATCAATAACTCTCCTTTGTATCGTATTAATGACGCGCCCCTTGATGATTTGCTGGTCGTCCGTGATGTTGATGTAATTTAAGATAAAAAGATTAGGTATAACCGGCACATCGACCATATTACGGCGAAGGATTTAAAATGTTGAGCTTTGTTATTCGAAACTGCAAGGAATTAAAGCCAGCAACTAACATCCAATTGTACAATGCTCTTGTGATGTCAGGTTTAGAGTACTTTTCTCGATTTAGTCGTCTCATTACGATATTTACATTAAAAACTTGGAGCGCATACAAAAAAAATTCTATGGCATCTTTCGTACCAACTACTAGTACACTTCAGTGTGGTCTTGCTTGACAGCTGCCATCGTATGCGGATAGATTTTCCAGCTTTACAATGGTAAGCTTAAAAAACAGGAGATAGCTCCTGGACTTTGTATTTTACACAAATTGCTGAGAAGTGACCTGGATTGCCCTGAATTACTGAAGCAATTAAACTTCAATATACCTCTAAAACACCTCAACGCTGTAAATATGCTCTTTTTTCATTAAACGGTTCGAAACGCAATCTAGGTCATAACTCTTTGCTAAATAGACTGCAACGACTATACAATGCATTGTCAAAAATAACAGAAATGGACGCCTTCTCAGATAGTATGTATAAGTTTAATTGAAGTCATTTAACGACTCTTAAAGTTGAAGAATTGTAAAGTTTGTTTCTATTATTAAATTATTTTTATTTTTATTTAAACAATAATCTTAAGATTTTTTTTTAATATTTTATATAAAAACATATTCACAAATATTACAAAAAACTTAACCTAGGTTGCCACAAAATTATTATTATTATTAATAACACTCACATTGCATGTCGTGGCAGCCTCTTATTAAGTAAGCACTTAGCATAGAACTGTAGATATATGTAAAATTCGTGTGGTCTGTTGGCTGTCCAATAATAATACAATAAATAGCTGTGTCGACGGCGACGTCATCAAATTTAATGCATACATGAAATACGTCATATGCAAACAAACATAATTGTGTCCCTGTTATACCTTTAATGTGTTATCTGGTTTTGCTATTTTGTCAGTAATTGTATACTTCTAACACAAAGAAAATGTTGCTTTATGAATAACTAATGAATGTTTGCCATTGTACATGCGACAATGTACCGGCATTGTATTTCAAACACTTTTGAGAATAATTAACATTATTACAAAATATAATAATATGGATAGGGACCCAACTCATTCTGTTTTTATTCATATATTTACTTAACTAATTTTAATAATCATTAGTCAATTACAAAAGTCTACTCTTCAAAAATTCTTTATTTTAATCAAGTTTTATAAAAGCGCTTTTGAATCGTCCATAACATTTTTGACTGCTTCTTTAGCTACCATCTTTCAGCCTTGGAGAAGAATAGGCTTAAGAAACTCCACAGCTTTATATAAGAGTAACAACATTTACAGAAGAAAATGTCGTTACCAAATCATACAATACATGCGTACATGCAATGACATTGTGCATAGAATGTCATTCGTAAATCGAAACCTTAAAATAAATCAGAAAAGTGACAACTTCAACATAAAACCTTTGAGAACAGCCAACTGACAAAACTAAGATCCCAACAATAAATCGAATAAGCCCAATAGTCTGGCCGATAGCGAATATTTGCACAAAAACCGGACCGGACCGGACGGCCAGCCGGACGGCCGGACGCGCCACCATAACTCAAAGAAGCTTCCCGGACGATAACAGAGCAGAATTCGCAATGGGCGTTGTGGTGTGAGTGTACCTTTTTGGTGTCGGCATGGTTTGTTTGGAAATGGTGTTACACATGTTAGTTAACGACTTTGTCTCCTCGCTAGGCTATTGTTGGCTCTTTTTCTTTAAAATTCATCTGAGCTATCTTAGTGATGCCCTAAAGCTTAGTTATAACAGTTATACATGTAAAACTGGGTAACTATAATTTACATTAAGTGTGAAATATATAAATAAACTAAACAGCGTTTCATTCCCTTTAGAACAATATTACAGATTAAATAAGTAAACAATACTGTGTATTCAGCTCATTAAAAATAACGATTCAGAACCTCTTGAAAGCATTTCACAGGCGTTTTCTTCAAATTAAATATTCTGAGAAGGAAACTTCAAAACATAAAAAAGTTAAAGTTAACATCAAAACATGACGAGGTTTTAAACGTTGGAGAAAATCGGCCATTTTTGTGCGAAGGAAAGTTTTAATTCTTGCTTTGGTTTACTTCGGCTTTGACAGAAGACTTCGACTCATATAACATGTCATTGGTATAGTATTAATTTTCAACACATTTGTGGTAAGAAATCAATTATTTTATTAAATAGAAAGATTTGATAACTGTTCGTTTTTTTTCTTTATGTTTGTTGAAGAAGCCTGGTTATTTAATTGTGACTATGTGTTATTTTTATTCTAGTTTAATCAAATGTTACCGGACTCTCATAATTATAATAGTAATCGTTTGCAATTTTGACAATCCTTATTCGCCACTCTCTTTATTATTTTCTAATACTTTGTATTATTAGTTAGGTATTCAATCGAGTCATTAGCAATTAAATTACGACGAATTTTTATTTATAAACTCAAATTTTCAGATTATGTACCAAAAATAGAGGTTTCAAACCCAATTATTTGTTTTGGTAACACATTCTATTTAATTAACGTTGACACCATTTTTATTCTGTGCTTTTACGTTAAAAGTTTTGCTTCGAACTCGGTCCAATCTAATAATAAGTGCATGCAATACATTATCATCTCAAATTAAAAGACATCGAGCAGTAAAAAGGACTATCAAAATAATTTCTAAGGGCGCAGACTATTTGAATGTTTCTCTTCCATTAATTTTTACATTTAGATTGAACCGTAGGCATGGCAGGTGCTAATGTTTTAATTACGCTTCGCTACATTTTTAAAAGTTTTTTTGTGAGCTCCGAGCAATGAGATTGTGTGTCAGTGTATTATTTCGTAACTTTCTAGACCTTTTCCGTTGTACATTAATTAAATTCAATCGCATGGAAATCATTTATTATTACAAGCTTTTTACAAGCTTTTATTTGACTTCCGCTGTTTGTTAGTGTGGGACCAATCTTGCAACTGAATTTAAGACCAGTTTTCCTCAACCGATTGAGCTGAAATTTGGTATACTTATGTAAGTACAATGAAAATTCAATATTATGGTACCATTGAGCTGGTCTGATGATGGAGTCGGAAGGTGGCCATAGGAGCTCCTAAACGAAACGGAGGAAACTCATCGAGTTTGGGTTCGTTGAATTTGTCTTTTCTAGCACTTAAGTGCTAGATGATGTACAGGGTCCTGAAGATGGAGTCGGGAGATGGCCATATGAACTCCTAAACGAAACGGCGGAAACTCGTCGAGTTTGGGTTCGTTGGATTTGTCTTTTCGAGCACTTTAGTGCTAGATGACTCTAAATCCAATACTAAAAAGAAAAAAATAATTAAAATTAAAACACCTTTTTAAAAAACAAGCTTTTATTTAAATGCGCTAAAAAGAAAAAATAAACTTTTACTATCAACCTTATAACGTCATTACACAATTTATATGATACTATAACTACTTGCGCGTCGCGCGTCAGACACAATAGAATTTTTATTTGTCTTTGCCGATTGTCGGCAAGTCAACGCTCAAGAACATATGAGGTTGTCGCGAGATTACTTGTGTAAATAAAAATGTAAATAAAAAATTTAAATCATATAAATTGTGTAACGACGTTATAAGTTGATAGTAAATTTTTTTTTTCTTTTTAGCGCATTTAAATAAAGACTTGTTTTTATAAAGGTTTTTTTTTATAATTAAGAACACATATTTCAAACTAGTTCAATATGTGCATAAATACACATAATAAACAAAGATCACATACTTACCTAACATTCGGTACCTACCTAAAGTGCAGTATTCTAGCTTACATACAGGATTATACAAGCTTACAGTTTGAGCTTAGTCCTATTCCAGTGGCCTTCGAGCACATTAGTACAATTTCCATATTTGTACAAATGCATTGGTAGTGCAAGTTTGTACAATCATTAATGAGTCATTTTCCATATTTGTTCAAATTATAAATGTTTCTCTAACGAATAAAAAAACAGATTTTTATGTCAATAAATAAGAACTTTTAATAAAAACATGCTACTTCAACATAATATAAACATGCGGCTTATGAAAAATTTATTGTTAAAACTGAATAAAATTAACAACTTTTTAACAAACTTAATTATTTTTAAACACTTCGATGTTTAGTCACTTGCCAATAGTTTATATAATTCATCAACAGCGTCACATGTATTAACTTCATTGTTTTTTTTCACTAGAATTTGTACGTTTCACGTCATGTGTGACGTCACCGTCATTAGTATCATCATGCTTTCACTGCTAGACACATACATGGCTTCCCACGTGGACAACAGCACACAGGGAGTTAGCAGATAGAGCCATAACGAGATAGCAGATAGACCTACTACAATGGTAAAAAAAACTCCAAAATTATTAACAAGGTTACGAAATTCAATTTAAGTTAGAAAAGATTTGAAATCAAAAACATCGCAGTCAGGGTCAATAGAACAGAAATAATTATATTTAAATTCTTATTATCATAATTTCATACAATTGAATGTAACTCCGCCCTCGTGCTCAATTAGACTAAAACGAAGTTTTAATGCTACGCCAAAGCCGAATCGCACTTCATAATCTTTCTTGGCAAATACGGGGACTGGAACAGCTCCCCGGGGCGCGGCCGCTGGTCCCGGGGCTGTATAATAAGCAAATTATTACTCCACAGCCCACGCATTGAGATTAGAATGAATGCGTTTAATTTGGCTCCCCACTTTAGTATGCACTATTGGAGAGATAGCTTGGAGGAGGACGAGGAAATCTGTTCACTTTAAAGAAGATAATATTTAAAAAACAGAATTTTACATTATTTATTAACATCGACACCATTTTAAAGACGCAGGTACAACTTGGTTGTAAAAAATGGATTTATATCAACACCGAACGCAAAAAAAACCATACAATACCAACAATCTTATGTATAAGATTATACAACAGAGTCCTTTAAATGAAATGAAATGAAATGAAATAGTATTTATTTGCCAGAACATATGGATTGGGTAAACAGATGGTATGTTATAGTTAGAACTGTACAAATGTTCGCCTTAAAATCAAAAGCATGCAAAAATTAAAAATTAAAATGTCACTTACAATAATAATAATAATATTTATCTTCCATTATAATATTACACGTGCATGTCAAACTATATAATTAAAATTGATCATTTGCGAATTGAAATCAATAAATACAGTAAAACTAACACAATACACTCCAACAACACGAGGGCACTTTAGGCATTTTCAAACTCTCGCAAAGAATAAAAACATTTATCAATAAGCCATTGGCGTAGCTTCATTTTAAAACGAATAAATGGCATCTCTCTAATTACTTGGGGTATTTTGTTATATACCTTTATTGAGCTTATAAAACTGTTCTTGTCATGGCTGCGTCTTTAATTTGGTTGGATCTCTTTGTATGAATTTACTGTTGCCACTAACTTTTTCAAACAGGTAAGGGTGTTTTTGTGTGTTGTTGTAAAATGAAGAATACTTACGGCATGTATGAAGAATTGTATGAGAAATGAAACAAAATATGTGTGTCTGGATCGTAATAAATAGAAAGCTGTGCAGTGTACTGTCTGGCAACCCCTGGGCCCTAGGGGAACAGGCGTGATGCATCGTAGGTACATAAGTATGTACTACTTCTATCATCTGCAAGATACAGACATCCATCAATAAACTGTTGACATAGCTATTTGACTCTAGTATATTTGGTGTTGAAATTATAGCTTATTTTTAATTTATCACCACTGTAACTTCCCCTGTAAAGTCTTATTTGAAAACTACTTTATAAGTATTTTTAGTTTAGTGATAAATCAACGTTGTACTGTTTTTTTTCTAATGTATGTATGTTTGTTAGTATGAGTACATAATGAAGAGCAGCATCCATCCGTTTTATTTCGAATGGTTTGCTATAATGTAGTATGCTTGTGTTTGGTACGTTTGTACATCAATATTTAAAAATAAAATAATTGAAAAATTTCGAAACCCATCACAATTTAATTTATTAATTAGTAGTCATGTTCTTACAATACTTCCATAACCGTGTCGCGTGGCGGTGAAAGAATACTACCACCCCCTCTCTTCCCTTGGGTGTCGTAAAAGACGGCTAACAGACTATAGACTGCACATACATCCTACAGCGCTCACCACCCTGTCACTGAGCACATGTGCTATCGATATTTGGTGAAAAGGGGACTATGGTAGAGGACTGCTTTTGCAGTTCTCATTGCCTAGTCTCTGACTAACCCTTCGGGGATAATAGTTGTGATTATATGAAGGTTTGTATGTATGTTCTTACAAAGAAGTGCTTATTATTTAATAGGCAACATCTTCGATCACATAATAATATGTGACCAAAGGGCAACATAGATACTTTTTATGTTTATATAACACTATTCTCTTAAGAATCATCCGAGCGCGTTAGATTTGAAGCAAAGAAAAATCTCCATTACTCTTCTGACAATAAATCTCACTTTGAATATATGAGTTAAGTTCTTATTTTCCATGCTGCCACGGCACAGCTATTTTTCATGTACGCCAGCGTTAGAGATCTCATGGGGAAACTAAGGGTTAGTGGGTACCGGACTGCTGAAGTCAGAGATTAGACCATCAGTCTTATTACCGAGGCGTAAGGTTGAAACCGCAACAATAGGCAAGCGGCTAGGGTAACATCTAGTCTGAGATAGGTATTGTTGTAAGACTATGATTCATGTGAAGCGTAAGCGTTAGCGGGCAGGCTTTCATGCTGTTTCAGTAAATGTGTTTAGTCTAAGTACAGTACCTGGTACCTGACTATAGTGAAGATAAGTTTCTGCGCAATTAATAAGCAAACCGGCATGTAGAAAAGCTTTATTAGGATTGTATAAAGAGTAAATGAAATGAAAGAAGTTTGCCGTTGCAAATGTAAAGTACTCTCTGCCTACTCTTTTGATAAACGAGCGTGATGTTTGTATGTATTATGTATGAGAAAGATAAAGAACAACATATGATACATATGAGATAAAAAACAAAACTTTATTAACTAGGTTGCATAAGACACATCTGTTTAGTTATCCGCTCATCTCTGATTTACTAGATTTACACCTAAAAATAAGCGACACCAACTCTATTCCTACTATTATTCCGTAACCGCTACAAATCGTAGAAAAAGAATCAAGAATCAATATAATTTTTTTTATAAAAGAAGTAATCAAACGAGCAGGCGGGTTACCTGATGGAGAGTGATCACCGCCGCCCATGGACACCCGCAAAACCAGAGGAATCGCAGGCGCGTTGCCTGCCTGCCTGAAGGAATAGGTTTAAGGAAGGAATAGGGATTGTGGGGGGGATGGGCTTCCGGAACCCTCACTGGCCGGACGAAACACAACAACACCTAGTGCCATTATTTGATATTCGTGAGAGGGTGGTATTACCCCGGACGAGCCGGCCGAATGAATGCGTGCTGCAACGCAGCGTGGCTCTACCACTCAGTCAGAGTCACTCATTTAGCACCACCCAGGGGTCACGTGTAAACAAGGGTCTCAAGGGTAAACCTACGGACACGAGTAACTTTAACCCCCAAATCATCATTTATTCAGGTTAGGCACTGTTTAGGTTACATCACTTATGAATGTCATTATGCCATAGGTTCCTAAGTTTGTCGATGGGGCGGGGCCTTGTACTGAGAAGAACCGACCAAAAACTCAGCAAGGGCATTACTTTTCTTCCTTTCTTTTACAGCGTCCATTAGAATTGAAAAATGCCCTCCCTATCATAGAATGGCACTTTAAGTTACATTAATTAACATAAAACAACGTCAACGACATAAAATTAAAAATTATAAAAATAAAAAGTTGAGGTATTCATCAATATAAAATAATCAATGGCTTACTTACAGTAAGTATAGAAAAATAAAAAGTAAGACAACAAAATTCTAACATACTAATAATAAAAATAAAAAATACTCGTCGGCTCAAAAATATAAACAAAAAGGTTTATGTCATCAATGGAACCGCACCCTAAAAGATATCAGAGTCTTAAATAAACCAGAGCATATTATGACGTAATACTATATAACTTGAAGCGTACATATATAGGTACAAGAGTGCTTGAGTACAGCAGACTTATTATGACTTCGAAACTTTAGATTAGTCTTCTAGTTGAGTTAGAATGTCAGCGTTTTTGTCTTTTATGTTTTGTGGACAAGCTCAGTGTTTTGGCTATGAGTATCGGTTGTAATCTTCGATCAAAGTTGTATTCGTATTAGATAATCTGCTAATAGAACCACTACACCGATCCCAAAATCAGAGGTTTAGGATTCAGTTGCCTGCAATCTTTAAACACTAGAACACCTCGGAAGTTCTAGTGGTTAGTTTTCTCATAATTCCATTATCTTTTTGCATATCATAATAATATGTTTAGTGTTGATTCATCATTTACTGTCGGAGTTTGTGATATTAGTCTTATCTTACGAAAGATGGACGCTGCCTAAGGTCGGTAAACCCGGGGAATGGTTGGATATTTTAAACCAACTGTAAAATACGAAGAAGATACGACATGTAAGTATTTTTATTTGTTTTTATCTTGTGTTCTAAACACCACCACATACCTTATTTAGTTGGGAATACTTAGGTTAAACATTTATATACTTTTTTTTCAAATGAAATTTCATCACTTTCCCCCATATTATGGGGGAAAGTGATGAAATCAATGTAGGGTTGTAAGTAAACCTGTTTATTTATATTATAAATTAACAGGTGTACTTAATAGTGGTGTAAGAATATTATGAGAATGTACATAATTGTTAGGATATAAGAAAAATTCATCTTACGTGCGAGTCACAAACCTATTCATTATAACATCATTACGTTTGGTTTACACTCATATAAAAAAGTCTACAATGGATTATCGCTTATTAAAAATATGAACTGCCCGATCGTCCGCAGCCTTTACGCCGGCGGTATTCATCGGGAGGGTAATTAAGTGCGATGGATTTCCCAATTAATTATTTAATTAATTTTACTGTTCACCGGAATTTAATGTGATGAAGATTCCCTTAACGAGTATTAAGTACATTCATTTGTTTAAAATTTTAAGGCTGTTTTTAAAGAGTTATTTTAAATTTTTCATCACGCGAACGTCTATCAAGGGTAATGATAGAAATCGAACACATTTTAGAGATATTTTTTAGGACAATTACTTTTTCACTACCCTATAAATGTTTCACTGTGGGGCATAGGCCTTCCGAACATGTCCATGGTGGTCACGAGCTAGTGTCTGCCAGCACATAATGGCCCGATACGGGTTGGTGACTTTTTTCGTAAGACGACCAAAACCGGAATCAACGGTTTTATGTGCCTTCCGAAGCACTAATGAGCTCGAGATGTTTTTAATTTGGTCACCCATCTAGTCAACCGGCAATACAAAAGTTGTATAACTAGCACTATCACAAACCCTTTGCCGCTGCGCCATCTGAGCATACCTACTACATATATTATTTATTTTATCCTAACGTTTTGAAGCTGTAAAAGGTCTCATTCAAATGTTTAATACAAAACGAAAGATTCGAACACGATTGTTTATACATAATTAATAACTGCTCAGTTTCATCGCGGATGCTTCAGAACAATCCGCCGGCGGGCCACTTAAAGTCGACCTTCACAATAAACTTCCAGTTACAGGAATGTTTCTGGATCGCATCGTTTGTCACGCGCCGCCGCCTGTCGCGCGTCGCGATAGAGGCATCAGGCGCAGCGCCGCCGGCTGCGCGACGCGCGACGTCGCGAGACAAAAGCCTTACAGGCCCCACAATGGCCGCTGATGGATGCGTGTCTATTGTGCAAAGTTTATTACGAATGAAATTATGCGGTAGAATCCATTTGCAAACTACGAGTGTAAGTGAAGACTAGGAAACGTGCTAAACGTATGGCACGTTTTGGTTAGCTGTTCTCTTGTGCTAGTGTCTTTTGTTTATTTCAATTGTTTAATATTAAAAATGTACTACCCACCTATGTTTAGATAATGTAAGAATGCGAAATATCGTGTTTAAATCCTCATAGTAAACAACTCAAGCGTAATTATCTTTGTGGATGAGTACATGACAATTTATTAAGGTTTTAAAAATGGAAACCAACTTTTAGTTTAAATGTGCAAATACTAACCGCAACTTGAAACTGATCCTTTAAGTTGGTGTCAGTTTAAGGGATGTCGTACAGCGTATTTATGATTGGGCAGCGTCGGCGGGTGACAAAACACAAGATACGGAAGGTCAATATTTGCATTTTGGACCGGCGGGCGCGGCCGCGGCAAATGTGTGGCAGTAGGTCGTTTCACTTCATTACATAACTAAGTTGCTTTTAATATGAGTAGGCTGGAGGAAGAAAGATAAAAGAACAAAGGAGATGTTACATTCACCTAACACTCTTGCGGTCAGTTTACCAATGTTAGTAGGTGTCTCCTATAGAACAGTTAAACCTACTCAATCTCTTCCGTGGCGTCGTGTCTCCAGGTGCTTCAAATGAAAGTGCAGTTTAAAACATGTTGAACAACAAAGTGAGCTACTTTTACTCATTTGTTGGTAAATGATTTCATTTTTAAGTTTGTAGGGAAGCGATGGAATGTAGGTTGGATGGAGGTGGATGCCACATTGAGGAAGGCAAAGGGAAGATTTTCCCCCGAGCTGGGTGTTATAGCTCGGGGACCGAAGTCCAACGGATGTTAGTTGGAGGTGCTATTTAAGGCGAAGGAGGTTACTATTAGTTATACTATTTTCTGTTGCAGTACGGAGATGTCGTTGAGTTGGTTTTTGTGGGCCATCTGTTGAGACGGTTCGGAAGGTGTTTGTTTCGTGTCGAACTATGTGCGGCGTCATGCAGGTAGGTGGCGCCGCCACATCACTCCCCTCCTGAGACCGGAGGTCGATGTCAGTGAATTGCATGATTTTTTTTTAAAGTCTTTGTGATGCCCTCGGCGTCAGGCGTTTTTGCGCAGCGGCTTTCCTAGTATAAAGAAGGTACTCACCATCAGCCTATTAACGTCCCTCTGTTGGGCACAGTTCTTCCCACATGGGGAGCATTACATGGGGAGGTTGGGCCATGACCTACCACGCTGGCCCAATACGGGTTAGTGTCATCCTGTCATCCTACAACAACAACCGAGACCAACGGCTTTACGTGTCTAGTAATAAAGAAAAAAGGTACATACATACATAGAAATAATAAATAAATAAACTTTCCTACACTCACACCAATTATCTAGCCCAAGAGAAGCTTTGTTATGAAATTCGTTAAATGGTTACTAGACAACGGATAAACATACTTAAAATACTTAAATACATACTAATTATACACAGAAAACACCCAGACATTTTAGAAAAACAATAGTTTCTAAATTGACCCGACCGGGGATCGAACCCGGGACCTCACACCGTGAAAACCGGTATACAAATCACTCGACCAAGGAGGTCGTCAAAATATAACAACTATTATCCCTAAAGGGTCAGTCAAAGATGGCAATGAGGACCGCAGAAGCTGTGCTTGGCACTCCAAACTACACATGTCCTCAGCGTAATAGGTAGTGAACGAATGAATGAATGAGTGAATTTACTTATTTCAGATTACAAGCTTAATTACAAGTGATCCGTATTTGTTAGTAACAATTGTAGTAACAAACAAATCTTAAAACCTATGTTAGTAATTACAACAAGTTACAGCTATTAAAACTATTACAAAAGCAATTTTCCCCAATACCGCAGAAAATGCGAGTTGCAGGTTTCAGATAACACATTCAAGATGCCGTTAGTACTACCTCGCAATCTAGATAGCAGTGACGCAGCTTTCTTACGCAACATTGCATAGAAGTCGCCGTGCGCGCCTCTGCAACATACCGGATGCGCTACAATAACGTGGTAGCCCCAACAGCACCCATTGGATGTATTTCCAGTCTTTATTTTGTTAGTCGCCTTTTACGACACCCAAGGGAAGAGTGGAGCAGGTAGTAGGTATTCATTTTGTGAGCCTTGGCACACGGCTTGGAAGGTAGGTACTGTCTGCTTAAATTTCCCACGCCACTGACGCGTGTGGCACTGACGCGCTAGGTACATGATCCTGTCATTTTAGGACAGCGCAAACAAGCCCGGCTTATTTTAACATATTGTTTTCTTGCTGCCGGAAAGTTTTTCGACAATAGACTTCGAAAGAATCTTTCAATGAGAGCTTTAAAGAGAAATGGTAATGTGTGTTTTTTCATTGGAAGGTATTTTATCGGTGGTTAAGCACAGTTTATTAAAAATAAATAAGTAGAGCTTTTAATAATCCTGTACAATTACGTAAGTAATGTGGAAAAATAAATGGCACATCCCTAAAAAAATAATAAAAACTGTAAAACATGTTTTATTATTTGTCTATGGGCATTTTATGGGCACTTTTGACTTTAATGTCACCTTCACCTGGAATCCTCAAGCGCTGTGGAACTGATTATCTTATCTTTTACTCTGTTGTTCACAGCACCAAAATGTTGTTATAACGACAGACCTAAATAAGGTTGTGGAAGCTGGAAGTCAGATTGACTGAGAACCGAACCCGGGACCTGTGGTGATCTAACAGTATCTAGTCTTTTTCTAGGCACATTTTGCAAAAACTTAAACGGTTTATTTTAATTTGTAACTTACGAAAACTAGTCAAAACCCAATTTGCCCGTGTTGGCCGCTTAAAGCGGCCATAGGGGTAAGGGCAAAGTGGTCATGCCTAAATATAACAAGAAATTAATTTTAAAAAACAAAACAGCAAAAATTAAAAAAAAGCTTTATTTAAGATAAAATCAAAAAGTAACTAATAAAGCTTCAAATGGAACAATAATTTCAGTCTTCATACTTTCTTACTAAAATCCATGTACCAAAAGTTCCCCCTGCGTAGTTTTTCTTTTGTAGTTGTGGTCAACAACTAACTAATACTCGTACCTAAATCAAAAAAATTATAAAACATTCTAATCATAAGTACTCGTAATACACAAAAACAAATTATGAAAGCGGCCAACTTTGCCCTTATTAATTAGCCACTTTGCCCGGACCGCTTTACCTTTTTCCTCCATTTTGTTTAAAAAATAAATTCAGCTCACATTATTTATCCCATGTCGGAAGAAATGTTACACATTCAAAGCCAAATAGGTAAGTAACAATAGACTTGTAATAAAAAGATTGAATTCTGAAGAGGTTTGATCAAAACAGGTTGAACTTTCCCTGGATTTTTTTAACAAAATGCACAAATTCCTTGCACATGTCGCCGCGGCAACGCGTTTACTCCAATCGGCACCGAACGACTGCTTGGTGCGGGGCGGGAGGTTGGCTATAATGGTACAAAGGCAACGTCAAGCAATCGTTTTTAGTTACCGAAAAATTGGGTGTGGCCGCTTTGCCTTCTATGGCCGCATTGAGCTGACTTCCCCTACCGCTCGCCTTTGCAGTCTATCAAGTGCATCAAGGAGGTATTTAGCGGAGCCGTCCCATAGATGGGAACAATACTCCATACTCGATCGCACCTGAGTCTTCTACAGCAAACAGCGCTGCTCGGGAGTGATAAACCGCCTCACCTTATTGAGAATACCCAACTTACGGGAGGCAGTTAAAATAACACTCTCGATGTAGCATTTTGGATTCAGTTTCTGGCCGATGTCCATGCCAAAAATGCTGAGGTCCACTGAAATGGGTAAAGGAGAGCTCTGAAGAGAGGGAGGAGTAAGGAATGGAGTTATCTTGGACGAGAATGCACAAACCTGGGTTTTTCTGGCATTAAACTCGACCAGTAAAAAATATCTCGAGCTCCCCGCCGTCTGTGTCCATGTGGAAAGAACTGTTCCCAGCAGTGGGACGTTTGTCGGCTAATGTTATCATTACAGGTTTATACCAAGACTTATTTAGCGAACGTAAAAACAAAACTCATATCGACACAACGACAATAAAGAAATATTCACCCTTCACCTACTGGTTTTACTAAATATTTGTTTGTGATAAAATATTAACGTTGTTTGTGAAATGACAGTTTTTAAGAATTATTTGTCAAATATTAACTACCTGTTTCTAATCCTTGGTTAAGGTTAAGCTTTTGTTATACTAACCACATTATGGATCTTTGTTGTCCGTTAAATAAACATTTTTATTTTATTTTATTTTTAATCTAAAAATGATTAAAAAAATTATAAACTACGAATGTAAACCTTAGATAATGAATTAAGTTGTAACAGTCATGTAACACAAAAATGTTAACATCATTACCCGGCAGCTACAGTTATTAAAAATTAAAGACAAATTAATTATTCAACAGACGCTTCGTTTAGACAAACTTTTTGTCCTTTGATAGCGAAAGCGTGTCTGGCGTCACGAAGAACAGCGTGTTGTTTTTATCATTAACGAGTAGGCACTTTAATTTGATTACATTGTTTACTTCATTAAGAATCGTATTTAAAAGTTAATTTTAGACGTTGTTAATTGACAGACTCGAATACGCGCACTGATGAGCGAGGTATAATTATTTACCAAGCTATGCTTACAAAAATTATTTAGTTAATTATTTTATCTCATTTTCATTTTGTAATAATACAGTTTCATAAAGATATGTATTAAAAGTGTTTTTTGTCTAACCCCCAGCATACCAGCTAAAGCCAAACATAGCCTGAGCTGCGAACGTATTTAACTTTCGTAGCACGGAGAAGATCAAGTTATTTTTAACTGCGAGTTTGTCAATCGATCGCGCAAACCGCTTCGCGATGGCTCTTATCTAGAAACTTAAGTAACTTCCCTACACAAAATGTATGCATTGATCCTTAATACAAAATAATTACTACGTTGTTCCTTTAAATTAACTATACCTACATAATATATTTTTCGTGACAGGATTGGAACTCATTAAATAACTTAAAAAGTGTAAATTATGCAACAAATTCAACAATTAAAAAAAATAACTTATATATTGTCAAACATCTGCATCACACTGTAGACGAGTTGAAACTTAACTCACACGCAAATTCGCACACATTAAACATAAGACGGAGATGTGTTGAAAAGGTTTTTATTTCAAATACAATCTTAAAGTTTGTCCAGATATTACAGTTTTTTTAGAATGTACTCACTGCCTTGGTACTCTAAGAAGGCATGGGATTCAGAAAGGTTTAACATCACGCGATACCCTGGGGTGTTGCAAATGTCCTTAAGCTACGGTAACTTACCATCAGGCCTCAGAGTAGAGAATGGCTCACCATACATTAATTTTTAACTTGCCTTTGCCCACGGCTTCACTCGTGTTAATTTTTCGCGGGGTAAAAAGTATTCTATAACCGTCTTTAGCAGCCCATTTAATTTATGGGATGCTAAAGACGGTTATCTCCGTACCCAAGTTCAGCAACATCGGTTTAGCGATTTAATCATGCGTTCATCATCATCTGTTTATTCTTGCATCACTTCAGAACGACTGCACGTCTTTGGCTAATTCCATTTTGTTGTGTTTGTCAATTGATAAAATAATTTTTTTTTAATCCGTCACGGAGTGCTGACTGTTTACGCGTGCGGAGTCGCAGGCGGGCTTCTATTTAGTATTATTAGTTCATCATCATCATCATCATCGGCCAATAAACGTCCCACTGCTGGGCACAGACCCCTCAGGTGAACAATAGCACGTGGGGATATTGGGCCATAACCCACCACGCTGGCCCAATGCGGGTTGGTGGGTTTTAACGACTGCCATCTTACGACAACAACCGGGACCAACGGCTTAACGTGCCTTTCGAAGCACCGAGGAAGCTCGACATGTGTTTCAGATCAGGGCATTGCGAAAGTTGCTCAGCTAGCAAGATCGCATGCTAAACGCGCTAGCCGCTGCGCCATCAAGCTCCTACTTATTAAGAATCTTATGAGAAGTTCAGAAGATGGCAGAAGAGCTCAATGGAGCAACGGTTAGCGCGTTCAGCTTGCGATCTTGGCCTCTTAGCAACTCTCGCAATGCCGGGTCGCTGAATGGGTAACTAATTTAAAAAAACACATCGAATTTCTCCGTGCTTTGAAAGGCACTTTAAGCCCAACGGCTTGGTTGTTTCCCAGCAGTTGAGGCCTCTGCCCGGCAGTAGGACGTTTATAAGCTGATGATGAAGATGATGATGATGAAAAATGTGATGTTTGACCTTATCAAGGTGTATCAAATGAGCTCTTATATGTGCTCTATTCTTTCGACGCGTCCGCCCTAGCGCAGACGATGTAGTTTCATTTCGCCGTTGACGTTGGGTTCGGTTCGGTTACGAGCTATTTAATATCAGCATTCTTGCGGTCTCAGCATCCTGACTTCCCATCTTACAGTATTTTACGCAGGAGCTTTGTCGTCGATTTTAGAATAGCCTTGTGTGTTTGGGTTATCGCTGTCTATAATTAAATTACTAGGTTTGACAGACTTGATGGCTTAGCACCTCGTTTTAGATGAGATCTAGCAAGTGAAATAACTTTGTCTCAGTCCCATGTCCCATTTAACATGTTTATTGAATCTCCTACGGGTTAGCTCCTACGCTTTACCCGGAAGCCTCAACCACTGAGGAAAGATGAAACCCCTTCCCCCCCCCCCCCCCCACCCGATGGGAATCAAACATGGGACCACTGGGTCTAAGATCGGTGGGTTAGCCACTAGATTACAGAGGCGGTTTAAACATTGTTCATGAGGGAAGGTAAGCCTGTACGTATGGATGTTTACAGGCTCACGAAGAAGTTTTCATGCACGAATGTATTTATGTCATGCATTTGATTTTGACTTTTATTCCTCATGTCATATTGTTCATCAAAGACTGTGGCTCGTTTAAAGGTCGACGAAGACCGTATCTTCAGCAGAGGCCCTTCCCTCTAAGCGCATCCGAGACTGCCGTAACTCGTCGTACACGGCTGGTTACATGCAATATATCCACTACGCTAATAGTTAGTGAAAAAAAAAGAATCACTGGCCAACGAAGTTTCGGATGCGCTTAGAGAGTAGGCCCTGAGGGTTATTCCCAAGCGAAAAGACGGTTGGTGATTTTTAATGCACAACATCTGAATATCGCGGGCCGATGATAATGGCCGACCGCACCCCCGCCCGCCCCCGCCTCAGGGCGGCGGATAAATAAAATTTATTGCCTTTGGAATGAAACTAGTTTTATTACCGCCCCGTTTGGACCGTGAAATGACTGTCTTTTTGTTAAGGCTAAGCGTTTCAACTTTTTTTTATTCGCCTATTTTATACCGGTGATTGGGTTTTATTGAATGAATTAAGCACATGGGCGTGGCATAGATTAATTAATGGTATCACAGTATTTTTATGGATAATTTTTACCTTGTTCTGGTTAACAAATCGCACTATCTGATTTTTAACCATACGTACATATTGATGAAACAAACATTAAAGTAGAAAGTCTTATTTATCTTTAACTTGAAACACAACAATGCTGCTTTTGGTTACAGGTTACTTTTTCTTGCGAACATATAAACGCATACGAAACCGTGGGCAAAAGCTAGTGGCCTATAAAATAAACGCTCTTTATAAGCTGTAATAAAACCTTACCAGTCTATATTTTTGTAATAAGCACACTTTATTAAACACACTTCACGAGCGTTATTCGATCGTCCAACTGCCAACAGACTGTAAGTTAGCAGCAGCCGCCCCTTAACCGAAGTTGTTATCAGCTAGCTCTGCTCACTTATTGGAGTTCCGAGGGCGCTGTTATCTACGTTACGAGAGTTCGCAGGTATCGGCTAACTTGAAAATATCAGCCACAGGGCCGCGCCGAGGCACGGCGATCGGATATTGGACCAAGATGCGGTCCCAGCTCGCGGGCCAGCGGAAGTTAGCGTCGATTATGAAACGTAGCGAGGAAACGGCACAACGGTATGGCCCCTTATCTGTATTTAGATCTCGCTTTTAGGGAAAAATTTGCTATTGGCTGCCTTGGCCACATTACATTACACTCACGTGATCACATATCCTAAGGATTAATCAGAGACTAGGTAATGAGGACCGTAAAATCAGTCTTCTGTCATAGTCGTGGACTACCACGATTCACAACTTATCAACTGCACATTTGCTCAGAGTAACAGGTGATAAGCCCATCGCCGTTCTTTGTTGTAGGATGTAAGTGCAGTCTTTAGTCCGTTAGTCGCCTTTTACGCCACCCAAACGAAGAGAGTGGTTGGTAATAAGTATTTTTTTAATGAACCGCCACCACACAGCTTAGCAGTATAATAATTGCTATTGCTATTACAATATAATAATTGGTTGTTTACGATGTTGTGACTAGGGCTTCCGGGTGCTGGCATAATGCAGTTGCCCTCTTTCTTACAAGAAGGTTCATTGCTCCATGGAGATGTCCTCGGCTCGAGTTGACCTTGATAGACGTACAGTCAGCATCAAAAGTACCTTAAGATATGAAATTTTCCAATAATTGTTACGGTTGAAATGACCAGAATTGTCTGACATAGCTGTTGAGTCAAAAGTACATGACCGCCACTATAGGTAATTACAAAGAAGTTATAATTATGAACACAAAAAACGTCATACAATTCTGAAATGTTAAATATGAGTATGTAAAGACACTTACACGTGACTTTTGTTTTTGCTACCTTGTTTTTATTCAGTTACTTTTGATGCTGACTGTACATTATCAGTTAACGTTTACTCTTTTAATAGGTTGTCGGCAACGAGTACAGTGGCTAGTTATGTTAGAATCCTGATAGTTGATGTAGCAGTGTGTAGTAAAAAATTCATAATCATTTACTCAATTTAGGCTACAGTAATTGAGCACTTATAAATGTCGCTATGCCATCGGTCCGTAAGTCTTACTATGGGGCGGGAGCCTTGTACTGAGAAGAACCGGCAACAAACTCAGCAAGGGCATTTCTTTTCTCCCTTTCTTTTACAGCGTCAATACAAATTGGAAAATGCCCTTCCTGTCATAGAAGGGCATTTCCCATCACAACATAAAAAAACTTTTAATACGGTTACAAGAAAACACAACACTTACATAATAATATCTAATAATAAACAGGTATTGCTCAAATTAAAATAAAATAAACAACCTATTACAGTATCTTTAAAACAAGAAAAAGAAAGATTATTACTACTACCAATAAAAATAAGATTGCAAGAGCAGACCAGCCTCCACAGGCGGCACCCGTTCATAAGATGACATGTGAATCAGCCATCGCTTCGCTCAACCATATTTTAGGGAACGTAACGACCTGACGCGCATGCCACCACTGCTTACTTAAAGTAAAAGAGACACTTAAAGTAAGTGTAAAATAGAGAATGGTCAGATATGTAGAAAAGTTCAGTTTACCCTTTTTTGCTATATTGTGACGATTAATAGTCTTAATTTATATTATATCGTTATATCTCGTGTTGTCCGTTTCAATTTAAATGTCACTTTGTTTTAAAATAATATTTAAAACCCTAGCTACGAACCTGCGCTGGCCAATATCAGTCCGAGTCGACAATGGCACTGATTGCGCATCTACAGCCAAACTTAGCGCGGCTACGCAGTAAACATTTACTGAGACTTCCCGAATTCCGTGGAACATTTAAACTGAATAAAAACTTTAACTCACATCTAGTTGCAAATAAAATTGCCAGTCAATTTATTCTGCGAATAGCGTTTACATCGTTGCTGGATTTTTATAAAGAATTCAATTTAGGTTGTAAATTGATGCGTGACGTATTTTCTTTCTTGTCCTATATATTCGTATAGTCCAATCGCCTCTGTGGTCCAACAGTTGAACCACCAGTCCCGAATCGGCACAATGTTCCAGATTCAGATTATGTACCAACAGAGGTGTGTTTAAAGTCCTGACTAGCTATCTTATCGATCTTAAAGAAATTCGTCGGAATAACGAGTCAGTGGCATTGCAGACAGATATAATAAAGAACAGAACTGTAATTATTATTACTATTACTTTATGAACAAATAAATTAAACTGTACAGAAATGTATTAACTTTGAATGTATGAAAAGGTACTAAGTGAATATATTATGGGCACCCTTACTTTATCAAAAGTCAGAACTGAGCTCATTAAATTCATGCCAGGTAAAACTGTTTCCAACAATTACGAAGGAAAGTGTGATCGTTTCAATTCGCGAATTCGCCGTTCCACTCTAAAAATACGGGAGCAGTAGTTCACTCCGCGGGACAGACTCCGTGCAGTTTCAAACGTTTCTGCTATTCTTGCTGAGAACTCCAACTGTTTCCTTTAGCTTTCCGATGTGATTCCGCGCGACTGATCACGGAGTGGTAATGCGAATTAACGAGCGCAGTGGCTCAGATTTCTAATGTTGCTGGCTAGTACATGCGTGACCAAAGTACGCACTTATTTTTTGGTGACAGTTGTTAAACACTCGTCATGAATGATACAACTATAAAGGAATGGAATATTTTGCTGCAATGTAGGCCTTTAGGCAACGGTGGCCAATATCCAATAAACTTTAAAGTATAATGCGTCTAGGTATTCAAGATCTAGACCACAGAGGCGGTTAAAGAAGTTTCACGTTAATAAATAAATAAATTCTTTATTTGCATGAAACACGGTATTTAGGATGACAATATACAATAAAAGTACAATAGTGTTTCACCAAATTACAACTAGCATGCAAATAATTGACAATTATCTTTACACTAAGTGTAATAATCAAATTTCAACATTTTATTTAAAGTAATTTAAACATTTTATTTAAAGTAAGTAAGTAGGTACGCAAGTAACTCTTTGGACATCGAGCTTTTTCTAACACATTCTTCTAATATCGGCTGTAATGGAGATATTTAACAATATTTAATTTAGTATTAAGTATCGAGTTAAACTATTACGCAAAGCCTTCCAGAACCAGAGAACCGCTATGATTAAGTAAAAGCGAGCCAGTTTCGAAGCCAGCGGCTATTGGCACAAAACAGATCTACCGACAAGTCTAGAATTCCAACAAAAACGTATTGAATTCCAATAATGGAGGGCGAAATAACAGTGCGCGAAAACAGTCGATGGAAACTGTTAATTTATTTTAAGAACAGAAAAAGTTAAGGTTTTGAAACTGTTTTTCTAAATAATAGTGTATTTTTTTTTACACGCATTTCTTTTTTTTTTCAAATAACTTTATTTAAAAAGTAGTAACTTACAAATGATATGTTTAACACTGTACTTGAAATAGGTGTACCTACAGTTATAAGGTGAGAAAAGTAGATTAAGTTTTAATACAATTTCTGAGAATACTTAATCAAAAATCCCTTTTTTAATGTCTTCCTAAAATGAAATCTATCTGAAACCTTTTCATATAATCAAAATGTGACGATTAGACATTGAAGACCAAAATTAGAATATAATTCTAAAAACTAAAATACATTTATTATATATTTTATATATTATATATTTTTAATTCGCCCATTCTAGTCAACGCGTAATATTTTGGCATATTACCGTCACATTATTTAAATGTACCGTTTTACCTTTGAACTGATCAAGCTAATTTATTACTCTTCATGATTGAATTTCATTGATGGGACCCTTTGCTCAGTCGTGGTACAGTTCATAGGCGATTAAATACATTGATCGCACAGGGTGATGATGTGCCAACACATTTATTTATTTATTTATTTTTAAGGACAATCAACAAATCTTACATTAGTATACATAATAATATTCTTAAGAACTAGGTTATTAGCTAAGTGCAGATTCACTTACAGGCTGCCACGATTTGCGAATGTGTTAATTCATAAACTTTATTTGCGTTAGAAAAACTTATTAAAAATTTACAAAAAAAAAATAAACCGACTCCAAAAAAACAGAGAAACTAAAAAGAACAAAATAATTGTGTTGTCTTGAATAACTAAATTTAATCCCCACAGTTAAAATTACACTTATATACTTTTGAAGTCGATGCCAAGCCTTAATTGATTTCCTGCTTTTGCCTACATACAATTGAATTAGGCGATTTGCTTAGCATTAAGGAAAACACGTAGACTTACAGGTAGATTTAAAGATGTGTTGGAAATTGTCTAGAAGAACACAATAAGGTACCTACGTATTATTTTTGTTTTTGGAATATTTTCTTATTCATTTAATTTGGCTTGGCACCGTCTTCAAAAGTATGTAAGTATAATTTCAACAGTGGGGATTAAAATTTTTTTTTCATTTTTTTAATGGACTCGGTTTATTTATTTATTTTTAAAATTTTATTATTTTATATTTTAGTGTTAATGTACCTACGTTTACACAGAAAAATAAAAAATAGAATTAGTAGTAAGTAATAGTACGAGATTATTTATTTGTCACTTTTATTGGCTTGGTTAGTATTTTTTTCAATTTACAACATCTTAATGTCAACTGCTTATCATTTTGTACAAAATATTGTTTTCTCCGATGCATGGACGTTAATTCTTGAGGAGTTCTCTTGGTGGTACCATTAGCTCCACTTGACTGTGATGCATTGTGGCGAGCATAAATTTTTTAGCAACCACATTAAAGTTTGTAACCGCATAGCAAACACCAAAAATATTTAGTATTGAGTAGTTCCGGTGGCCGTCTGTGGTCTTCATCAACAGTTCCACTTCACCAAATGGTGCTTTCCGAGGACAAGTGCCCAGGTTCTTGCAAATAATAACTAAATCGCTATAGGTGTGTCTATAATATTTGAAGAGTTCCCTCGATTTCTCCAGGAAGCCATCATCAGATATTGACCTGATGACTATGGGACCACCTGGAAGGTATACCCTTTCAGACAAAAAAAACAATTCAAATCTGTCCAAGCGTCTTTAAGTAATCGGGGAACATACATAAAACATATTTAATTCGACGAATTGAGAACCTCTTCCTTTTTTGAAGTCGGTTAAAAAAGGCTATAACATATACTTGCATTGAAAAACTATATTGTTGCATTTGTTACAATAGCTTTGCTTATCTCTGAAATCCTTCCGGGTCAAAGCCCCCACGCCCGGAAGGTCCTACATACCCGCAGAGGACGGAAGGTATCTGCGGGGTTTTATCGACTTTTCCTTGTCGCCGCCCGAGTGGGCTACCAGTGTGAACCGGACTACAACTACCGGGATGAATCGCTTTCACTCAATCTTTGTAAATCATGAATATCACCAACATCTGACCCTATTCACGTCAAAACTTTTCATAATGGCTCCTTTCTCGTTCGACCGCAGCAAATGCGATTATAATCGATATACGCCACGCACTCCGAGTGGATATCGATAAAACTTTATCGTCTTCCCCCATCCCTAAGTGGATTGAAATTATTTGAAAGCCTGCGTGAAGTCGTCTCAGCCCTTTGGCCAAATAAATTGAACATTATCTGTTTTTTGTTCTAGCACATTGTGCGTACCTACCGAATTCTATTTCTTTATGTATCAGAATTATTCGCAGATGCTAAGAATGTTCTTTCATCTTCGGAATATAATGTTTTGTGTTGCTTTCGGCAAATGTAAGGCATTCGCTGCTTTTGTTCGATATATTTATTGCCTACTGATTTGGAAACATTGTGATTGTAACTTTGGAAGTCTGCTTCTCAAAGAGCATGTACATTATTTAATTATTGCCACATCAATATTACTGTATTTCTGTTATGTTGTAATTTATGATTTCTTACTTTACGGAATCATTGAGATTAACTATTGAAATAGATAGAAAGTTTTAAAAGTGTATGGGTAGAATGGTGCTTAATCCCTTGAGCACCGTAAAACCAGTCACAATTGAAAATCAATTGTTTCGCGACCGCCGGCGGTTTTATGATACTTGACCTATTAAAGTTAGGCACGTGCTCAACGTGCGTTTAAAATGTCTTTCTTTTGAACTATTGGCGATAAAGTACGAGTATACGTAAAATTTTAAAACACTAAAAAAAGACGACAACCTCAGGCGGGAATCGAACCACGCACCTTCCGCATTCCGGGCGGCTGCCTTAACCACTTCGCTACCGATGTCTGGTTTCCTCCGTCGAAATTTGTCAGTGCTTGATGCTTATGTTTTTTAGTCAACATAACATAATATCTAAGTATATTTAAGCGTTAACCCCTTGAGGATCGTAAAACCAGACACAATTAAAAACGGTCGGTATGATCCTCGACCTAATAATAAAACGCTAAAATATATAATTTAAAAAAAACACTAATCTACGAGCATACGTTTTAGACTTTGTTTTTTTTACTTTTTCTAACTTTAGACATGGACGATTTGACAGGTCGCTTTCATAACGAACACGGCAGACAAGGAAATAGTTAAAAGTGGAAGAATACGGTTGATGTTGTTTTTGAGCGTTGTGTTGTTTTGATCTATTCCTTTCTTACCAAAAACTAATACCAATGGTATTTGTTTGCAATCTTAATTAATTTTCTGTTCCGGACGAATACCACTCATAAACGAATCCCAAAATACGTTAAATGTAATGAGATACAGTCAGTAACAAAAATGCTTTTTAGTGTGATTTTAAGTAGTGTTTATTTAGAATCGGTCTTTTTAGGGACCCTATTACATCTCGACTCGACTGTCATTTTCACATAATATGCCCATTTTTGCATTTTGTAGTAATTTTTCTGTTGTTATAACATTAATTTTAATCTTTTAAATCATAGTTGCTACAATGTTGAGTGAAAACTAAGTGTCATCAATGATTTGTACAATTTTATACTTGAAAGTTTGCTGTCCCTCTTTACGCAAGAATTATACGCTACTGACTTCTTCATTAAAATTTATATTTTTATTCCCCCCAAAATTAACAATTACCAGCTGCCGAAGAAAAAAACGAAAATGAATGTTGAATCCATGTCAACCCCGCGGCGGCACGCAGCGATCCCGATGTTGTGACTGTTAATGTCAATATCTGATTACAATTTCAAAAGGTTCTTTCGTGCGTCCCGCCGTCTCCTTACGCAGCGAGGTTTTACTAAGCGCGGAGTACGAAAAAGGTATTTATATAAGACGATGAGTGGGAGACATTTCGTAAGAGAGTGCTGTTTTTGCATGTTTTTTTTAAGAATATAATTTTGTAGCATAAATGATATCGCGTCTGTGGTCCCGTTGTTAAACCAATCGGCTCAGACACAGGTGGCGGCTCGATTCTAGTTGAAGGGTACTTATTATACTAGGCAATCATAGCAAATACTTAATTGAATACTTTATCTTCAACCGCGCAGCCCGGGATCGTGACCACCAACCCGTATTCGGCAAGCGTGGTGGATTTAGCCAATATGCATCAATTTTGGCGAATACTTAGATAAAAAAATATTTTAATTAAATTAAATAATTTAGGTCATATAATTTTTTTTTTTATACTAAGCCCGGCAAATGACCCCACTCCACCTGATGTTAAGTGGAAATGAGGTCCACGCGCGAGGACAACTGGTTCAGCGTAAGAGACGTAGCATCAGTCATCCTCACTCTGCCGGCCTACAAAGTGCTTCTTCACGCCTCGTTTGAAGTACCCTATGTCATAGGTAGGAGGGAATACGTGTGCTGGCAGACTATTCCATCTTTTGGAAGTGCGGCAAAGAAACGAGTCACCAAATTTCTTTGTGCGTGATGGAATGTTAGAGACTGTAAATTGGTGACTCCGGAGAGCAGCACGCGTACTCCTATGGGGGAAGGGAGAAGGAGGGACGAGGTCAAAGAGTTCTTCAGAGCACTCGCCATGGTATAAACGGTAAAAGACGCTGAGTGACGCAATATCTCTACGCAATTGCAAAGGCTCGAGAGTTTTAGTGACCTCCGCATTGCCGATAATGAGCACAGCGCGGCGCTGCAATCTGTCCAAGGCATCGAGAAGGTACTTTGCGGAGCCGTCCCAAAGGTGAGAGCAATACTCCACCCAAGACCGCACCTGTTTCTTGTATAATAGACACAACTGATCAGGCGTAAAGAATCGCCGCACCTTGTTCAGGACACCGAGTTTACGTGAGGCATTTTTAATCACGGTTTCGATGTAGTCCTTTTGGTTCAGATCGCAGCGGATATCCATACCGAGCATGTTAATACTGCTCTGCAGGCCTAGAGATGTACCCTGAAGAGAGGGAAGGGGAAGGAATGGCGACTTTTTCGCTGTGAACGCGCACACCTGTGTTTTCTTGGCATTGAACTCCACCAGATTATCGGAGCCCCATTTAGAAATGAGATCCAACACCCGATCGAGCTCAATGACAAGATTTGCTCGCTTCATTTTGGTGTCTACCCGCCGAGCCGTTGGGTGCCCGTTATAACCCCCATGCACTGTGCTATCATCAGCATAGCAATGAATGTTTCCAAGAGGAGGCATGTCATTGATATGCAGAAGGAACAGCGTGGGGGATAGAACGGAGCCTTGGGGAACACCAGCGTTTACTGACATGAACCGCGAAGCGCATCCATCCGAAAGGACACGGATTCTACGCTCATGCAGGAAGCTGGCAATCCAGGTACAGAACTGAGCGGGCAAACCGTATGCCGGGAGCTTGGAGAGAAGAGCTTTGTGCCAGACCCGATCAAAAGCCTTGGCTATGTCAAGGCTAACTGCCAGTGACTAGCCACGCTTGTCAATAGCCTCACCCCAGAGATGTGTGACGTACGCTAGAAGATCACCCGTTGACCGTTTTGGCCGGAACCCATATTGACGATCGTGAATTAGGGAGTGATCTTCTAGGTATCGAACAAGCTGTTTGTTCAATATTCGTTCTAGGATCTTACACAACACTGAAGTTACGGCTATAGGGCGGTAATTAGTCGGATCTGACCGATCTCCTTTTTTAGGGATCGGTTGCACATTAGCTTCTCTCCAAGATTCCGGCACACAACCCGAAGAGAGCGAGAGACGGTACAGACGCGTTAACACAGGGGACAACTCCGCTGCACACATTTTCAGGACTATTGCTGGGATGCCATCAGGACCGTTGGCTTTCCGGACATCGATTGACTGCAGTTCTGCACGGACATCACACTGCCTGATTTTAATATCAGACATTGTGTGGCCACAGTAAGGAATTGAGGGTGGCTGTGCATCACAGTCATCGATCCGGGAGTTAGCTGCAAAGAGTTTGGCCAGAAGATCGACCTTTTCCTGCGGCTTGTGAGCTAAAGTTCCGTCAAGACATCTCAGTGGTGGCAGCGAGGGTTGGCAGAAGTTGGATTGCACGGCTTTGGCCAGACGCCAGTAGCTACGGCTGCCCGTAGGATGCGTCAGGAGTTCTTGGCCTACTCGTGCAACGCGCTGGGCATCCGCTCTAATGTAGGCCCTCTTACACGACTTGGTGGCATTATTATAGGCTGTTTTTAGCGAGCGAGTTTCGGGATCCCCATGAGCTTTACCTCTGATCCAAGCGCGGTATGCCGTCTGTTTGCTCTCAACAGCGCTGGCACTCTCGCGATTGAACCAGCGGTTGCGTCTGCCTTTGCTGATGACATAGGAGTGTGGAATATAGTATTCCATTCCTAATACTATCTCATCAGCAACGGCAGTGGCGCTAGCGGCGGGTCCTTCCCACTAAACCAGCGCTGCCTCCAAGGGACGGATGCAAAATACTCCCGCATACCGTCCCAGTCTGCCGACGCGTAGTGCCAAATCTGGCGTTTCGAAACCGCTGTTGGCGGGCGCGATGCCAAGGGCACTGTGCTAGATATCAAGCAGTGATCCGAGGAACCTAAAGGAGCTCGAATCTCCACCCGGTATTCGGCTGGGGGACTCGTCAGCAGAAGGTCGAGTAAGGAGGGCGCATGGCTAACTATGTCTGGGATCCTAGTGGGCTGGTTCACCAGTTGCGTCAGGTCATGCGTGAAAGCGAATGCGTGGGCAGTTCTACCAGCATGGTCTGTTTTGGAGGAACCTAACCACAACTCATTGTTTGGCATTGAAGTCCCCCAGAAACACCAGTTCCGCCGATGGAAACCGCTCCTGCGCATCATCTGCTACCCGACTAAGATGTTCAATTAGTCGAGTTAAGATAAGATAAGATAAGATATTTTTTATTGCTGTATAAACTTAGCCTAGATACAAAAGACTTATATTAAGTAATTGAGGTTAGTGTATTTAATAATATGTATTACGTAATACCTAAGCTAAGCAAACTATATTGCCTGTGTATTAGGTATTATCTGTAACAGAACGTTAGTGCTTATTCTACAATAAAACATTTACACAATAATAATGACTAACTATTTCAAGAAACTTGAAAATATTCGAATAATATTATTTATTTCTACTTAATTAGCATTATTTTCTACATGGTCTTAAAAATTATGTTATTACTAATAATATGTTCTCTGTCTTATCATATGTTTTCCCTTTTAGCCAATCTTGTACAGTTTTTTTACATTGTAATTTGTTCAAGGGGTAAATACATAGAGAAAAGTTTATTCTGTTGTACAGAAAACTACTCAGATGACAAAAGAATCTGTGCGTGTTTGTTCTTCTGAATCGTTCAGTAGAACAGACAATATCTGCACGTCTTCGACTGGTTTCGAGCGCAGGGTTAAAGGGCATTAATGAGTGATTTTTAGTGATGGTTAGTAATATGAACAGCTGGCGTACAGATAGGACATCGCATTTAGTAAGGAGCTCTGCCGTCGGGAAGCGTATTGGTCGGAATGTGCTGACTTTTAGAACTGCTCTCTGTGCTCTTTCTAAGTTTATCATAATAGTTTTGTGTGCACCGCCCCATGATGTTATACAATATACAAATAATGACTGACAAAGTGTCAGATATATTGATTTTAGTAGACTACCGCATGCAACGTGTCGAAGATTTTTAAAGACGTAGATTAACTTTCTAACTCTAGATGTAAGGGCTTCAATATGTGATTTAAATTTCAAATACTTATCAATTATTATCCCCAGGTATTTAATATTGTCAGTGCTACTGAGCTTAGGGCAAGAGCAAGTGTCAGGCGTGTCCTTGCACAGATGTGCTGTTATTGAATGTGAATTTGGGATAGGTTGGGATAGTGAATTATAAGAAAAAGTCATATATTTTGTTTTATCTAAGTTAAGTGTCAGTAAGTTTTTTCTAAGCCACTGAGTGACTGTATTAAATCCAGACTGTGCTAGTTCGTACGCCTCACTCCAAGTGTCCGCGCTAAAGAGCAGTGCTGTGTCGTCGGCGTAAGATATTATTTTTTCGCTTTTGGAAAGGGGAAGGAGGCATAAGTCGTTAATGTAAACGAGAAATAGCAAGGGTCCTATTATGCTCCCTTGAGGAACACCATATTCAACAGTCAGTTCATCACTCATACTGTCATCTATCATAACACGTTGTGTCCGATTAGAGAGATAATCTTTGATAAGGTTATATGGGACACCCCTTATACCAAGTTCATGTAACTTCTCGAGAAGTATAGGTACCGAAATCGTGTCAAATGCTTTTGCCAGATCAAGGAATATGACTAAGCACTTTTTTTGTGAGTCTAGTCGCCTTACAATATAGTCAGTGAGCACCAGCTCACTATCGACTGACGATGCAGTACACCAGTACTGCATCGTCAGTCGATCTGTCTGCTCTAAAACCGTATTGAGTAGCTGCTAAGAGTTTGTTATTTTCTAAGTATTTTACAAGTCTTTTATAAATGAGTCTTTCTAGTATCTTGGATATTGATGGCAGTATGGCTATGGGACGATAGTTATTCATATAGCTATTATCTCCATTTTTATAAACAGGGCGAATGAGGGCCTTCTTCAATACGTTAGGAAAGATTCCTTTCGCAAAGCATAAATTAAAAAGATATGTAAGCGGGGGAGTCAGTTTATCTTTAATTTTTTTTTACGAATGCACAAGATATTTTATCAATTCCAGTAGCACAGTCATTTCTTAAAGTCATAATAATTTGTTCAATTTCGGTTTCGTCAGTGTCGAATAAAGCAAAAGAGTTTAAAACTGGTAATTTGGAAGGGGGTGCAATCGAGGAAAATGGCTGCATGTGACTGACTTTCGCCTTTGCAGCTAGGTTTTTTCCGATGTTGACAAAGAAATTGTTAACTCTGTTTAGTGAATGTGCAGGTGTAGCGGAATTTGCAATGAGTTTATGGGCAGGCGGTTTGGTTTTAGTTGTGTAGGTAATGTTTTTAATGACTTTCCATAATTTCTTCTTGTCGTGACCCGCATTTTGAATTTGATTCCTTTCATACTGTCGAACAAACTTTTTTAACAAATTATTACAAAAATTCCGATATCTGTAATAGGTGATTTTATTAATTTCACTGTCAGGGTTTTTATTTAGAGTTCTGTGAAGTTTATCACGATGCTTAATGCAACGTAAAAGTCCGGGAGTTATCCATGGTTTCATGATTTTATAACGGCGGGTTAGAAAAACAGTGCGTGTATTAGACTCAATAATTTTAGTTAAAGACGATACAAGGTATTCGGTTGATTTATTAACGTCATCCGAGTTGTAGATACTAGACAAGTCTAGGTTGTTTAGGTCATGTGTCACTGACTCATATTGAAGCGTCGTACGTTTTACTTTTGCGTAAGACTTATCATAGCGCTGTTGCAAACACAACAATAAGGAATTATGGTCTGTCAAAGTAGATGTTAGTATAAAAGTTTTTAAAGGGATGTTTGTCTTAGCTAAAATATGATCTAAGCAGTTACTATTTCTAGTAGGATGCAAATGAGTGGGTAGGTAACCTAAACAGGCTGTGTGAGTTAAATATTCTGGTGAATTACGATCTATATTTCCGGGTTTTATATCGATGTTTAAATCACCCATTACAAATACATTCTTAAATGATGATAATTGTTCTAAAACTACACTTAAAGATTGTAAAAAAGTTGGAGATATTATGATAAGAGGGAGAACGATAAATAGCTACGATAGCGGTGTCATTGTTTATTTTTGCAATTAGACAGTTTGCATCTACTAGGTCAGGTTCGTCTACAGTTACCTTGTTAATATTACTTTTAATATACAATGTTACACCATCACTTTTTAGAATATTAGTTTTGTTAGTAGTGTATGAGACATATCCGGGTAATTGAGGAATACAAGTAGCAGTAGACAACCAGCACTCAGTCAGTACCATTATGTCAATTTCTACATTGATTTGACTAAGCAACGCTAACATACCGTCAAAGTTACAATTAATGCTACGTATATTTTGTATAAAAATATTATGACTATGCTTAATATTATTGATAAACGACGAACATGTATGAGGCTCACAAACCAATGAGTCATATTCATATGAAGAGTCTAATTCTCTAATAATATCGTGAGTTACATTACCCATCCTTGCGCTGCGTTAAACTGTATGTGCGGCGCTCTAGGCGCCCTCATAGTCAATTGAACTAATGTATCGTGCCTCGGCCATTTTTCTTGCTGGACACTGTTCATCTCCGGTTTTGTGGTGGCTGGGCTTGTTAAAGCGCTGGCACGTAGCACAGTTTGCGGGTTCTTGCTGTTTTGAGCATTCTTTTATTGAGTGTCCGTCGCAACCGCAGTGTCCACACGTAGATTCGGTTTCACGGCAATACTTCGCCGAATGACCATATTGTTGGCACTTATAACACCTAGTCACAAATGTGTAATCTCTTACTGGGCAGGAGGTCCAATTGATGAAAACTCTTTCCTGGTCAATGATAATCTTTCGAAGGTCAGAAGTTAGCTCCAGTACAAAGTTACATAGTGCCGCGTCCTTTTTACCTGTTTTGTGACTCAGTTTTATAGAGTTCAGGAATTTTTCTCGTTCTAGGTGCTGATGCTGTTCCGAAATATTTTGTTCATACAGACAATCAAGAAGTTCCTTCTCAGACGTAGTGGTGGGCACTCCTAACAATATAATTTTAGGCCTGCGTTTTGTAGTTTCTTCCACTTTTAACCCCGAGGTCTTAAGTTTTTCAGAGCGTTTTAACTTTTCGAGGTCATCTTTTCCTTCTGCGCTGATTATGACGCCTCCGCCTTTGGTCTTCCTCATCCCCCGGATATGCAGTTTGAGTTCTTCCGGCTTTATTATGGTCTGAATAAGCTTTTTCGTATCTTCGCTTGACTTATCCTTTTCAGCTGGATAAATAGCAATGGAACTGGTGCTTGGTGGTCGCATTACAGAACTGTTTCTAGTTCTGACCACGTCCGCGAATGATATGCTGGGTGGCTGGACCTTTGGAGCAGAGCGTATGCTTTCCTTTATCTCTTCAAGCTGATTGTCCAGTTGGGTGGTAGACTGCTTCTGGTCAGTCATCGTTTTAATGGTGGTTTGGGCTGATATATATTTTTGTTTTAGCGACTGGTACTGAACAGCCAGCTGAGACACACCTCCCATCACATTTCGGCTGATGGAGCTAATTTTCAACTTTTGTTCAGTGTTTAGTTTTCCCTCACTTGATATAGTACATATCTCATTCAAACACTGTTCAATAGAAGAGAGCCATTGCTGAATTTCCTGAGTTGAGACGGCTTCAATCTTCGTTGGTTCTTCAGCTATTTCGGTTGGTCTTTTCTGAGGTAGTGGTGGTGGACTCCTGCTAGTCGTGGTACTTCGGTTAAAGGGACTATCCATTTTGTAGAAATATTCACAACACTAGACTCAACATCTGCATGACTAACATACGTTGACCCAGATTTACGCGGATGTTATATGACACAGATTTTTTTATTTGGTATTATTTATGCAAAACAATTATTAATTGCAAATGGCACGTCCATCTGCAAGCAATAAACAAATGCAATTTTTGTCGTTGTCTCTATGTCGCCGTTATGGGATCGGTAGACGCAGACGTAGACACGGCAATGAGAGCCTGAGTCGACGTGTACCACTAGGAGGGAGAAGGAAGGGTCCTCCAGACAGCGCAGACGGCGACAGCAAACATCCGCCCGAACGAATAAGCAAACTCCGGCTTTGGCTTTGAAGGATTTTTCAAGCACAAAGCCGGGATAGTTCAGGTAGGTGGTGTCAGCTGGGCGGATTATTTGCGTCTCCGTCAGGAACAACATTGCTGGCCGTGCCGTCTCAAGATGGTGGTGGACGGCATTGAGGTTTGCATGGAGTCCGCGGATGTTAGCGAACTCCAATTTAGTATTTCACTAGAGGGCGCACTACAGTAAACATCGTCCTAGTTAAATTACATTTTTTAAAATATAAACTGTTTACCTTTACATAATTTGGCAACGAAATCATTAATATAAAAGTGCAATTGCTATGTGACAGTGTTGGTCAGAAACAATATTAAAGCGAACAGTGCTATCGGAAATCCATAATAAGTTTGTCCAGTGCAAGTGTAACAAAACATTTTAGAAGTGAAATAATCTTGATTGTGTTTTCATGGATAACAAAAAGAACGGTATATAACGTGAGCAGTGAAAAATTTAAACAATTATTGAATAATTATAGAATAACAGTGGTAAATGAGCGATTTTTTTGGTTTACTCAGTGTCTCAGTGGTAGTTGGAAAAAGTTTTAAATCCAAATACACTCGAACCAACTCCTTATACTCAAACCACTTGTTAACACGCGTAACCGTACGCTTAATTTGGTCGCTGTCAGTAAGAACTGATTGGTGTTGCGGCGCGTGTTACGGCTTAAGCCCGCGGTAGAAATCGTGCGGCCTGCGGTTCGATCCTGTGGAGGAAGAATTATTTTGGAAGTTTTATATTCAACATTTATTTCAAACTTTTGAGAAGTCTGGTATTTGGGCGTTTATTGTTACACAGGCGCATAACTGACTAAGGCCTAAGGTACGATGGCAAAGAAATGTACAGAGTGTAATAAAAATATTATTGATAGACAGTTTCTCACCTGCTCTAAATGCAAAAATACATATCATCTTAAGTGCACTACTACATCAGAGAAACTATTTTATTTAATGAAACAAACGAAAAGTGATAAATGGACATGTAAGAAGTGTATAAGTGAACTTCAACGTGAACTACAACAGTCAAGCAATTCCTTATTTGAATCGTCGGTTTGCACGAATATTACATCTACGCCTATAACATTTGTTACTAATCGTTTGAAAAAGAAAATAGATATTTCTACAAGAAAATCCAATGAATCACTTAATTTGGATGATTCAGATGATAGCTATTACTGCCCTGACTTAGAAACGACTCAATCCAATAGAAGCTGTCCAGAGGCTGGATACAATTCAAAGGAAGATATAGATGAATTAAAAATGAAAATTGTGGAACTAGAGGTAAGACTGAAATCAGCGGATCTGGAAATTGAAAATTTGTTATCAGAAAATAGTTCTCTTAAAAAACGAGTAATGATTTATGAAAGAAAAACTAGCCATTTATCGCAAATATGTCGGTCAACACCTAAAAAAGATAGAAATAAAAAAGTTGTCGGAGAAAAAGGACAGAATAGTCTCTTCACAGATAATTCGGCACCAAACCAAACAACTAATGAAAACTCTCAATCAAGCAATGTAACAAGTGAAATTCAACCTCAACAATCATCGGTAACGTGTCTTCCGGAAACAAACCTAGTAAATATGGAAAATACTGAGAAATACGTGGAATCGACATGTGAAGTGCCTGTTACCAGCAGCAACACGGTGTCTAGAAACATCACAAGTACTCATTTAAAAAACAGAGTCATGATTATAAGCGACCAAAATGGCAAAGGTATTTGTAATATCCTGCAAAAATTGCTTGGTACTGAATATCATGTGACCGCTTTAATAAAACCGAATGCTCAAATAGATCAAATTTTGAAATCTTGCAATGTTTTATGTAAAGATTTTACTACCTCTGATTATGTTATTGTTATGGCGGGATCAAATGACCGAAACCCACATGGATTTCGATCGTTTCTTTATTATTATATGTCACTACTCTCAAACACAAATGTATTGATTCCCGAAATAAATGAAAATGATGTTTTGAATGTACACAAGCAGAATGAAGAAATACGTCTGGTGTGTTCTCAATTTCATTATACAAGATTTGTACATTTAGATAATTATGATTCAATAATTGATTATAAACTATTCACGTGTAGACTATTATTAAGGGAAATACTTGCAATTGCCTATAAAAATAATCTATTAAACTACAAAAAAGACAAAAGTCTAAAAATATGTAATAAAATAAAAATAACAGTACAAAAGCAAATTACTGAATATTTTAATATTAAACCTGCGAAAAGAAGGAAATTATCAAACAATATAAAAATAACGCGCAAATCACAGCATAGAATAACAGATTTTTTTAAACAAACAAAATATGTACAAGCTAGGCATTCGACGAGACAAAATATAGCGAATAATGATCAAAAGTTTTTTCGTTGCTAAGGATAAAAATTGTCTTAACTTATTTCATTCAAATACGCAAGGTATAAAATCGAAACGTGATCAATTGGAAATATTATTGCATGAAAAAGATATACATATATGTTGTTTTAGTGAGACTTTCTTAAAAAATTATGAAGTTGACACTTTTCAAATCGAGGGATATAAGAAGGTAACTCATTTTTGTCGGAAACGTAAATCGAAGGGTGGAGTAATAATTTTTTCTAAATACTCTATTGATTGCTGCGAACTGCAATGGATATCAAAAATGTCTATTGAATGTCACTTTGAATGCTGCGGTATTGTATTGAGCGGTTTAAATTATTTAATATTATGCGTCTATAGAACACCGAACAGTGATTTAACCATATTCTTAAATAATATGGAATATCTACTGAATAAGGTTATGGTAAGGACACGAAATAGATACAATAATATATTTATATTAGGAGATTTTAACGTAGATATACTGGTAAAGAATTGTAAAACGGAATCATTCTTAAACATGTTTGAATCATATAAATTGTTTCCAGCCATTTTAACACCTACCAGAATCACCACTCACTCTCAAACATGTATTGATAATATAATCACCAATAAGAAACAATTTAAAGCTAATGTATTACATATTGGTTTATCAGATCACTCATCTCA
This sequence comes from Scoparia ambigualis, assembly GCA_963921215.1. NCBI lineage: Eukaryota > Metazoa > Arthropoda > Insecta > Lepidoptera > Crambidae > Scoparia > Scoparia ambigualis. Next base: position 2,081,064 of record OY992509.1, read on the forward strand.
AATGATTTCAATTCCGTCAAGTCGCGGTTTTAATGAAAAATATTGGTATATTTACAAAAGAAATCCAGATGCTTACTTGGAAATATTCGTTAAATACCTCTCACAAACCAATTTCAAAGATGTTTATTCTCATACTAACCCTAACCAGGCGTATAAAGCATTTATAGATAAATTTAAACTTATTTTTGAACTTTGTGTTCCTGTCAAGAAAATTAAAATAACCTATAAGAAAGCCCCTAATTGGAAAACTAAAGGTATACTTACTGCCAGTAGAACTAAGAGACGATTATATTTACAAAATAGAAACATGAATTGCTTAGCTACAAAAAATAAATACAAAAAATACTGTAAAATTATGAAATCAGTTATAAGAACAATCTAAAAGGAACACAAATTTAAATTATATAAATGAATGTGATAATAAAAGCAAGGCTACATGGCAAATTATAAAACAAAATACAACAAAATCAAATAGCATAAAAGAAACAATAGAAAATATAATAAAAGATGACATTTTAACTGACAATCCACTAGATATAGCTGAATTAATGAATGACTATTTTATAAATTTAAATAATCCATTACAGAATATAAATCATATTTTGTACCAACCAGTAAGTCGATCAAATATTAATAGCATTTTTATGACCCCAGTAACAATTGCGGAATTAAAGACAATCTTAAAACAATAAAAAAATAAAAAAAAGTGTAGGTCATGATAATATTCCAATGACTTTAATAAAATCAAGTAAGTATACAATTTATAGTTGAACCTTTATTGTACATTATAAATTTGTCAATAGAAACAGGTATATTCCCGGATGACTTAAAAAAAGGGCTTATAAAACCTCTCTTTAAAAAGGTAATAAGAGTGATATGAACAATTATAGGCCAATTGCATTACTATCAAATTTTTCCAAAATTTTTGAAAAAGTTATTTTTAATAGGATTACATCATTTGTGAACAAAAATAACATAATTCATTCGAATCAATTTGGTTTTCAAAAAGGAAAAAATACGACATTGGCTATATTTAAAATTTTAAAGCAAGTTTGGGCAGATATAGATAAAAAGAAGACATGCATAGGCCTTTTTTTAGATTTATCAAAGGCTTTTGATTGTGTTGTACATAAAATATTGTTTAAGCAGCTAGAACATATAGGAATTCGCGGCATAGCGCTGAAACTAATTGAATCTTATTTGGCACATAGGTCTCAAGCGACAATTTTAGATTCTTTTGATAAAACAACAAAAACAATAATAAGTGTCCAATCAAATTTTGAAGAAAATGTCTTAGGTGTTCCTCAAGGAAGCGTGTTGGGACCATTGTTGTTTTTGACTTACATCAATGACCTTCCACTAATTATTAGTCATACTTGTGTCATGTTTGCTGACGATGCTACAGTATTCATATCAAATAAGAACATAGAGGATAGGGTTTTTGTTGGTGAAATTAATAAAACATTCCAAATTATCGATAGTTGGCTGACTTCAATTAATTTAAAAGTAAATCTAGATAAAACAAAGCTAATAGAGTTTAGGAACTATAAGAAAACCCCTTTTGATTTTAAAGTTAGGATTGACAACAAAGAGATTGAGAAAGTACCAGATATAAAATTTCTAGGTGTTACTATTGACACCCATATGAATTGGAAGTCGCACTTTGATAACATAAATAAAAGGCTCTCTAGTAGTTGTTATGCAATATCGATCTTGATGAACGTAGCCTCAATCAATGTAGCAAAAAATGCATATTATGGATACGTCTATCCTCTTTTGACGTATGGAATAATATTCTGGGGTAACTCAGTAAATAGTCAATCCACCTTTATAATACAAAAAAAATGCCTCAGAATTATGTATAATATTAAAAATTGTGGATAATTAAGAAATACTTTTAAAGATTTCAAATATCTAACTCTGATGTGTATTTATATTCTAGAAATTTGTGTATTTGTAAAGGAGAATAAAAAATATTTTTGTCCAAAAAATCAATCCAAAAAGAATATACGCTCACAATATGCTTATGATGTGTGTATCATAAAACATTATAGTTATATTTATGGCAAAAGTACCGTGATTATGGGGATAAAAATTTTTAATCATTTACCGCTTCATATCAAATGTGTTGAAAACCCCTATTTTAAAAGAACTCTAAAAGAGTGGTTAATCGAAAAATGTTTTTATAATTTGGATGAATTTTTTAACTATTTTTAGTTTTATATTAATTATTAATATTTTACAATTTTATATCCTGACATGCGAAATGGTTTTATTGTTATTTTATTAATATTTTGTTTAAATGCATTATTTTTAATTTAAATTTATGATTATTAAAAATTATTATTATTTTATACAATTCTATTTGCTGATATGTGAAATGATTATTTTGTAATTTAAGGCAGCCGCCCGGAATGCGGAAGATGCGTGGTTCGATTCCCGCCTGAGGTTGTCGTCTTTTTTCAGTGTTTGAAATTTTACTTAAGTATATTTAAGCGTTAATAGGACGCTAAAATATAAATCATTAATGAATATGGTTTAAATGTATTGAATTTTGTAATTTTTTTTTTTTTTAAATGGCATTTGTTTAATATTGTACGTCCGAAATGGACAGACTGTTGACACCATTTTAATTGTAACAACCAATGCACACAGTTATGACAATAAATTTTATCTTATCTTATCTTATCTTATCCACCTCAAACGGTAAGGTTGTGGTGGGGGTGTGCACCGCTGTAGTACCAGTTTTGTTGTTAGGCGCTGTCATTTTAGGAGTGGAAAGAGAGAGGCGTGAATCGAGAAAATGATGCCGCGATGCGAATGGTCAAAGTGTGGTGGCCTGTTTCCCCAGGAATTTGCCCACAGACGAGTATTATTAAGCTGCCGAACGGAAGGGCCCCCGAACCCCCCCCCGGGAATGGCCGCCGGGACCCCACCTTCCGGTCACCAACCGGCACGACGGACCACCCCGAGATTATGCGTGGCATGGTGAGGCAGCCTCACGAGCTGGTTAGGCTCGCTTGGGCCCCTGAACTGTGCCACGGGCGGCCAGCGGGACAACCGTTTCTACGGGTCTCCCTGGTCGGCAGGTTAACGAAGTCCTCCTGGCACTGGTTTGACGGAAGCCTCCACAGACCAAATACATCGCAGCATCATCCTCTCGAGCTCTGGTTATACGCTGGCTGATCCCGAAACGCGACCGACAAGCAGTCACTTGACGGATTTTACACCATGCGTACGGTGGTCACCAACCAGACGGGTCAAGCCCTACCACCAGTGGAGCAGATCATCGCTCGAAAGAGTCCGTTAGTCGCCTCTTACGACACCCACCGGACGGAGAGAGGGGCGGCGATTGGTATTCTTTCTCCGTCACCGCACGGATAATCATATAAAAAAATAATGTTTTTCGTATGCCGTAAGGTGTATCATGGAGACACTATTTAAGGGGAGGTATTTCGAGCGCTTCTCTCTCGCTCTCTCGACGGTACGACGGTAAGGGCCCGTCCCTTCCCAGCGAAGCAGCACGAAATGGCGCGTTTTATATTTTAAAAAATAATAACTCATAATATCAAATCACTTATTTTTAGAATAAAACCTAGAAAAGAAGATATAATATATAATGACCCAAAAATATGTAACTTTGTGAATTTATTCTATCAAGCCAACTTTATCAAATCGTGTTTTCATCGGGTATATTCTACAGAATAAAGCCTCAACAATATTTCATAATTTACGAAGATTTTAATTTTACTGTTTACTACTTCAAAAATTAATTCTAAGAACGTGTTATTTTAATTTTTCACTAACACCTAGCCTTAACAGCGAATTTAGTATACGTTACACTAGATAGGCCGTTCCGAACACGCATTATGTTCCACTCATCTGCGGAGTCCACTCGGCACCTTGCTTTAGTGTGGCTTTGACATTCGCGCGTGCGGAGCTGCGAAAATAATTCTTTATTTATTTTTAAAGTATACACCTAGACGTTTACTACAATTCAGTTGTCAAGTAATTAAAATAATTGTTATTCAAGTCATTAATAAGTAGTTATATCGTATTATTAGAATAGAAAAGATATTTTTTCATTTATTGTTATTGACAGTCTATTTGGGACGCTATCTTGATATACAGCACGTTGTCTTTGACCGATCTGGCGCTACGGCGGCGCTGCGATGTTTGTCTGTTGATTAGACGCCATACATGTTTAAGCGCTACAGCAGCTGCAGCGAACTTTAGGTCTCTCATTCCAGAATTTGTACAAATGGTTTGTATGAACGTTTTTGTCTATACTTCTAGATCAAACTAAAACATTCTGTACTACTTACCTGTGATAAGATAACGAATTAATAAATGATTATGATTAGTTGATTTCAATGACAAGGCCTCCGGCCTTGGCCTAGCGACGGGGCAGTGTGTAGCCTACACTGTACTTTTATTACTTTACTAATAAAAATTAATAGCGCGAGGACAATAATTGACAGAAGAAACATAACTATATATACAATAATATTGTACATATATAGTTACGAGTATGTTTCATGAACATATTATGTCCAGGGATATAGTAATAAAACTTTAGGAGCAGTATCTACAATATAATATATTTCATCAACGAAAATACCCCTTTTGGGGGGTCAATTCCGAAACCCCACAACACTGCAGAGTCTATTGGTTTGAGTTCTACATCGTGTAGAGGCTCGATTTTAGTGTTTTTGAACGGCAAAGGTGTAGGGTAGCTAATACAATAAAAACACGCTATTAAACAACTGCTTTTTTAATTGCCGAAAGGAGAAAGTATTTTTTTTACAGTTTTTGTGCGCATTCCGGCACTTTTTGAACAACAATAACAAAACACAATTGACCCCCTTTATGGGGTATTTTCGTCGACGAAATATATTGTAGATACTGCTCCTAAAGTTTAATTACAACATCCAGGGACATATTGTATAAGTATTATGTTATACCAGCTATTGCTTGCTGCTTTATTTGGGTTAATTTTTTCGCGGGACAAAGTAGTCTATAATACCAGTCTTCTTCTCTGTCACGGCCCAATCTATCGTTTTATTACATTCATAATCTGTTTAACGGTGACAGGGTAACAAACAAACAAACTTTCACTTTCGCATTAACAATATTAGTTAGGATGGGTAAATGGTAATGATTCGTCACGGTTCTGCTGTAAGCTAAACAAAAACTTACATTACTTTTTACGACATTTTGGCGCGCTGGAGCCTTCTCTTATGACGTCACGATTCCACAAATAAGTTGGTCTTTCTCGTCGCTTTAATGGCATAATTTTAAGCCGCTGACGCTTTCTGTCACTTAGTGGAGACGTCTTTTATGCCCTCAAAGATGAGAAGGTTGCGTAATAAAAAAATGAAGTAATGTAAGGCATTAAAGTACTTGTAAAGATGTACACATTAACCAGTGTTGTGAGTTATGGCTACAATAATATAACGATGAAATTACTTACCTTGGTCCTATCTTAATGCTATGATTTATTTATTTTTTATAAAAGAGGGAGGCAAACGAGCAGGCGGGTCACCTGATGGAGAGTAATCACCGCCGCCCATGGACACCCGCAAAACCAGAGGAATCACAGACGCGTTGCCGGCCTTTAAGGGAGAAATAGGTTTAAGGAAGGAATAGGAATTGGGAGGAGGGGGGGGGGGGGGGGAGGGGCCTCCGGAACCCTCACTGGTCGGACGAAACACAACAGCACCAAGTGCCATTATTTCACGCCGAATATTAGTGAGAGGGTGGTATTACGCCGGGCGAGCCGGCCCAATGTGTGCTGCAACGCAGCGTGGCTCTACCACTCAGTTGGTGTCACTCATTTAGCACCACCCAGGGATCACGTGTAGGGTCTCAAGGGTAAACCTACGGACGCGAGCAACTTTGACCCCCAAAATGCTGCCCCATTATGCTATCCTGATTGTATCTGTCTCGAGAAAGTTTAGTTTGAACCACTCCTGTTGACTAACTACACTATCTACTTAGTTTGTAAGCTAAAGCGAGAGGAATTGACTTAACTGAGACCTCCTCATTCGATCTTAGCTTTAAAGAGCTAAATACTTTCTAAAAGAGAAACAAGTCATGTAGATCCTTAATATTTCCCAATTTCCCCTCAGCCCCCAAGGGATCGCATGAGACCGCACCTTCAAAAACACACTTGACTTTGTACCGTGTTTTCATAGACTTACAGACTACTTTAGTATGAACAAGTTTGATTATTTCGGTTCTGTGGTACATTTTATGCATCGTGATCGCAAAATATTGCATAGTCTATGCTCGATTCTGTCGAAATTTGACGTTGACAGTTGCGCCAATTTTTGTGTCAGAAAATTGTCACGAGTGAGTGGTATTACTGTTTAGATGTTAACGTGTCACACTACGAGTGTGTTCGATCTTCGCACATTTTTGTTTGACAAATACATCTTATCTTATCTTATCTTAGTGGGTCCCCCTCTCTTATTAGAACACATACACTCACAACCATTAGTCCCAAAGGGTTAGTCGGAGACCAGGCAATGAGGACCAATAAAGCAGTTCACTGCCACTGCACATGTGCTCAGACTGCCACTGCACATGTGCTCAGTGTGATAAGTGGTGTGCTTATCGCCGCTTTAACTGCCGTACTCAGAGACGTCTATTAAGTTTTAATGACAATTAAATGTCTTTCCTTCACTATTTAAATAAGAAAGTGACAGCAAGAGACTTATTTGTCATTAAAACTTAATTGACGTCTCTGAGTACGGCAGTAAGTGTTTAAATTTAAATGCAATGTTTTACCTAAAAGATAAATCCATGTATATCGAGGGTCGGGGCCTGGTTTCCAGACCAGCAGAATACTACCTAGTTTAGACTCTAGTCTCCCACAAATATTAATATTATTATTGTAGTTTGTGAAACAAAAAAAAATTAAATGCTGTAAGATGTATGTACTGTCTTAAGACCGTTTTCTTACGACACCCAAGAGATCATACGGGTGTGTTTTAATAATATTTAAAAAAATAATGATTTGCCGCCACTCACCGTATCGGCATCTTTTAGTGTTTTTGTGCCAATGAAGATTACATGAAATATAGTAGTAAATTGGCACCATTAAATATAGAAAGCTTCGTACTCCTTGGCCGTGCCCCGGCACGCGCCGGTCGGCCTCTCGGTCGATTTCTCCCGAATTAACAATTCAAATTCCAGACATCGCCGCTTTTGTAACGCGAGCGGCTACGTGTCTACGGCCGGGACCTCTGCCCTCTGGGTACTCGTGACATATGAGCCTTTCAGACGATGATTTATTAGCCGAAACTTTATAGGGCATTCTTACAATGGAGTCGGTCTGGCGTAAGTCTAATAAAACTTTCGTAGCACAGTGGTAAGCAAGATTAAGAAGACCTGGACGATATATCTCCTCCAGAAAAGCGGAACAAGGCCGGATCATGGCTGATGTGACTCTGTGCCTAAATATACTGTCCCACTGCTGGGCAAAGGCCTTCATCATTACAACAAAGTCGTAGCTACAGTTGATACGGGTTGGAAACTTTTGGTGGCTACACTTTAAACACTTTTCCTCAACTGGGAATTGAACTTAGGACCTTCGCAAAGTGGGTCAGACGTTATGTCACTAAATCATTGAGATGTTAGCAGCATAAAGACCGTTCTCTACTAAAGTTTTTCTGAAATCAGTGCGTTAGACCTCCAAAACCACACACTCTTCTTAAAATGCTATAATATATAATTGATTGCAATTTTCGATCATCATCGCAATATATTAAAAAGAAAATATGTTTTCTCGCAGCATAACAGAAACATCGAATTCATGTTCCCGGAAGCCACAGCGAGTCCTGATCTTACTTTACTCGTGTCCTAGATAAGCATACTGTTGAAATAATGCAAATTTTTCTTGAGTGTTATATCGTGTTATATACATTTTCATCTCCGAGAAACACAGATAAGTAAAATTTTTTTTTTTTAAACGCTGAAAAAAGACGACAACCTCAGGCGGGAATCGAACCACGCACCTTCCGCATTCCGGGCGGCTGCCTTAACCACTTGGCTACCGCGGTCTGGCTTTTAACCGTCGAAATTTGTCAGTGCTTGATGCTTATGTTTTTAGTCAACATTGCTTCATCAAATCTTAAAAGTTTTCACCTCTGAGATCCGAAAGAAATATTTTTACAATATTTGAACATTCAGTTAAGATGAAGCTGCGTTTATAGATTAATGTTTTATATTTTAGCGTTTTATTAACGCTTAAATATACTAAAAGTAAAATTTTAAACACTGAAAAAAGACGACAACCTCAGGCGGGAATCGAACCACGCACCTTCCGCATTCCGGGCGGCTGCCTTAACCACTTGGCTACCGAGGTCTGGCTTTCAACCGTCGAAATTTGTCAGTGCTTGATGCTTATGTTTTTAGTCAACATTGCTTCATCAAATCTTAGAAGTTTTCACCTCTGAGATCCGAAAGAAATATTTTTACAATATTTGAACATTCGGTTAAGATGAAGCTGCGTTTATAGATTAATGTTTTATATTTTAGCGTTTTATTAACGCTTAAATATACTTAAGTAAAATTTTAAACACTGAAAAAAGACGACAACCTCAGGCGGGAATCAAACCACGCACCTTCCGCATTCCGGGCGGCTGCCTTAACCACTTGGCTACCGAGGTCTGGCTTTCAACCGTCGAAATTTGTCAGTGCTTGATGCTTATGTTTTTAGTCAACATTGCTTTATCAAATCTTAGAAGTTTTCACCTCTGAGTTTTTTTTTGTTTTCAAGTTTTCATAAGCGTTAATAAAACGCTAAAATATAAAACATTAACACAGATAAGATCATATTATTAGAAAGCAAGATCTGGCACCGGTACTGTTACGATGTTACGATATCCATTTCTCTTTTGTGATAAAGAGAAATGGATATCCCCAGTGTGATGGTTATATCTTACTAGCTTGATATTTACCCTACTGATTATTAGTACCTGTATCACAAAGTGTAAACTTCCAAAATAATAAGATGTTGTCCGATAATAAAAAAAATCAAGTCAAATCAATCCGGGCTCCACTCATACTTTATCAAATGTCATGATAAACGATAACAGACAACAATAATACTAATGTATAATGGAGTATAAGAGTAGTCGTTTTCTAAGATATAAAACAAAATAATTTGTACCTATGTAAGTACCAATAAATTATATGTAAATACAATGTTAAATTCTACGAAATAATGAAATAAATCGGTCGGCCGGTAGGTATCTGCGGAATCACATCACAAAGCGTAATATCCAGCGGGCAGTCAACTGGCTAATCAGCCTTCAAAGCACCCTTTTCACAAACTTTTCCAATTAATTCCCGGCAAAAATACCATCGGCAGATAAGATTACCTCTAATCATCAGTTAACGAGACCTTACATCGGCGATAGCTCGGGATTTAATAGTTGTTCTGGACTTTTTGCTGATGCTTGACAAAAAGTCACGTGAGGGCTATTAGATGAGACTAACTGATGGCTTTGAGGTCTTGATACTTCTAGGTAGTGAGTAAACAAAAACAGGGCACAGTAAAAAAAATACGTGAGCACACCTTGAGGCATGAATGTAATACAACGGCCAAGATAATGCTAGAAAAATGAAATAACTGTGTACCTATTAATAATTTTCATAACTTTCACACCAATCATTTAGCCCTAAACTAAGAGCACAGTTTAGACTATGGCGACTGAATAACGAATAAACATCATAAATACTAATAAACGGGTTCAATGCAACTCAGTTCGTCAATTTAACTTTAATGACGACATTTAGATAACGCTCTAAATGATGCAATGTGATACATTATAAGTATAAAATTTATGAATAACTAAATACATTTATAAACACTAAAAATCAAAGTAAAATGTTAATCCACCAAATTAAGTAGGTAAGATACACACACGTTCACGATTTACAAATAGTCGTCGAATAGTTCAACTATAATTTGTTTTAAGATGGTAGTTTTTGACCTATACCTGCTGTCAAGCAGCATTGTTTAACATTTTAAAGGCATTAGTTCCAGTGAAATTACAGTGCATAGAACAGCGAGTACCACAATCCTACAAAAAACAAAGGAAAGCGGAAATAGAAAAAAATGTTAAAATAGACCGAATTATAACAGATGGATTGAAGAGCAACAGCAATGTTGATACACTATGTAATAGTTTAGATAAATAAAACATTTAACTGTTTTTTTATGATTTTTCTCCTCCGTTGTACTTTTGTGACTACATGATGACAGTATGTCAAGTTGCAAATCCGTCAAGTTGAAAATCTGCCGAGTTGGAAATGATTGTAAGAAATGAAGATTCATGCACGATGCTGAATGGAATGAGCGTAAAAATGTAACAACTGTAACAACATCTCCCCCACGTACCCTATTCATTTTTTTTTTCTTCTGTGGCAACACTTTTGTAAACAGCTGATCTGAATGTCTCCTGTGTAAAATTTGAAATTTAATTTATTATTTACTCATTTTACGCCCATTTTCCAATTCAATCATTAAGTTAAATTGTGTTTTAGTGGTGAGCGTTTCGCTTTTAGTGTATTTCATGTGCAAAATCAAAAATTTAAGTAAAACTGTTTAGTGACAGTTACCGGCATGTAAGTGAACCGTTGTCATCTTTATGGTACCTACCCTTATTTCACTTAAAATCTTATAAATTTGCATAAATTGACGTTTTGTTAATTATTATACGTATCTTGTTTAATTCCAACCACTTAGTTGCGATTAACATACGTAAACATAACCTCTGTTTGTTGGTTACGCGACTACTCGTACAGCTGTTTACTTGTCACCTACATAGTATTTAAAAATTTGTATTTCTCTTTTATACGGTTCAATTTTTAAGTTTTCCCATAATGATGACTCGCAAGGCCTTGTCTCGTCAGGAGGAGTCCAAACTCCAACTGACATTAAATGAATTGAAGGCTTCGAAAGAGTTGTGTGATCAACTAAACAGAGAGCGAGATGACAACGAAAGGGAACTTTTGGAATCATTAGACAGGCATCAAAAGTTAAAAAATGAGTTGGTACAGTTAAATGACCGTTATATCGATGCTATTGATGCCCGGGACAGGCTCCAAAACATTGTGGACAGGTTCGACCAATGTAGTTCAGAGTATGACCGGGCTCTGAACTGCATAGATGAGTTGAAAAAACAATTGCATGAGGCCAATAACAAAATTACTTTATTGGAAACATCTAAACTTAATATGACTGCCTCATTAAATCAAAGCTTGTTCGATGAGTTGGTAGTCTGTGCCCCCTCCATGGTTTCTGCGACAGCTAGCAGTCAGCCCACTGTCACTATAGATCTTACATGTGAGGAAAATAAAAATAGCAACCACTCAGTGAAGATTGTTGGCTGTAGCAAAAATAAACTAAAAAAATATATTAAGATAAATAAGTACATTAAGAAAACGCAAAAATTAGTTAAGAAGCACAAATTTTTTATTAAAAATGTAAAATTAAATAGAGAAAGATTGTACTTAATTGACAAATTAGATATATACTCGTCACAACTACACAATAAAAATTTAAAATATAAAAAGGATACACAAATTTTACAAACTAAAATTGCACACCTAGAGGAGTCGCTTATTTCTATTACTAAGCAATATGATCTTTCACAAGGTCAAATAAAAGAACACATGTTGGCCATTGATGAACTGGTAGTCCTGTGTAATGGTAACAATGAAGGGATTGATTCACTCCCAAGTAATTGTAAATGTAAACAGTTACCAAGCCGTTCATCAATCCCATGTGATTCTTCCTCTGTCGAATTGATTGATGTTTCTTCCAAAGGTTCCCTTACTCAGTGCACAATTAAAAATGTACCACAACTTATACCAACCAACCAGATTCCATGTAAGACAGATTGTAATAGTGACTTGGTAATATTTAGTGATGAATTTGGTAAAAACATGGGTCGGTTGTTATCTGACTTGGGACATTCAGTTATCAATTATTGTATACCGGGTGCTTCTTATCAACATATTTTGAAAAAAGCTGTAGAACATAAATATAAACCCAATAGCACCTTATTATTATTTGTTGGTAATAGAGGTAATCTGAACAAAACAAGCCTTCTAAAATGTTTAGAATGTTTGAATAAGTTAATTGTAAAGAAAATTATATTGTTTACATTACCTTATTGTAGTAGTTTGCCACAGGAGGAAAATTCTATTAGACATAAGCTTAACCTGACATTACATTTATTTTGCAAAAATGACATAATGCATTTAATTGACACTAACAATTATGTTAGTAATTTTTATTTGACAAGAGATAGTTATTATCTGCCAAATTATTTTAAGCGACAAATAGCTTTATCGCTATCCTATTGTATTCAAACGTCAGCCAAAAACTTGGCTAAACAAGTTGCTTCTATTGAGCAATGTACATTTGACATAGACGTCAGTAGTGTTTCTACTGACATTCCAATTAATTATTTAAATTAAATTATATGACAAAAGAGGAAAACTCTTGCGAAATGTTTGTTAATAAAATGAAATTAAATGAATGTAAAAATAGCTTTAGCAAAAGCCCATGTCAATCATTAAATTTAAAAAATGTACAATCTTTAAACATTGTCCACCAGAACATCCAAGGAATGATGGGCAAAGATTTGGAGATTGAATTGTTCATGAACTGTAATAAAATTGATATTCTTTGCATAACAGAACACTGGCTTAAAGACCATCAGTTCATGTTCAATTTTAAGAATCATTTGGTAGGAAGTTCGTTCAGTCGAGGAAATGCAATACATGGTGGCTCCTTAATTATTGTTAGTAAAAAGTTTAAATTAAAGGAACGCAAAGACATAGTGAGCCTCTCGGTTGAGCGAACAATAGAAATAGCTTGTGTGGAGTTGGAGCAGTTTGTTGTATTAAGTGTGTACAGACCTCCTTCAGCATCATATGATTTTTTCGAAAAAGTTATGGATGAGGCATTACATAAAGTCCGTAATGTAGGTAAAACAATAATTGTTTGCGGGGATTTTAATATTAATTTGTTAGAAAATTCCACGATGTCAACAAAAATTAAAAACCTATTTCTATCATACAACTTGAATCATTTATTTTTGGAGCCGACAAGAATAACTGCCACTTCGGCCACCTGTATTGATAACATATATACAAATGTAAAACCACTGGCTAAGCAAATCATTAATAACCTGGACTCTGATCATTGTGGCCAAATGGTCAGCTTTCCACACCAGCGTAAACAAGTGACGAAAAAGAATATCACTGTTGTACCAAAAACTGCAGGTCGGCTGGAACGCTTTAAAAGCAATCTAGATACAAAATTAAATTATTTAGAATACAATGACAACCCTAATGTCTTTTATAATAATTTTTTTAACATTTATTGTTCAGAATTTAATAAAACTTTTATTCCAAAAAAGATCTCAGTTAGTGGTACTGTAACTTTTAATGAATGGGCTACAATTGGTATTCACAGAAGTAGGAAACGCCTTTATGAACTTTATGGTGAGCGCAACTATAACACCAGCGATGACTTCAAATTATATGTTAAAAATTATTCAAAGTTATTCAAAAGAGTATGTCGATTAGCCAAGGCAAACTATCTGAGTTCTAAGATTAAGAATAGTAATGACAAAATAAAAATGACATGGAATATTATAAATAGTGAAACAGGAAAGGTCAAAAGTCGTAATAATGAGTACAATTTAAATTGTGATAATAAAACCTTGACTTCTGATGCTGATGTTGCTGCAGCATTTGAGAGGTTTTTTACTGACATTCCAGTTTCAACTACAAAAGCCTTGATTTCCTCCCCCACTGTAGCTGAATCTGTTTTGAAGGAGAATGTTAAAGATTGTGAAAATAATTTCAGTTTTCAAAAAATTTGTGTTATAGATATAATAAAAACATTTAACACTCTCAATAAAAAGAAAACTGCTGATCTGTGGGGTAATTCCGTGGACGTCGCTAAATCTGTAATTATGACAATAGCTCCAGTTTTAGCTTGCATATTTAATGAATGCATTGACTGTGGTGTTTTTCCTGACCTCATGAAATATAGTAAAATAATTCCATTATTTAAATCAGGTAGCACTTCTGACCCCTCTAACTTTAGACCTATTTCTGTGCTACCCACATTTAGTAAAATTTTTGAAAAGTTAATGCTTGATCAAATGCAAATTCATTTTTATAAAAATAAACTTTTACATTGTAAACAATATGGTTTTACTAGGGGTCGCTCTACAACTGACGCCGGTGTTGAGCTTTTAATCCAAATATTTGATACTTGGGAGGAATCACAGGATGCCCTAGGGGTATTTTGTGATTTATCCAAGGCTTTTGATTATGTTTTACATGAAACTTTGGTCAGGAAGCTTAACCACTACGGAATTAGGGATGCTTCTTTGAGCCTTCTAATCTCATACTTGAGTAACAGGATTCAAAAGGTCGACATTAACGGTAAAAGATCTCCGGGATCAGTGGTTAAAATGGGAGTTCCGCAGGGTTCAATACTTGGTCCATTCTTGTTTTTGGTTTATATTAATGACTTACCTTATTTTGTAAAAGACAGTCATGAGATAGTATTGTTTGCTGATGATACTTCACTTTTATTCAAAGTGAAACGACGACACCCAAATTATGACGATGTGAATAATGCGGTCTCAAAGATTGTTCACTGGTTTAGTGTTAATAACTTGCTATTAAACGAGGGAAAAACCAAATGTGTAAGATTTGTATTGCCTAATGTTAAGCAGGTAATAACTAGTGTACAAATTAAAGATAAGAATGTGAATCCTGTGGACACCACTGTGTTTCTAGGCATCACGTTGGATGCCAAGCTTCAGTGGGGCCCACATATAGCTAAATTGTCGAATAGACTTAGCTCTGCGGCTTATGCAGTAATGAAGATCCGTCAGTTAACTGACGTTGATACAGCGAGATTAGTTTATTTCAGTTACTTTCATAGTGTAATGTCGTACGCCATTTTACTGTGGGGAAATGCTGCCGACATTCAAACTATCTTTGTGCTGCAGAAGAGGGCTATTCGAGCAATATATAACCTACAGGCTGGTGACTCTCTCAGAGAGAGATTTAAGGATATAAGTATAATGACAGTTGCATCACAATATATTTATGAAAATCTTGTGTATGTTCATAAAAATATTGAAATGTTTTCAAAAAACAGTGATATTCACAAATTAAATACTAGAAGTAAGAACAAATTAGCAGTGCCTTATACTAGGCTCCATAAAATAAATAATTCTTTTAAGGGTCTGTGTGTACGATTATACAACAAAGTACCAAATGATATTCAGAAATTAGATCTTGATAAATTTAAAATCAAAATCAAAGAAAAGCTTTATAAAAAAGCTTATTATAAAGTGTCGGATTATACAGAAGACAAAACAGCTTGGGTCTGAAATGCTCCAAGTACCTCCTCCAACAGCTATTTCTAATTGCCTATAATTAATTTATATAGAGCACCATATTTAATTAAACTATTTACTTTCAAATTCATATTTTGTATTTTGTGACCTGGTAACGACATATAATATATATATATTTTGTAAATGTCGTTGCTTCTGTGCGCTGTGGTTTCTTGCGCCCGTTCTTTGCCACAGTTAAAAAATGATGTCCTGAATGGGTGGTAGGTTAAAAAATATTTGGACGTTTCAAAGTACTTATTAATTGAGTTTATTGAATAAATATATTTTGACTATTGACTATTGACTATTGACATACGCAAATAAATAATTTCATTTCATTTCACGCCAATTGTTACTACGTCTTCAGGGTATTGGTGTTGCAATCATGTATGGGCGAATCAAGCGAGACGTATGCTTTTTTTTTAATGTGACTCGTCATATTGACTACATTCTGCCTGATGGTAAGCAGCCAATACAGTCCAAAATAATGAGAGCGCACCGCACCGTGGAACAAGCACGGTAACAAGCGCACCCATTCATGGCGGCTTGCATTAATGCCGTTTCACGCCCCGCTTAAAAGAACCGGGACTATAGGAAAACTCTTTGCCGACTCAGTCACATACATATAAAAAAAAGGCTCGTTCCCATGCATCCAAAAATATATTCCCACTGCACCCAAGAGTTTTATTTAATATTTATTTCGTAAACAAATCAATTCCCAATGCACCCAAAAGTGAAGAAGGTACAATCGGAAAAAAAACACCACACGAAATGGTTACTTTAGCGCCGGTTTGCGATGCGTGTTATTGTCTTGTAAAATGTAAGAGCGAGATAGCAAGAGACATAAGGACAAAATAATAGTCTAGTCTGGTAAATAATTAAATTGACTAATGGAACAGTTTGTAACGTTTTGATATTTGTCACAAAAAGGTCTGAAAGCTGGCTTGCAATTGATTGGGCACTTTACTCGCACATCCGAATCTCGCAAAGCATCTACATGCTTTGCGAGATTCGGATGCCTTGCCGGTTGATGAGGTATTTTGGTTTGATGCTTTTGTGTTTGTATGAACGAGGGAAGCTAAATAATGAATGTTCTTACTTGTTGAAAATAATAATTGTAATATGAAACTATCTTAATCACTAATGAAGGACTGGCTGTGTCTGGCAATGAAGTGGTGTCTTTAATATCTGGTTTCACTAAAAAATGGGAAAAAATTATTCATTTGTAATGATAAAAGTTTCAACATAATATACTATATCATAATTTTTTTAACATAAGTGATCTATCTCTTACTTGAATTCATTGTTGTTTTTCTTTATCCTTTTTCCATAATTCACAGTAAACTTTACCTCCGCCTCTGTGGTCTTGCGGCTAGACTTTCTAGACACTAAATTGATTGATGGTTATTTATTGTATTTTCTGTTTTGCATACAAAAACAGGAAATAAATATAACCATGGTCACGCTGATAGCATTGTTTTTTTTTAAACAGTCAGAGGTAAGTATGAATTATGGTGGGATTGATAGTTCCTTAGCATTAGTCCGGGTAAAGTGCGCTTTCATATAGCCACTTGCCATAAGATGAGATAAAAACCAAGCTTATGGAATATAAAAAATAAACTTTATGTCAAAAATAAATAGCTATAGGGTACGGTCGTCATAATCCCGAATTGGTTTCCAAACAGCAAACTTTAAAAAGGAATCTATGATTGAATCAACATGCGATTAATCGGTGGGGCTTTCTCCAGGGTCTCCATTTTATTTTTGTCACAGAACTACATTGTCGTCTAAATGTCAAAGTTAAAAAAAAGTGTCTAAATATTTTTTACAAACATTTATTTCGAAATGTAAATTAAATATAAAATTATAATATCGTGCATACATGCAAAAAGCCGTCAACAACAATAAAATTGAAAAGTAAATTCAAAATATTGTAAAAATTTAGAACAGTAATTCAATATCGTGTTATTAAATAATGTTGTGCGTGTTTTTCATGTATATGAATACTATTATTGTACTTAATTAGTTTCTTAAAAAACACGTAGGTACTAAGAAAATTATCTTATTACGATTTGAAAAGTTACAATAAATAACAAATATCCGGCGTGAAATAATGGCACTTGGTGCTGTTGTCTGTTGTGTTTCATCCGGCCAGTGAGGGTTCCGGTAGGTTCCCCAAATTTTTATATAGGTACATATAATTTATTCAGACTTATTTATGGTTTAAAACAATACAATATTGTGTACCTATTTAAAAACATTATTATAAAAAATTACGATTAATTTTGATTATCTGTGATAATAAAAGATCTGCATTTTTTACTATTTAGTGTTTAGATTAGTTCCTAATGAACACCAAACTGTGATGATTTAGAGTTGACCTGTGATAATTATTGTCTGTAATTAATAATAATAACCTGATGATTAATAAACAGTTTTAAATTAATTATTTGTCTTTTATTTATTATGTTTTCTTTTGTACACGTCAGTCCAGTGACTATACAAGACACGCCTACACAACATCATGCTTATTCCCTCTTACTGCAAATTCTTTTTAAAAATCGGCCTTAATGGGTCGCAAACTGAAGCTTCTGACAGTACAGACAGCTTTTGGATGCACTGGGAACATTTTTGTTGAACCTTTAATTTCGTTTGGGTGCAGTGGGAACCGATGTATGAACTTTCATTTTTCGAAAACAATGGGCCTTTGGGTGCATGGGAACGAGCCAAAAAAAATCTATATCTCATTTTACCCGTCAATGACTGGTATAATGAGATATAGATTTTTGCGTTGGTGTTGTAATGACTCAATGATGAAGGTCTTTGCTCTGCGTAGGACAGTACACAGGCTCTGTTTTACTTTAATTTATATCTCATAAACGTCATTAAGGTCACGTACTTATTAGATGTGACGTTGGTTGCGTTCGCATGCTACTGTCCCGTGGCTCGTAAGAAAACCTTTTTTTTTTTTTTTATACTTAGCCCGGCAAATGACCCCACTCCACCTGATGTTAAGTGGAAATGAGGTCCAGGCGCGAGGACAACTGGTGCAGCGTAAGAGACGTAGCATCAGTCATCCTCACTCTGCCGGCCCACAAAGTGCTTCTTCACGCCTCGTTTGAAGGACCCTATGTCATAGGTAGGAGGGAATACGTGTGCTGGCAGACTATTCCATCTTTTGGAAGTGCGGCAAAGAAACGAGTCACCAAATTTCTTTGTGCGAGATGGAATGTTAGAGACTGTAAATTGGTGACTCCGCAGAGCAGCACGCGTACTCCTATGGAGGAAGGGAGAAGGAGGGATGAGGTCAAAGAGTTCTTCAGAGCACTCGCCATGGTATAAACGGTAAAAGACGCTGAGTGACGCAATATCTCTACGCAATTGCAAAGGCTCGAGAGTTTTAGTGACCTCTGCATTGCCGATAATGCGCACAGCGCGGCGCTGCAATCTGTCCAAGGCATCGAGAAGGTACTTTGCGGAGCCATCCCAAAGGTGAGAGCAATATTCCACGCAAGACCGCACCTGTGTCTTGTATAATAGACACAACTGATCAGGCGTGAGGAATCGCCGCACCTTGTTCAGGACACCGAGTTTACGTGAGGCATTTTTAATCACGGTTTCGATGTAGTCCTTTTGGTTCAGATCGCAGCGGATATCCATACCGAGCATGTTAATACTGCTCTGCAGGCCTAGAGATGTACCCTGAAGAGAGGGAAGGGGAAGGAATGGCGACTTTTTCGCTGTGAACGCGCACACCTGTGTTTTCTTGGCATTGAACTCCACCAGATTATCGGAGCCCCATTTATAAATGAGGTCCAACATCCGATCGAGCTCAATGACAAGATTTGCTCGCTTCATTTCGGTGTCTACCCGCCCAGCCGTTGGGTGCCCGTTATATCCCCCATGCACTGTGCTATCATCTGCATAGCAATGAATGTTTCCAAGAGGAGGCATGTCATTGATATGCAGAAGAAACAGCGTGGGGGATAGAACGGAGCCTTGAGGAACACCAGCGTTCACTGACATGAACCGCGAAGCGCATCCATCCGAAAGGACACGGATTCTACGCTCATGCAGGAAGCCGGCAATCCAGGTACAGAACTGAGCGGGCAAACCGTATGCCTGGAGCTTGGAGAGAAGAGCTTTGTGCCAGACCCGATCAAAAGCCTTGGCTATGTCAAGGCTAACTGCCAGTGACTCGCCACGCTTGTCAATAGCCTCACCCCAGAGATGTGTGACGTACGCTAGAAGATCACCCGTTGACCGTTTTGGCCGAAACCCATATTGACGATCGTGAATTAGGGAGTGATCTTCTAGGTATCGAATAAGCTGTTTGTTCAATATTCGTTCTAGGATCTTACACAACACTGAAGTTACGGCTATAGGGCGGTAATTAGTCGGATCTGACCGATCTCCTTTTTTAGGGATCGGTTGCACATTAGCTTCTCTCCAAGATCCCGGCACACAACCCGAAGAGAGCGAGAGACGGTACAGACGCGTTAACATAGGGGACAACTCCGCTGCACACATTTTCAGGACTATTGCTGGGATGCCATCAGGACCGTTAGCTTTCCGGACATCGATTGACTGCATTTCCGCACGGACATCACACTGCCTGATTTTAATATCAGACATTGTGTGGCCACAGTGAGGAATTGAGGGTGGCTGTGCATCACAGTCATCGATCCGGGAGTTAGCCGCAAAGAGTTTGGCCAGGAGATCGACCTTTTCCTGCGGCTTGTGAGCTAAAGTTCCGTCAAGACATCTCAGTGGAGGCAGCGAGGGTTGGCAGAAGTTGGATTGCACGGCTTTGGCCAGACGCCAGTAGCTACGGCTGCCCGTAGGATGCGTCAGGAGTTCTTGGCCTACTCGTGCAACGCGCTGGGCATCCGCTCTAATGTGGGCCCTCTTACACGACTTGGTGGCATTATTATAGGCTGCTTTTAGCAAGCGAGTTTCGGGAGCCCCATGAGCTTTACCTCTGATCCAAGCACGGTATGCCGTCTGTTTGCTCTCAACAGCGCTGGCACACTCGCGATTGAACCAGCGGTTGCGTCTGCCTTTGCTGATGACATAGGAGTGTGGAATATAGTATTCCATTCCTAATACTATCTCATCAGCAACGGCAGTGGCGCTAGCGGTCGGGTCCTTCCCACTAAAGCAGCGCTGCCTCCAAGGGACGGATGCAAAATACTCCCGCATCCCGTCCCAGTCTGCCGACGCGTAGTGCCAAATCTGGCGTTTCGAAACCGCTGTTGGCGGGCGCGATGCTAAGGGCACTGTGCAGGATATCAAGCAGTGATCCGAGGAACCTAAAGGAGCTCGAATCTCCACCCGGTATCCAGCTGGGCGACTCGTCAGCAGAAGGTCGAGTAAGGAGGGCGCATGGCCAACTATGTCTGGGATCCTGGTGGGCTGGTTCACCAGTTGCGTCAGGTCATGCGTGAGAGCGAATGCGTGGGCAGTTCTACCAGCATGGTCTGTTTTGGAGGAACCTAACCACAACTCATGGTGGGCGTTGAAGTCCCCCAAAAACACCAGTTCCGCCGATGGAAACCGCTCCTGCGCATCATCTGCTACCCGACTAAGATGTTCAATTAGTCGAGTTGTCTCCATGTCGCCGTTATGGGATCGGTAGACGCAGACGTAGACACGGGAATGAGAGCCTGAGTCGACGTGTACCACTAGGAGGGAGAAGGAAGGGAGGACCCTTCCAGACCCTTCCCTTCAGACAGCGCAGACGGCGACAGCAAACATCCGCCCGAACGAATAAGCAAACTCCGGCTTTGGCTTTGAAGGATTCTTCAAGCACAAAGCCGGGATAGTTCAGGTAGGTGGTGTCAGCTGGGCGGATTATTTGCGTCTCCGTCAGGAACAACATTGCTGGCCGTGCTGTCTCAAGATGGTGGTGGACGGCATTGAGGTTTGCATGGAGTCCGCGGATGTTAGCGAACTCCACCTCAAACGGTAAGGTTGTGGTGGGGGTGTGCACCGCTGTAGAACCAGTTTTGTTGTTAGGCGCTGTCATTTTAGGAGTGGAAAGAGAGAGGCGTGAATCGAGAAAATGATGCCGCGATGCGAATGGTCAAAGTGTGGTGGCCTGTTTCCCCAGGAATTTGCCCACAGACGAGTATTATTAAGCTGCCGAACGGAAGGGCCCCCAAACCCCCCCGGGAATGGCCGCCGGGACCCCTCCTTCCGGTCACCAACCGGCACGACGGACCACCCCGAGATTATGCGTGGCATGGTGAGGCAGCCTCACGAGCTGGTTAGGCTCGCTTGGGCCCCTGTACTGTGCCACGGGCGGCCAGCGGGACAACCGTTTCTACGGGTCTCCCTGGTCGGCAGGTTAACGAAGTCCTCCTGGCAATGGTTTGACGGAAGCCTCCACAGACCAAATACATCGCAGCATCATCCTCTCGAGCTCTGGTTATACGCTGGCTGATCCCGAAACGCGACCGACAAGCAGTCACTTAACGGGTTTTACACCATGCGTACGGTGGTCACCAACCAGACGGGTCAAGCCCTACCACCAGTGGAGCAGATCATCGCTCGAAAGAGTCCGTTAGTCGCTTCTTACGACACCCACCGGACGGAGAGAGGGGCGGCGATTGGCTTGGCTTTAAATCTATGCAAACAAAGCTTAGCCAGTGGGTAAAGTATTTTGAAATTTTTCTTGAGTAGGTAGTAGTATACAGGGTGTAGTTTTGAACAGCAACGCCCGACTCAGGTGTGATAGTATACATAAAAGTAATTACAAGAAAAATATAAATAAATATTTAACTGTTACTTTATTAGTAAAAAACCTTGTTCAAACGTATTCTAAAACGCCGGCGCCAGCGCTTGTTACCGCCCGCACCACCCCCCGCATACCCCGCTACACCACCGAGCAAATGCGGCCGCCGCTCCGAGAGAGCGTGGGGAATAGCCGATAGCTCGCCCGCGTAATAATACCATAATTTCCTGATTTCATGGATTTTTCCATGAAAATTTATTTTTTGGCATCAGTGTTGTGTATGCTACCACCCCTGAGATGGACGTTGTTTTACAAAACCACACTCTGTATAATTATCTAAGTAAATAAATAGATACTTAGATAATTAGAACTGCAATGCCCTAGCAGTGGTGTAAGGTACACAAAACAAAGGTCTACCCATTTTAGTACTAACGTTATAAACATTGCCAAATACCTTTGCAAATCTTTTGGTCTTTGTAACTTTATCGGGGCCTCGAATGGGCCCGCATCCCCGGAATTAGCGGCAGCCGGGCGAAGCCGCAGCACGCAATTATCTCTTGTTTTCCAATTATTGCCGCCGGTTAATTACACAATCTTGTTTCGTGGCGCTGCTCGGGTGAGGTGACTTGGAAGCGACCTCTAATGAAATACTGACGGTACTGTACTGACAGGGAAAAAGTGTTTTGTGCGTTTCGTCACAGTCAAGTCAAGTCATAATGTATTTATTGGATAAACTTATTGAATATGCACTTGGAATCGTCCAAAACATCTTTTTCAACCGACCACCCAGACCGGACGTAATTTTTTAGTTGTAGAGAAGGATGAGTGCAGTGCTAGAAACTGTACAGTTTTATACAGAAGATATAGAGAATTATACACTTACTTTTATCAAAATAACAAAAATAGTTTTGATACGGATTTTTTAAATATTTTTATGGTATTCATAAGAGCCATGTTAACGTTTAATTACGTGTAAGACTGGTATGAATTAAAATTATAAACTCTTTAAGTAAAGAAAATAATTTTTCAACATTGTATTTTTCCGTTAAATACCACTATACAATTTAAACTGGAACTCTCACTATTCAAAATGGGAATATTTAACGGAGCCGTAAACAGTGCGTCGGGGCGAGCTTTCGCATTCAACCTTCAACTTAAAATGTTTTCTATTTCGGTCGCCGTTTGTGTGCGCCACAAAGCGCGGACTGACGGGAACATCTTTTGACTGCGGACAGTCGGCGCTCGCGGTGAAACGGGTGCAGCGGGGCGCGGTACATGACAATGTGGATGCCTTTTGGTTTCAGTCGTAATGATATAAACATGGTGAAACGGTCGTAACACCACATTTTTTTAAATTTAATGTTTGGGAATACGTCTTCTTTGAACTTAAAGCTACACATGGTTTAAATATAAAATTATATTAGCATTGAAAATGGTTATCAGATGCAAATCGTCTGAGACGTATTTTTGACCATAGCTCCAAGGATTTTAAGAGGATCGAGATGGAAATAGTACCAAGTGTTGAAGAATTTATTGAGACACGTGTGAGCATTTGAATTTTGAAAATCAGCTGGTAACTTTTCTTGTAATTTTGAAAAATGTAAAAAAAAATTGTCATAAATTTTTGTATTCATTTTTAATGCTCCGATTCTTGCGGGGACTGCAAAATCTGTGATTTTTTTATGTGAAAAGGAGGCGAACGAGCAGGAAAGTAATCACCGCCGCCCATGGACACCCGCAAAACTAGAGGAGTCACAGACACGTCGCCGTCCTAGAGGAAGGAGAAGTACTTTTGAAGAAGAAGTAGGAATTATGAGGGCAGGCCTACTGTACTTTCACTTACCCGACGAAACACAACAGTAACGAGTGCTATTGTTTCAGAGGGTGGCCTAATTCGTGCTGCAACGCAGCGTGGCTCTACTCCTTAGAAAAAAATATTGTTTAAAACAGCGTGACTTGGCTCACGCTCAAATTATGACCTCCTTTAGGCACGTGTCAGGTGAGGTGACACCACTGTGCGGGCGTGGTTCAGGAATAAATTGGAGGCACTTAAACGACGCGGCGGCGTTGTAATAATACACCTTTATTTTTAAAATACCTACTACAATCGCTTTACGGAATTTTTTTGCTCATCGTTTTGCACACCTTTTATTACGGAACTAATTCTGAAATCATTAAAAAATATCACCCGATCCATACATTATTGTTATGTATGACATAGCAAAAAGAGGTGCAAAAATTTAAAAAAATACATTTAAGGGAATTATAGTAATTAAAACTTTACCACCAGTTACGCTGAGCACATGTGCAGTCGCTATTTGGTGAAAAGGGGACTATGGCAGAGGACTGCTTTTGCGGTCCCCATTGCCTAGTCTCTGACTAACCCTTCGGGGATAATAGTCGTGATTTTATGTGTGTAGTAATTAAATAACAAGGGTGTATAAGAGCAAATAAAAATGCAAAATAAAATAAAACTCCGACACAATGCGGTGGGATTGGATTGCATTTACAACTCAGTCTTACCAAGCAATAGAATCGTCGTCAGCCTATAAACGATCTACTGCTAGGCACAAGCCTTTCCACATAGGGAGATCAAGCCATAACCCACCACACTGGCCCCATGTGGGTAGGTTCACCAAGCAAGCAATGAAAGTTGAAGTTGAAATAATAGATCCGATCCCTTAGTATTACGTAGAGCAAAGTCGACTGCGAGCTTTGAAGTATTATAACTAGGTACGCCCCCGCAAAGTAATTTTTTGCGCTCTAAGTTGCGGCCGCGGCCTATGGGCTGCAAATGCACCGCAATCGCTTAGTGATTAGGCGTTTTCAGCTCAATAGCCTCAACTCATATACACATGCATAGATTCCTGACTATCATCCCCAAATGGTTAGTCAGTGACTAGGCAGTGAGGAGCGCAGAAGCAGTTCTCAGCCATCAATTACAACAGCATTATTGGAGATGCTGAGGTTACCGCCTCTTTTGAGGACCTCCAGCTGCGTAGAGACATTGCTTCTCTCAGTGTCTTAATTCTACCGAAATTACTACGGAGAGTGTTCTGAAGAACTTTTTGATCTAGTCCCGCCCCCTCCTTTCCTGTCCCGGACTACACGTGCTGGTCTTAGGAACCACCATCATACTGTGCAGAATATCAGCACTCGTACCAAAAAATTTGGCAAGTCGTTCCTCTGTAATACCATTCGGCTTTGGAATTCTTTGCCGGTGCATGTGTTTCCCAGCTCCTATAATCCCGGTTCTTTTAAACGGGGCGTGAAACGGCATTTATGCAGGCCGTCATGAATGGGTGCGCTTGTTACCGTGCTTTTTCCACAGTGGGGAGCGCTCTCATTATTTTGGACTACATCGGTTGCTTACCATCAGGCAGGATGTAGTCACTATAGACGTATCACATTAAAAAAAAGACTGCACATGTGCTCATCGTGACAGGTGGTGAGCCCACCGCCGCTCTATGCTGTTGGATGTGTGTGCAGTCTTTAGTCCGTTGTCGTCCTTTACGTCACCCAAGAAAAGAGAGGGGTTGCTTGTATTCTTTTGGTGAACGCCACCACACAGCTTTTTTTATTAATATTTTATTTTCCCAATTCTTTAGAGTTTGTTACACAACTACCAACGGCAAGTTAGCTAGCTAAGTATAGTGTGCGGAGACTACAATTTTGACAATTTATATTTGTTTCTTCCAAACACTGTAGTAGCAACTAATGCGCAATAAATTGGTTTGCGGTGCTGCTCTTGTTATAATACTCCAATGACTGCGAGTCAGGCCAAACGCCGCGCTTTGTCCGCCCACCGCGAACTTGCACAAAGCCTCATTGTGCCGGCCCGGCTAGATCTAGGCAATTTGTCGGCAGGAGAAACTTCTTAATCTTTTCATCGGCTTTGCTTCAACTTGGTATGACTCTGAGAAATGTATATATTACCTAGTAGGTAGTCCGCGTGAATGCCGACCCAAAAAATTACGTGAATTTCCAAACAAAAACCCTGTCTTGACAATTAATAATTTATATTATTTTATTTCTTTTTTATTTTATTTTATTTTATTTTATTTTATTACAACACCCATCAACAAAAAGAGAATTGGCCATAATTATAGGTGCAACCGTTTTGAAATCATGCGGGAACATACATTAGTGACAGTTAATTTTTATTTATGTAGATAGATATTAGGTAGGTACGCATTATCAAACCATAAATCATTACCTATTCACTACTGTTTTTGAGGAAAAGTGAATGGGGTAAGCAACATTGAAGCGATATTTAAATTGGAGGAAGAGCTCGATGTCACAGTAGCTACGGCGTTCGGTTTGCTGTCTTGCCAGTTAAGCAACTTCCGCAGTGCCTGGTCACTGGATGGGTGACCAAATTAAACATATCTCGAGCGCCTCTTTGCTTCGGAAAGACGTTGGTCCCGTCAATTTCATAAGATGGCAGTCGTTACTCACCAACAAAGTGGGTTATGGCTAGGCCAGTGCCCATCATTGATACGTTTATATGCTACATCTTACATATAATATTATCCCCGAAGGGTTAGTCAGAGTCTAGGCAATGAGGACCGCAAAAGCAGGCCTCTACCATAACCCACTTTTCACCAAATAGCGACTGCACATGTGCTCGCGTGACAAGTGCTGAGGTCATCTCCGCTCTATGCTATTCGATGTATGTGCAGTATTTAATCCGATAGTCGCTTCTTACGACACCCAAGGGAAGAGAGGGGGTGGTAGTATTCTTCCGCTGCTACGCGACATTGTCAGTCTTAGTTTATAAGCTTACGATGAATAATTTAAAAAGTATCCTTAACCCAACACATGTGTGTGATCATGTGATCACGCGCGCATAATTGTCAAAGACAGATGGTTGATCTAGTTATCGCAGTAGGTACGCAGTAGGCCCTCAGAGCCAGTTTCACCGCTTAGAAATATCGTTAGCATATTTTATAGTATTTTAAGATGCCTACTCATTCTATTCTAGTATTACCTATCACTTATGTCGTTGAGTGTATTTGTTAAGAAATACGTAGAGTGTTACAAGAACAAAAAATACTGATGTCAATTATAGTCTCTGGAATGCAAGTTCTATATGCGTCGCTCGTTGTAATAAAGAAAGTTAAGTCAATAAATATGATTTTTCTTTCTTTCTTTTAAATAATTTTCCAAATAATTGTTACCTATGTTTTCAAAAACCAGATGGATGTGTATCTTTTAAAAAAAAAATAGGAGTTAAAGTTACTCGCGTCCGTAGGTTTACCCTTGAGACCCTACACGTGACCCCTGGGTGGTGCTAAATGACTGACACTGACTGAGACGCCCATGGACGCCTATGCAAGACCAGTGGAATCGCAGGCGCGTTGCCGTCCTTTAAGGAAGGAATAGGAATTGTGAGGGGGGGGGGGGGGGGAAGGGGCCTCCGGAACTCTCACTGGCCGGACGAAATACAACAGCACCAAGTGCCATTATTTCACGCCGGATATTCGTGAAAGGGTGGTATTACGCCGGGCGAGCCGGCCCAATACGTGCTGCAACGCAGCATGGCTCTACCATTCAGTCAGTGTCACTCATTTAGCACCACCCAGGGGTCACGTGTAGGGTTTCAAGGGTAAACCTACGGACGCGAGAACTACGAACTTTAACCCCCAAAAATGTATTTTAATTAAATTTTAATTATCGAGAATCCCTAAGGATTAGTCAGAGACTATACTATGAGGACAGCAAAAGCGGTTTTCTACCATAGTTCACTTTTCAGGTGGTGAACCCATCGCCGCTCTATGCTACTGGATGTTTGTGCAGTCTTTAGTCTGTTAGTCACCTTTTACGACACCCAAGGGTAGAGAGGGGGTGGTAGTATTCTTTCACCGCTACGCGACATTGTTAGTATGAATGTAGGTACGAGTATTTATTCTAATTACAAATATGTAACTATTTACTACAACTACCAAAAGCGCTTTAAATCAAGTGTCAAACTTCGGCAACTGGTGTTGGGGCACTATGACATATATAGGGCCTACAGGCGCTTTTTCACAAACGAAAATGTTCATGTTTAAATTTTAATACAAAACCGCATAAAGCATCGTTCGCGACGACAAAGATAGATAGATATATTTTTGGGGGTCAAAGTTGCTCGCGTCCGTAGGTTTACCCTTGAGACCCTACACGTGATCCCTGGGTGGTGCTAAATGAGTGACACCAACTGAGTGGTAGAGCCACGCTGCGTTGCAGCACACATTGGGCCGGCTCGCCCGGCGTAATACCACCCTCTCACTAATATTCGGCGTGAAATAATGGCACTTGGTGCTGTTGTGTTTCGTCCGACCAGTGAGGGTTCCGGAGGCCCCTTCCCCCCCCCCCTCCTCCCAATTCCTATTCCTTCCTTAAACCTATTCCTCCCTTAAAGGCCGGCAACGCGTCTGCGATTCCTCTGGTTTTGCGGGTGTCCATGGGCGGCGGTGATTACTCTCCATCAGGTGACCCGCCTGCTCGTTTGCCTCCCTCTTTTATAAAAAAAAAAAAAAAAAAGACAACAATAACGCCCAACAGCGACATGCTGTCGTAGTAAAGCTCTGCTATTGGCCAACTCTAGGTACTTTAGTGGATTTTGATAGTGACAGACTGGTGTTTTAGTGGGTTTTAATACAAGTGTCACTTTTCCTAATGGCTTTCAAGCGTGTTTTAGAGGGATTTGTTACGGAATCGTTAGTGGATCATGGTAGGAATTCAATGTATTTTGTTTTCTGGTAATAGTTAAAAAGAATGACCTTTTTACTATGGGAGTTAGGTTAGTTTTTTAGCTAGCTAGCGTAACACAGCGCTATAATGAAATAAATAGTAATCAATAGCAGCAATGCTCTGAATTATGAAGAAAAAAAGACATTACAATATCATGCAGGAGTTTGAAGCTATCTTCATTTTTAGCTTAAGACTTTTTAGGTATTTTGAGGTTATGACAACTGTTATCGTATGATTATCAGTTCAGCTCAGCATTTATTAATCACTTGACTTTTAACGTGGCGTTCTATAGAAAACCTTTTTTAACAGTAAGCATTATAACTTAAGAAAATACTTTTGATATGTGAATGATTAAGACGCAATAGATATCGAATAGGCTGGTTTAGTCATTCTCCTTTGACCAATATATGTCTTAGGGGGTTTTGAAAGTAGACTCCATAAATATGTATTCACAAATTATTAATCATTACCATTACAGTGATCTGTATAAAATCTCATTCTCATCGTCGTTTAATTGCAAAAATACGATTGCAAACCGCCATAAACGTGGTCATGTGATCAACGCAAACAGTTGCGCTGCGCTGAACCGAAATGCGAGCCGACCGCAGCAGTCCATGCGGGAAACCAACCTAATTATTGCGGGACTTTACTTGTTAATATGCTGTGCTTTTTTATCACTGAGGTGGCAATCAGGGATACTACACACCTGATGGTAAGACTTAATAATACTAAATTAATTAGTTCTATTATTCTATTTTATTGGCCACATTCTTAATCTTACGGATAAGAATGTGGTCAAAGAGCAAGCCCATTTACTATAAAAAAGGTGGTAAGTAAGGTCCCGTATGCACTATGGAGGATTTGGTCGAGGCCAACCAGAGGGTTGACGACATGGCTGCTTTCTGGTCAGGAAAATTTTACAGTCGTTGATTTTAAAAGAAGAAGAAAGGTCATCATAGACAAAGCATATTTGCAACATGCGAGGTATCATCCTCCCGTTGCCACCCCGAAAAGAACCTTCTCACGCCCTTCTTGAAGAGCCCCGCGCTGTACTTCTTTGAGAATTACTTTGTCTATAGTCCGGCAACTTCGTGCGCGACCGTCCCGCGAGGTGACAGACAGTGGCAGGGACGAGGTACCCCAGATGTCAGCGGGTAGCGGGTGGTGTAGCGGCGAAGGGCAACGCTTGCAACTGTGGTAGGTAGTCGTGTTCTAGATTGACGGTGCTACACCTAGTACTATTCGTTATTCTGTGTTGCTACCTCGTCCCCGCCAACGTCTGTACCCCGCAGGACAGTCGCGCACGAAGTTGCCGGACTAGCTGTGGGACAGTATATAAGTAAGATGTACTTACACTTGATGTAAAAATGTTGGCAGATCTTATAAATATATAAATACAATTATAAAGATATATATATATATATACATGCATAGATTCATGTCCATTATCCCCGAACGGTTAGACAGAGAAGGCCATGAGGACCGCAGAAGCAGTCCGCTGCTGCACATGTGCTCAGCGTGACAGGTGGTGTGCCCATCGCCGCTCTATGCTGTTGGATGTATGTGCAGACTTTAGTCCCTTAGTCGTCTTTAACGACACACAAGGTAAAAGATAGCTTGGTAGTATTGTTTAGTGAGCCGCTTCACACACCGCTCTAAATAAATGGTGCAAGGGAATTGTTTCAGGATCGTAGCGAATGGAAAGCTTTCTCTGCTGAAAAAGTTGTGGGGTGTATTGAATTTAAACACCTTTTCTTGATATACATATTTATTTATAATTCTAATACTATAACACGTTTATACAAAAACCTCATGGTAAGTCTATCCATTTTGGCACTTCAGACTCTTTATCTAGACAATCCGTTTGACATTCTAATTCTTTTTCATCATTTCAAATTTTATGTTGTATTCATATATTATTTCAACGTAGAACCTGCCAGTACACTATCATACCATAGACTCCACACTGCCTATCCCACAGAAATATATCAAGAGTATTTCTGTGGCCTATCTCTCCAAGAAACGGGTATGTTGTACGTCTGTAGGTGAATTGTACAGGTGACTCACGTAATATAACCTTCCCTATACTTCCCCACACGGGTAATAAGCAAAATTATTAACAATATCAAAATTAAACTCGCAACCAAAACGCGGGCCAGCCGCAGGCGGCGCGGCGTCGTCGGTCGCGGCGTAATTAGTGCGCGGGGAACTCTCATTATAATTAAATGACTTCGTCACGCCGTACTGCGCAACAACCTATTACATATTATATTATGTATAAAAAGAAATGACAGCATACAATAAATGTCCCACTGTTGGGCATAGCCTTCCCACATAATTAACAGCACATGAGTGTTGGGCCATATTAGGTTTCTTGCCTTAAATCTAAATCAAATAATCTAATACAAGGCAATAAGCGGACACCAGCCAACACACAACAAAAAACAAAGTGTTTCCAGCGTATAAAAAAACCCTAAAACATTTTTAAAGACTACTTTCCCCATCACCCATTTGTCATAGTTGTGTTTCACATTCCGACTCAACGACAATTATCCGCTTTTCAGTCATGCGTTATTTCGTAACCTAGGCAGCCTTGATATAAAGCAGCGTATTAAAGAACCATGCAGACAATACATAACTACGATGAATGGGACAGCACACAATGATTTATTTACACCGTACATACAATTTATAAGTGTTGGGCGCTATCTATAAAATCCTAGCTCCATTATCATTGGCCTTTACGTCTGTCTTAGGCGATTTAAAGGATAAAGAATACCAGAGGGCCTAGGTGAGAGTCTTGCGCCCATTCTTCTCCACAGTTAAAATACGTCCTGAATATAACTTTTTTAACTATTATGGTTGCAAACATTATTTTTACTTTTTACGAGGTATTTACCATGATTATCCATGAGTTTATCCTCCCGATATTTCGTGACCATGGTGCGTGCAACCGCTCCGAAATATCAAGAGGACAATCTCATGGACAATCATGGTAAATACCTCGTAAAAAATAAAAATAACGTCCTGAATAAACAAAAAGTCCGAAGTAATAAAAAAAAATGTTTAAATGTTCATTTTTAAAAATAGTAAACCGGAGATTGCTCGGACCAAATTTGGTCCGAGGGAGATTGCGACGTCTGCAATAGATTGTCGAGCAAATTACAATTTTAGTTTTTCTTTTCATTATCTCCCAGCGCATATTTTAAACTGTATCTCATTGCTGTCTCTGGTTTGAGAGTCTCTTTCTCGTTTCGAACAATGGTGGTTAGATTTCATTCTATTCCTGACACAACTAAATATAACAATTGTGCTGGTGTGCAGATACTGATAGTACAGTGGAATGCGCAATTTCCCAAGGAATTGTAACAATGCTTAAGTTGGCTTAAGATCCTGCTCGCATCAAGCAATTTAAATGATGCACTGCTACTATTTAGTTAGATAGGCTAATTTATACACTAAAAAGAAAAAAAAAATGGAAAAAATATCGCTAGCTACGTAGTTGTTATTACCGTCCGTGGTCCAAAACTATCGCCGTAGCAGAGTGAGGGTTTAGTTTGATTGTGGGTAGGCCAGGTATTATTGTAGGTCGGCGTCGACAAGGACAACGGCACACGGGGAGATTGCGTACTAGCATAATGTAAGTGCAAAGAGTAAGGAGGGTTTAAGCATTTCGGTTTCACATACAAACTTCCAAGTCGATTTTTTTTTAAACCAATAAACCGATTTTAATTAAACTTTGAATGCTTAAGTAAAATACTGGGATCTAAATAGTTTGTTGATAATATTTTTATGAAACGTTTATTTAACTGAGTTATTTCGATTTTAAACTTTCCATAGTGAATTTTAAATCGCAATAACTCAGCCAAATAAACGTTTTTTAAAAATGTTTTTAACATAATATTTAGATCTCTGTATTTTACTTTAGCATACAAAGTTTCATTAAAATCGGTTTATTGGTTTTTTTAAATGTCGACTTGGAAGTTTGTATGGGAAACTGAAATGCGTAAATCCTCTTAATTAGTATGGAAGTAACTCTGAAATTGCGAAAAGAAATCAGCTGTTCCGTATATTCAGGTCGAGAAGTGTTTGTATGTATTCAGGCTACCTACCTTTTATAAAAATCGTTTTATGCGACTAACATATTTTAGAGTTCTTAGCAACCATAAAGAATTTAACAGTGTATATTGAATACGGCCCTAAAGCATGAATTGCATCGGGTCATGACATCACACCGGTATAATACTTTCCTCCATTTCCTTAGTACCTACTTTATTACGACTTACAAAATAAGCTGAACAAGTTCAGGGTAAAGTTCTCGTTAAGCAATAATAATTTCACTTAAAATAATAATTTATTCGCGCATAGATTTTCCAGGGTTGCTGGTAAAATGGTTTTAATGAATGGTAAGCCAGATTCAGCGGCGCATTATTAGTGACGGTGAACTTGTATATGTTTTAGTATTAACTTATTCCTTTATTCATGAATGTCTCCCTCGCCGTCTAGGATTTATCACTTTTGCATAAATTAAATATGTCTCCACTCAGTCCGTATACATTTCGTGTGTAACTTTACACTATAGGTATTAGTTTGCATTATACTCAATTGTAATTAAATAGTGGGTATTTTATATTATCACCTTTGATTATCATTGCATCAGGGAATTTAGACGCCTCTGTGGCCAGGGCAAGAGCATTTACTTCACAAGACAGTTGTCCCACCAACAGCGAATAAACGGCTATCAGCTATTTTCTAGCTCAAGAAACATTCCGTGTAAACAAAAGAGATGCATATATAAATAGTTGATCACTGACTGTTCACACTGCCGGCGATGACTCGCTTCACTAGTTCGTCGCTGAGCGACAGGACTTGACAGGATGAGTAACAGGACTTGACAGGAGCTATCAAAGATAATTCTCGCTTAGCGATACTAACTCACGCCGAGAGACCAATCAGCGGCAGCGGCGCTTATAGCCCAGCGACAAAACTATCGAAACTACACCCTCGCTTTCCGCTGCTCGCCAACTCGTTTCTAATTCTAGCTCGACTCGCTTCTCGTTCATCGTCGGCTGTGGGACAACTGCCTTAGAGACACTACTATTTCATTTTCATATGAGAAATCATATGTCAAGCCACAGATTTCTTTTTTAGCCACGTGATCAAACTTCTTATTTTATAACTAAGCAACGGGAAAATGATAAATCTTCTAATAAACTAATTCGTTCGTCTTTTTTACAACGGCAACTAAATATTCTATAGACAGTGTCAAGTAAAGATCACCAATTATCTTATCTTGTCCTCTTATTTTTACATTGCCACCTAATTTACTAACTCATAGATTTTACGTCTCGTCACCATTTTACGTTTTACGGCTTCAACACAAGGTTCTCAAAAAAAAAATTCAAGCTTCTATAGAATCATTTATTATAACTGAGCATGTAAAACAATACATCATAATCTTTTGTCGTGAAAATAACCACTGCAAGATTTAGCGCGACTCGACGCGAGTGCGCGAGACGTCAGCGACCGGCCATTTGCACTAATCAGAGAGCGCCATTCGATTCATGTACCGATGACTTAGTTACGTGTATTTGTTTATTGTCGTTCAAGCGTTCGTTTTACAATTTTTTTTATCTGTAATTAAATTAAAGTTTTCAATGAGTTGTTGTTGAATTATTTAGTTAGTAAAGGCACAACCGTTTGGATTAAAAAGAAAGCATGAAAAACCAAATAAAGCGCGAGCTGCGTTAATAATCCAATAATTTATTGTTTTCTGAGGTTTAGGCGAGCACTACACATTAAAATGAAACACTTTTTTACGGATTAACTCGCGTTTAATTTACTATTTACATAGTTTTTAGGCTGTGGATAGAGTGCCGCTAGCGGCATTCTAGTACGGTCGGTTACGATGCCGTCATTACGGCATCCTAGTACAAAGTGTAGGCAGTGAATAGAGTGCCACAAGCGGCAACATAGTACGATCGGTTACGATGCCGTAAATTGACGGCATCCTAGTACGAAGCGTATAGAGTGCCACAAGCGGCATTCTATCTCAATCGGTTAGGGAACCGTAACATATTTTTTATTTGTCGTAATGTTCAGACGACATAATATTCAAAAGATATTTTTGCATGGAGTTAGATTTCTGTTGTCTAATTAAAAAAAAATAACCTCGAAATTCAAGACAATCGCTACGCTGCGCTTCGCGATTGTCTTAAATTTCTAACCTATCACGTGTCCTACAGGAGTAGGGCAGCTAGTATTTCTGTTGTCTAACAAAAACTTTACGGCAGCTTAGGCGGCGTCACTATTATACCGCAAAACTTACGGTTCCCTAACCGATGGAGATACAGTGCCGCTAGCGGCACTCTATACACTTCCTAGTTTTTATATTATCCTGATGTTTCGAACCCGTTACAGGGTCCGTGGTCACAGGAAGACTGAGGTGTTGGCCGTCTCATAGTTAGAAGTTATTTGCCTACCGTCAATTATTTTTATATTTAACCGGGTGCGTTCAAGTTTACACAATACGAGCTAACAATATTTTTAGGTCTGGCAATGTGTTGCTGTTGGGGCTGGGATTTGATGACCTGTATGATGGGGTCCCAGGCAGGTGGTAAATTCCAACCATCCTCTCTATTGATATTTCGATGTTTTTTAATTTCAATAGCCTCGCGTATCATCCTAGAGATGAATCGTTGTTCCTTGGCGAGTATCTGAGGTTGATGAATCGTTGTCGCCATTAATTGTTTATTTTTCTTTTGATTCTTACCTACCTACAATATGTTTGTATTAGTTACTTTAAGTAAAATAATAGTATTTACATACCTACATAGACTCACGACTATTTTTATCCCCAAAGGGCTAGTCAGAGACTATAGGCAATGAAGACCGCAGAAGCAGTCCACTGCCATAGTCCACTAGTCCAGCCGCTCTATGCTAATGGATGTATGTGCAGTCTTTAGTCCGTCAGTCGCTTTTACGACACCCAAGGGAAGAGAGGGGGTGGTAGTATTCTTTCACCGCCACGCGACACGGATAATTTAATTTCGACAACTCGGTGTTATAGCAATAAAGTATTTGTAATGGCGATAATACAGCTCGTTTCCTTTAGCAATCACGCCAGAGCCCGTCGCTTTGCAGTATTGTTAGCTCATTGTATATGTAAATAGCGCGAGTCCTATGATTACTCAACTCGAATCTAATCAAAACCGACTGATTGGGCAATAATGCCTCGATAGGCGGCCTGTGTTGCTGTGGAATTGCACAATTTACTATATACTTCCATTACTTATTATGCCATATACTTTGTTAGTTTATATTATTATAGGGAGTAATACAGAATTATAAAGAATAAATGAAACACATACTTGTACCGGGATCGTAGCCGATGGCAAGCTGAAGTTTCTGCCCACCGTTAAAGGGAACAGGTGTGATGATGAATGTGTATTTTAAAGGAGGTCACTAATTAGTAGAGTACCTTAAGGTACATAGATACCAAAATGTAGAGAAAAATTCGAGGATTCCGAAAAACGTAGAATTTCGCTTTTATATCTAGAGAAAACTAGATAATAAATTAAATAAAGTTGTTAATTACTTGTAACACATTTTTATCATGTGTTACATAGGATGTTCAATTGCGTTTAGTATCAGACTTCTCCAAAACCTGCAGTGTTAAAAAAATATTTTATTTGCTGTTAATTATTGCTAATGCATCTACTTGTCGTCCATTTTTATCTATACATAATTTAATGGGCGTAAAACGCTAAAAATAGAAAATAATAATATTAAAATCAGCAAATAATTGTCTCTCTGCAAGTTTATATGTTGAACTTAAAGGCTCTCTTGTCAGTGTAGCCCTCTATTTCTAAGCCAATTCGTACTTTTCCTAATAAGATATGACGTTCTCCTTCTCTAAACAAAAAGGTAAAAATAACTTGGCTGTTCCCTGTAGTATTAAAATTTTCTCCGTCTGTTTTTCCTCGTGATTTGGTTCCTGTTGGCACTATGATCCCGAAAACAGATTATATTCATAATCATATCACAGATTATTTAACATAGACAGAGTTAAAAATGGCGTATTTTTTCAAACCATAATTATTATTTTAGTCTTTTTTAAAAAACTAACAAACAAAGTAGGCCTGCTATATTATTCAGTTTCATAAAGTATATTTTTCCATAAAGTGTACCTCAGTACATTAACTGGCCAGATTCTAGTGACCTCCTTTATAAATATTAAGAAAACTGGCTATTCGTACCACCTATCAACTGAAATATAAAATATCAGTGGCACAATCACCACACTTGCCGAATCCGGGTTGGTGATCACGAACCCGGGCTATACATCGAAAAATTCGAAACTTTGCTCGACCTGGGAATTAATCCTGGACCTTGTGGTGGTTCGAGCCGTGTTGTGACCGTCTAGAGACTCTTACATGATTTGTAAGAGTATCTAGTATACTTTGCCAAATACAGAGATCCAACATCTTAGGAGAGCAAGACTGTCTTGAATGTTTTACTTTCAATCAAGTCGATTGAACATGTCTATACCAGTACATTAGACCGAATGAAAAGTGAACACACATCTTTCCATTCCACCTAGCTTGCTCTAACTAATGGCGAGTCTTGGCCTTAGTTTGTATCTCGTTTCTTAAAATTATTTTCTCAAGAATTGAATATAATTTGTGCATACATTGACCACCTCAACCTCCGGTTATCAGACCGAGCCTTTAGCCACTAAGCTTACATAATAATTACGAGTATTATGGCACCTTTAAAGTGACATCCGCTATTTTGGGCTCAGGCTCAGATAAGGCTGAGATGATTTGTGCTGCAAAATGTGGCGAGGGGATGCGGTCGTGTCCGATTCGCACGATCACACCTGCAGCGGGTGCCGACTCTACTTAGTACAAACTTAGTTTGTGTCGAGTTGGGGCAGTAACCACCTTTTTAGATCAACTTTCTTGGATTTAGTTTTGTACTTTTTTAGTATCATAAGCATGTAGGTCAGTCAGCTTGAGTTCTGTATTAATCATATAAATAACACATTTGCAGCAAATAATAAAGCATGCAAATTATACTTGTTAAAGCATATACTTATTTAATATGTATACATTATATTTGTTTTGCGAAATAAAATATACCTAAAATAACCAACAAAATTATGTAAAGCAACCCATTTGGTGTTTTAAAACGTCGCCGCACCGTTTAGGAGCTGTTGCAATTCGAACTTCCTGTTAGTTTTGTATTCATTATGGGTTACCACGAATACTCAAAGCGGGTTAGCAGGGCATACTGAAAATAAACAACATAACACAAATATAAAACGGCTATTATCCCCGAATGGTTAGCCAAAAACTAGTCAATGAGGACAGCAAAAGCAGTCCTCTACCACTTATCACCAAATAGCGACTGCACATGTGCTCAACGTGACAGGTGGTGAGCCAGTCACCGCTCTATGCAGTTCGCTGTATGTGCAGTCTTTAATCCGTTAGTCGCCATTTACGACACCCAAGAGAAGAGTTGGGGTGGTAGTATGCTTTCACCGCTAACACGAAAATAAACAACTTCTTCAAAATCTAGCCTCAGGTCATTTTACTCACTTGCTTTTGTTTTTGGATTGTTGTTGGATGACAAATGAATGGACTGATTGTTCTATGCAGTGCGCAGACGCGGTCCGGTCCTTAAATAATATGTATTGAGGTATTAACCATTAAGACGGGTTTGGCCTGAGAACCCATTCACCGCGGTGATTGCACCGGTTTGATTCCTTGCGGGTACTTACGTTCGGATTCAGAAGTAACATAACACTTTTATCATACCGACTATTGCGTTCATACATAGGGGAGATGTACCAAATATTGGATAAGTGCGCAATATTGGATAGGTACATAAATATCTAAAAATGTATCTATCGTAACACTACTTCGTCAAAGTTTACTCTCAATTCTTACTCCGATAACAGCGCCATATCTAGCTGCAGTCAACTGTCAAAATTCATGACCGAAAGTTATTCTAAATATTTTTGATATAGTGCTGCAGTTTTGTAAACAACGGTAATTGTGCACTTAATTGTTGTTACAGGGATACGCACTAACAAGGCACATACTTGTTTAGACATATTTAACACTTTTTCTTGATAAATTTGGTAGAAAAAGAGTTCGTGAACAATTTTCGTAAATGTAGGTAAGTACTGCACTCATTACTGGATACCTTGCTACACCTAATATTGGATTCCAGTATTGGGAAACCCCTCGATTAGTAGGTGAAGTTTGTGAGGGGTTAGATCCAGACGTAATTGACTATGTTTGTGAACTGTGTGTCTTACGGGTCAATTTACTTTTTTGGTACCTTTGTTTATTCCTAAGTCTGGTTATCTTATATTGAGTTAAATACCCAATATTGGATATCTAGTATTTAGTTATGCTCCCAATATTGGACATCCAATATTAAGAATACCTACCTACTATCCAATATAAGGGTACATTGTTGATTTATGACATTTTAAAGAAAAAAAATCATTTACTGATTATAAGTTAACAGTTAACAGTTTATTTCTTTTTGTAATGATAAGCCAATAAGACACTTTATTACTATGAGTGTAATAAATAAAGATTTTTTATTAAATATCCTGGTTATATTCCAGTTTTCAAAAAGTATCCAGTATTTGGTACTTCTCCCTTAAGGTTGCTCTGTCGTTTCAAGCGACTTGGTATGACAAGTTACTAAAATGTTTTTTTATTTCTATTTAGATCACATTTACAATAACATGAAACTTACAAGATAATGTAAGTAGGTAATAGTAATGCAATGCATGCATGAAAATGTTATAATAATGCTAAAACGCATACTCTTTTGGTGCTATACGGGGAGTAACCATTGTTTGTAACGGCCGCAGCGCCGATTTACTAGTGGCTCTTGAACGAGTCACAATTTTACTGCCTACGCTTTTATCATCATCGGCTTACACTAAACAATAGAAAGTTCGTTCAATGCAAAACGATTAATTCGGAAAGGGCGCCAGCTGTAATGAAGAACTGCGTCGGACGTGACGACTGCAATCCGTCGCGTATGCTGATACCCGGCTGACCCGGATCCGCAACAATGGCGAAATCGAGCAATTCAAAATTTAAAAAAAAATCTATCTCATTGTATTAAACTAGAAAGTTTTATTATTTTTTTTTGATGACATGCTGTACTATTAAACGGATTTAATTAAAATTGTTGGTAGTCGTCGGCGCAGCCAAACGTAAAGATTATGCAACTATCGCTAAGTAGGCTCACAGGATGGGTGGCATTATCTGCATCAGGAAGATAATGTTGAGCCGATGGTTTCGTTATCGTGAGATGGCGTTCGTTAAATCCCAATAGAGCCAACACTAAACAAAAAGAGCCAAAATCACAATCTATCATTGTGATCTTGACCTCGTGGGTTATCCGAAGCCCAGCCGTGAGACGTTTGAAGGCTGATGATGAGGTAAAACAAATTTAATTATTAATACTTGGCTTTCTTAACCATCATAATATTAAATATAGACCTTCGTAATCCAGCCTCTCTCTTACTACATTCAAAAATAAGAAATTAAACTATTGAGTTACATTGCATTAAAACTTTTATAACGGGACCTAACACGATTCATTTCGTAGGGAAGTAACGTGTAAGTAAAAAAAGGAGTCAGTATGTACTTACTCCTTGACGTTTCGAACAAAATTTTACTTACACGTTACTATTTTACTAACTATTTTAACGGGAGAAATAGTTTTAAAACATTCAAAAAGGTTTAAAAGTTTGCTTATATTAGTATTCATGTGAAAAAGTATAAAAGCCTGGCGAGTAATTAAGTAAAGAATTAACCCATTTCAGCCCATAACGCGTACATAAAACTTGCTATTATCCCTTGCATGCTACACGCACGTTGCTTTCCTGCTATTATGTAAGCATAGTTACAATAGAAATCTATGGTAAGTAAAATGTCTATAAATTATATAAATAAAAATGAACGAGTTGAAGCTACTAAAAATAATATTTTTTCAGAAGGT
Organism: Scoparia ambigualis; assembly: GCA_963921215.1. Lineage (NCBI taxonomy): Eukaryota > Metazoa > Arthropoda > Insecta > Lepidoptera > Crambidae > Scoparia > Scoparia ambigualis. Next base: position 2,122,026 of record OY992509.1, read on the forward strand.
TAGGCGAGGTAGAGCTAATTCACTAGTATAATGTAAAGTGTAATGTAATTCACTATAGTGTACTAGTAGCACACACTGGTGAAGGTCGCGGGTAGCCGCTGGATGCAAGCAGCACAAGACCGGTCGTGGTGGAGATCCTTGGGGGAGGCCTTTGTCCAGCAGTGGACGGCTTCTGGCTGATGATGATGACTATTAAATTCAACGTAAAGGCACTTCACAGTACATACCACATTCAATTTTCAATTATCAATATGAACATATTTCATTTCGGTTAGTCATATTAAATGTAGTTCTATGAATAGAAAATTACTAAGTATTGACTTGAACAGATTTTATAACATTGGACAGCAAAAGCTTAAGCTAATTTTATAATAAGTATTTAGTACAACAACAAAACTGAAATATTAAAAATATTAAATAAAAACATGAAAACGATCCGTAAAGAGCACGCGACAAGTAAGACTAAGTAAAATTATTACGATTTTGGGGGTTGAAGTTACTCGCACCCGTAGGTTTACCCTAGAGTTGAGGCGCTACACGTGACCTCTGAGTGGTGCTGAATGAGTGGCACCATCTGAGCGGTAGAGCCACGCTGCGTTGCAGCACGCACTGGGCCGGCTCGCCCGGCGTAACACCATCCTCTCATGGAATATCGGGGTGAAACAACGGCACTCGTTGCAGTTGTGTTTCGTCCGGTGAGTGAAAGCACCGGATTCCCATCCTCTCTCCTCAACACACGTCACAATTCCCAGTCCTTATTCAAACATTCTACTCCTTCCTTTAAGGCCGGCAACGCATCTGTGACTCTTTTGGTTTTGTGGGAGTCCTTGGGTCCATAATTTTAATTTAAAAAAAATTTAAAAGTAGATAGTTAAAAAAGGGCTCAATCGGCAAAAACTTAGGTTAAAAGTACATGAGGGTGACATTTCCATAAGGAAAAACGCTCCTCAAAATTAAAGATTAAAAAAGTAGATACCTAGTTACTCTTTGTTTAAGTGCAACCATAATATAATAGTTTTACACACGCAACCACGTCTTAGAACACTCTTCTTAACTCCCGAGACAAACCTTTAAGCCCGCATTGTGTCTGAGTACCGCCCGCGGGACGGTCCGGTGGCTCCCAAACGGATGAAACGATTTATTTTATTCGAAAGCCTCATCTTGTGAGATACTTCTAAGCTAGGTTTGGAGAAAATAAAAGACATTTAGTCCCCAAAAGTACTCACTTAATATGTAGGAATCTAGGGCTAGATTAGAGCTAGAAACGATTCGGTTAAACTTTCAGGCTGTTTGGGAGTCACGAGCACCAATATGTATACACTTTGAGCCTTATTCCATTGTATTAAAAGTTACAATTGTTTACATATTTTTGCTCGTGACTGTACCTACGTTTTAAAATCTCGAAACGTCTCGAGCTCCTACGTGCTTCGGAAGGCACGTTAAGCCGTCGTCGGTTTTGGTTGTTGTCGTAAGATGACAGTCGTTAAAACCGACGAACCCGCATTTAGACATGGTGGGTTATGGCCCAATATACCAACAAATAATATGTTCCCTCGGCGGGAATATAGCCTTGCTCCGAAGGCGGCATTTTACAGCATTTTTATTATTTAAAAAAAAAGACATCGTTATGCTAATAATAATTATGTTCCCTCGACAGGGAATCTAGCCTTGTCCCTGTTCTGGGGTCCTACTGTCATCTCTTAGGAGCAGTTTACTTTAATCTTAATAGGTATGCGATATAGCTGAGCTGAGCACATGTGCAGTCGCTATTTAGTGAAAAGTGGACTATGGTAGAGGAGTGCTTTTGCTGCCCTCAGTGCCAGTCTCTGACTAACCCTTCGGGGATAATAGTCGTGATTATATTTTATGTTATTTTTATTTTATATTCGTTTTAATGAAATTAAGGGTGAGTTCCACCCATGAAGCTGAACAACTTTCCCCAAGAAATCTATGTGCATAAATTACAAAAAAAATTCGACCTTCCATTCAAAACTGTCCGATCAGCTGACGGCAATTAGTATAGGAGGTCGAAATTATTTTTTCTTTTTTGCACATCGGTTTCTTGGGTCATTTCATGGGTGAAACTCACCCTTAATTTCATTAAAACGAATAAAAATTAAGGGTGTATGTATGCATGTAGGTATGCGAAATTCGTATGGGATTTTGCATTGCATGATCTAAGTTATACTGCTTTATGAGTTAGTGGTAAGGCCCTTGAAGTGGGACAAAATGGGCAAATAATAGATTACTGTTTTTGTGTAAATTGATAGTTTGCGTTATGTAGTCCAAGGAACCGTTTACTCGCTTTACGCAATCGTAAGATTACAATTGTGGCTCGGGTCTTATAGAGAAGTAGGTACTGCATTATGCCAGGCGGTATGCCATTTGTCTCCTACTTCCACCGTTATAATATCTTATAGGTTATATGAGTCTCAAACGGCGCCATTATTGTGACGTCCTCCAATCACAGGGCGCAGATAAACTGGCAGGATTAACGACTGCAGTTAACTGGTGTTTACTGCTGTGCCCACACTATCGGTTATTTGATAACTGTTATTAACATTTTAATGAGTACAGCCTTATTTATATTGTAACTGTACCTAAGTGTGTAACATAGATATAAACAATAGAGGAAGATACGGCATGCCGTTTGTAGTATAAATCAAAAAATAGTCTTACTCGTTTATTTATTTAAACTTTATTGGATAAAATACAGCAAACGGCGAACTTAATGCCATAAGGCATTCTATTAACATTCATGCAGTAAAGATCAACATATGTTTTGTAGGCGGTGACATTACAAATTAGAAATAACAATTAATTTAACCAAGAAAAAAAAAGAAGCACTTAACATAACTAGCCCAAATATACATACATAATACGCAAAATATATATAACTATACGCATACATATTATACTATATAAAATAATAAATCAGTTTAAAATTATTGGATGGATTTGAAAAAGTATTCACACGCTAAACTCTCGGAGGCAACCTTGTTGGAAGCATCTCTTACGTTAAAAGGCAGTGCATTCCAAAGTCGAATAGCAGTGAGAGTAAAAGAGATAGAAACGAATTTAGAACTATGAGAAGGAGTTTGAAGTACCAGATTAGTGCTAGAGCAAAGATGGCGTTAGTGTGAAGCACCCAAGAATTGAAAACGGGATTTAAGATAAACCGGGATCCGTGGAGCAAAAAGGATATTTTTAAAAGGAAGGCAAACCAACGAATTACGAATGGGTAGCCAGAGATGGGAAGTCAGAGATGTGGTCGTATTTTCGTAGACCGAAGACAAAGCGTATTGGTGAGAAGACGATCCAATTTTTTGAGAAAGATTTGATTAATATCGGACAAACAAACATCAGCAAAATCAAAAAGCAGATGAACAAGAGCTCGCACGAGCACAACTCTAGTGATGGGTGGTATGAAGTTTCGTATTTTGTAAAGTGCGCCTAGAGTCCCATGTACTTTACGACTAATAGTTTGGATTTGACCCTCCCAACCCAATCTGCAGTCAAGGACAAGCCCAAAGTTCCTCACAAAGCATATGGGATTTTAACGCCATTGTATGTCAGAGCCCATAGACTGATACTATTATTCTGAGTCAGAGCCGGAGTTATCATATTGAGTTGTGAAAGCTGACGAGAACATTAAAATTTACATACTCTTTGTAGTGTTTCTGCTAATGTCCATCAAGCGAGCGAGAAAAGAGCTTCGCTAAGCGCTAAGTCGCAAGCACTCCGAAGTTCCACGACGACGACGACGCACGATAAATGAAACTCGCTCATGACATTCAATGTCATAATAAATATTTTCTACAATGAAAATATTCTTGTATTGGCGTACTTTACACGTGAAAAGTTATTCCATGTATCTTGTTTTTGCTCATGAAGTGGTTTGTGCACCGTATAAATGAACAGCAAGGCATTTTTAACGCTCTTTCTTACTAAATCAGAACTAAACGTCACTGGTACGAACGAGTTGCTGTTGTATTGACGACAGTCACGGTATTCGGAGCTATCAGGACTTTTAGTTCTATGCAAAAGCTAAATACGCTGGTAACGTGTCTTCCTCTATTGTTTATAACTATGGTGTGTAATTATTTTGTAGAAAATTCCAAACCGGTAGAGGGATTCCAACTGCAAGAGAAGTCTAATAGGAATAAGCTCGAGTTGAATGAACAACTATTGTTCTTGCGGCGATGTGTCCAATATCCTACTAATATTATAAACGCGAAAGTTTGTAAGTATGGATGTTTGTTACTCTTTCACGTAAAAACTACTGAATGGATTTGGATGAAATTCGGCTTACAGGTAGTTTATAACCTGGATTAACACATAGAATACTTTTTTTCCTGATATTCTTACGTGAACGGGCACCACGCGGGTAAAACCGCGAGCGGCCGCTTGTTTAAAATATAAAAGTAAAAAAGGCCTTCATTGTTGAAATCAAGTCATCGTTACAATCGATGGGTGATGACTTGCGTCCGAAATAAATAATCAATCTACCTGCTTCAACAGGCAGCGAGTAGTAACAGCAGATAATTTGATTATTCATTTCGTGTAAAATTCGAAACACACTTGGCCTGACCTGGGAATTGAAACCAAGACCACTGAATATGGAGCCGAGCGCTTTGGCACTAAGTCATTCGAAAAAGGAGACTTTCGGCGGTACGGCACTTTCCATATAAAAAATACTAAACTTGTATACGATAGAATTTGGTCATAAAGTAAAGCTAATATTATTTGCTACTTAAACCAATTTTTGACTTATTTTTATCGAATCGCGGATAAGAGTTATTTAACTATTAATATTTTTTAATATGGAAACACTGAGTCTTCAAAAGGCAGACATGTAACTATAAAAATGTCTCACATGGCTGCACAAACCATTGTTCTTTTTCTTTTAAAAAAAATTTAATGTCAACAATGCCGTCACGTCATGTTTAATTTGAAAGTTAACGGCTGTAAAACTGTCATTTTGTTGACATATTGATATATAGATATTGCCAGATAATGAATTACAGATTAAAAAATTAAAAAAGTATAAGTACAACATTAGCATAAAACGGCGGGTCTCCTTTATTATTATCTTGATCCTATTGTCGTCTACTATTGGGCACAGGCTTTCCCGCATGTTCAACAGGATATGCAGAGGTTGGATATAGACAACCACGCTCACCCTTTGCTAAAGAAGCGCAAACCCGTCGAACGCAAATCCTCTAGACAGATCGACAATTTTATACAAGTACATACTCTTGTATAAAATTGGCGATCGGCGTGAAGTCATTGAACTCAAGATAAATCTTAATAATTTCAATAGAAAAGATGGTCACAAACTATCAACAGCGTGGAATCTATTGTTTGCAAAAACTCAACCTCACTTTAGTTCGAATTGGTTAATTACCAGAATAAGGCTTGTATACAGAATAGGGACACCGTTAGTGTTGTGTGTGACGGTGAAGTGCATTGCAATAACACAAAAAAATATTGGATTAAAAGTGTGATGGATGAAGACACCCCGCGAACGGAAGCGTAACAGCGAGACAGTAGTCAGCCCATGACTACGGCCGGCGCAATTCGGTAAAACGTCGCGATATAAAAGGTATGAGTCAGAATGCCTTCAAAATAGTTTTGTTAAACCCCGTTAAAAAATTTATGTATCAAAAAGAGAATAAATAGCTGGCGTATGTTTTCCTTCCTTCCTTCGCATGGCTCATAGGTAGGTCCCGGCTTGCGTTGCAGGCCCCCGTTAATTTCAGGTTTCATGATGTCTGTTGGCTCAACAGCCGGCAATTACGGGCGCGGAACAAATGCTCCAGTGCGGGCACAGTGCGCCATTTCTCATGCCCTCCTAACATTCGTCTCGTTTGCGATGACTGCGGGACAATTTGTTTATGTAATTTTTGTTTTTTCGTTGAACGTAAACGTTGAAAGCTAAAATGAACGTTTTCATTTAAGCGCGTTGCAAAATAACGGATGGAACAAACTAACAAGCTGTGACCTATCAAATCTAACGTCGTCGTGTAATTTTTTTCTAGAAATAAGTTACTACGGTATGTGTAATTCGGCAACTCGCGTTTATTTATATTGCTATTTCTTTGTAACCACGGACTTTGAATTAGGTATAAAACGTCTGAAAAGAGAAAATCCAGCACCATCAAATATATATACAAATTACTACAAAAAAAATTGTTCGCACTATTCCATTGAAATTTTTCTCAACGTTTTTTAAGTATGAACTTTTTTTTAAATAAAAATAACTGCCAATACGAATCTGTCTTTGTTATCCTCTGATCTGAGTTTTACAATAATATTGTAAAGAGGTAAAGTTTGTAACTTAATATTTTAGGATGGACTTTCAGGGACCTTGGACATATGCGGATGAAAGTAGAGCGGTTGAAAGTAGAGCTGAGCTATAATGCTTATTATTTTGTAGCTAATATTATTCCGTGAAGATGTTTATAAAAGACCTGTAATCTTAGATTATTATTAGAGCAAAATATACAGGATGCGCCGTTTGTGTATCCCCGTCACGTGCTAGCTCAGATCATTAAAATGACGGTTACAAATGCCGATACGATCAATTCGACCGTACAAATGTGACGGAGGGCTAAAACGACACATCTCTACTATCCGTATTTTTGATATAGATATATCAAAAAACTCACATACTTTATCAAGTGTTTTTTTTTAAATAACCAATTTCATCAGGAAAACATTTGGTCTTAGGGATATTAACCAATGGTAAATATACTTACGAAGTGTGCGTAATTCACCTGGAATCCTTATTTAATAAAAACTATCCCTTTTATCTCTAAATGACTTTACAAGTTTTTATGAAGTGTTTAGTTTTAGTAGTTTATAATATATTGTTTTCTGAGGTTTAAGCGAGCACTACACATTGAAATGAAACACTTTTTACGGATTAACTCGCGTTTAATTTACTATTTACATAGTTTTTATATTATCCTGACGTTTCGAAGATCCTGACGTTTAGGGAGACTGGTCTCCCTGTGACCACGGACCCTGTAAAGGGTTCGAAACGTCAGGATAATATAAAAACTATGTAAATAGTAAATTAAACGCGAGTTAATCCGTAAAAAGTGTTTCATTTCAAAGTTTATAATATTATTTAACAAAAAACGTTTATTTTCTAGTGAATATATGTACATACTCATAACTCGCATACTATATTCATCATTTAAATTTTATATAAGGTGACTGCTAGAAAGCGCAAGAAACTTCAAGGGCTGGTCTGGTCAAGTGTTTTAAACATGACAAAAATGACAAACAGAAATTCGTTTTTTTTTTAAATAATTCATTTTATGTGTTTTAATTTGATAGTCTTTGAGTATCTAATTTATTTTAAAGCTATTATTTACAACGCGCGGGCAGCGGCCGGCCGTTGACCCACCCGTCTGTTGACCCGTCCGCGTCAGCTGGGCGATAAGTACCTACGTTAGTCTGCCATCTTTTTTGTCATGTTTAAAACACTTGACCTGACCAGCCCTTGAAGTTTCTTGCAGTTTCTAGCAGTCACCTTAATATTAATTGCTGTTTAAAAGTTCCAAATAAAAAAATGCTGAAAAAAATGTGGAACATTTTTAAACTTTAACGCTGTAAAGGTTATAATTATTTATGTGGCCAACGATAAAATCTTAAAACAAAATATACTTTTAACACTTTACCAAATTTAAAGGTGCATGAATACCTACTGTAAAAGTAATCATAATCACTTTTAAACTTTCGTATTTCATTATACACAAATATTTGAACGGGGTTTAACGCAAAACTACTTAAAAAGGTAATCATAGTTAGCCTTCAGCAGCATTTTATCGTCCCCCAAAACCGCTTATCCGATTTGTTTGAGGTGGGAATCGGAAAAGTGTCTCTTGGAGGATGCGTTGTCAGCCCCCCGCCCCGCGCCCCGCCCCGCGCCCCGCCCCGCGCCCCGCGCCGCGCCCCGCGCCGCGCCTGACCCGCAACCGCCGGAACCGGGTCGGAAACTGTCGTGGAGAAAACTCAATTTTTTCAATTTAAATCTTTGAATTAAACGGGGAACCTCTATCTGGCAGAATTTTATTGTTCCGAATTTTATTAGGCATAACACACTTGGCATAATTTTCTTTAAACGAATATGTTCAATGAATAAAAATCATTTAGTATAATTATTATTTGGTCGAATGTTTATATGTCCGAATTCCCAATGGCATACTATTTCTAATGAATTTTATGGGTGTGTATTATTTCATATAATGACATAAAACTAATTTCAAAGGACATAACGTTCATTGGGTATAATTTTTACTTATACTAAATACACTTCATATAACAACATTACGTATATAATTCATTTGATACAATAATCATATTCTCTAACAACTTTTTCTATAAAGCCATATTGGTAGAATAATCATATTCTATAATTTCATTTGATATAATTTTTGTTTATAAATAAAAATAGCATTTTAATCCTAAATTGATTTCAAATATTGTCTTAAAAAGTTAATACGTTGTGTTTTGTTAAGGTTGTGCTAAAAAAGTCAGTGACAGAAGCGAATCGCGGTAAAACCGACTCCACGTAGACTGTCTGCCCTACGCTAGAGTGTAATTTAAGCCCGCGTAGGCGTGGGACCGCCGGAGTCCCGCAGCGCCGGAGCCGTGACAGAAACCATGCCTGCTGCATGCTGCATGCCTGCCTGCACGCTGCATGCCTGCCTCCCTGCATGCTGCATGCCTGCTTGCATGCTGCATTCCTGCTTGCATGCTGCATGCTTGCTTGCATGCTGCTTGCTTGCTTGCATGCTGCATGCTTGCTTGCATGCTGCTTGCTTGCTTGCATGTTGTTTGCTTGCTTGCATTCTGCTTGCTTGCCTGGATGCTGCTTATTATGGAAATGAAAAGTATGCTAAAAGGTTCTGAATATTGACTTTCTGCGATATGATGGTTCTGCCTCTTAATATTATGGATATCAAATTTATGCATAAAGATGATTCTGAATGTAAACTTTCTGCGATATGACACTTCTGCCTGTTAATTATTATGGATATTAAATATATGCCTAAAGATGATTCAGACTTATAAAATTATGGGTTTTGAATGTATGATTAATGAGTGTGTGCCAAATGATTTTCTGCCAAATAAAGTTTATGCTTTCCGCTGTTGTGCATTATGAAATGATGACATTAAAAGTTCTGCGTTAAAAGGTAGACCCGAATTAAACACGTGGTCAAATAATCAAAGTCTATTATTACGTATCCACAAAAACTTATTGTTTGTCATAATTTTATTAAGCTTTTACTTTTAAAAGCATTTTTTTGTCTTTTGTTCCTTATTTGTTTCTTTCACTGTGATCATACTAATATTTATTATGATTAAAGACAAAATACTATAAACAAAAACAACATAACTTAATTACACAAAAAAATAACAAATAGAAAAGAAAAGACTACGTTTATAAATTAAAAAAATTTAAGTAACTCGCCTGTTCGAGGCAAGGTACCTAAAAGACTGGCGGCATTTGTTTGGCTAGACTTATCCGCTGAGCAAAGAAATTGACAGTCTTCCGGTCTCCGTTCCTTCAAACAGCTTTCCATAAACCAATTTCGCCATGACGCACCGGCAAGGTTGCCTGTTGCCAGGCAGTGTCATTCAGGGAAATTAATAAATTTCATTAACTTAAATTTATTTTTTACATTAAATTGAGTTTCTGAATCGTTTGTTAAATTTTACTACAAAGTACAGAAACACATGGACTCGAGACAATTTTCTTCCACAACCGGTGCAACTCGGTCGAAACGTCGGGTAAAAAGGTGTGGGTAGCATTCTACCCCCCCGATTTAACGCAAAAATACTAAATAAAGGCATTCCTTTTGAGTATTTTTGCGTTAAATCCTGTCTAAATATGACTGTGCGCATAACGGAACGCGAAAGTTTAAAAGCGTAAATAGATAATATATTTCTAAAATTGTCCGGGTTATTGAACCCTCCGAAATAGCGAAGCCAGAACTCGACACGTATGTAAAAAAAAGTAACATGTATAAAGTTTGTTGTTTTTAGGGTGGATTCGACCAAACTGTAATAAGGTCATATACATATATTAAACGCTGAATTTGTATAGACTAATCTCGGAGTAAGTCTTATTCCAGTTTGGTCGAATCCACCCTTAATGAAGCAATTTTAGTGTGCCGGTAAAGCTGTGGTACCCCTCCGGGAAACGGCTGTAATACACTAGAGAGCAATTGAATCCGGGTCGCCTAAATAAACCTATAAATTTCGAAAACTAAGAATGCTAGCTTAATGAAATAAATTGTGTTTAATAGACAAATACTACTTAAATGAAAGTAATAAAATTTATAAATAAATAAAGAAAAATCTGCTGATCTCGCCTTGAAACAAAAATAGGAAACATGACATATTTAAACAACATGATTTTCTTGAATTTTAATACGTCGTATTGCGTCCTCATGCTTCCATTACTGCGTTTGCGCGGTTTGGCATGCTTTAAACCAAGTTCCCTAAAGTCTTCCTTTTTCAAATTTGATTTTTTTATGTTATAACATTAAAATAGCTAAGAAGTTTTGAATGAAGGTATCATATATGGAGTATTTAATTGTCTATTAAACACAATTTATTTCATTAGGGCAGCATTCTCGGTTTCCGTGATTTATAGGTTTGTTTAAGTGACCCGAATTCATTGCTCTCGAGTGTATAAGTATAGGAAATATTTGTAGCACTTGAAAGGAGACACTAACTATATGTATATACTAATTTATATAAAATAAGTAATTTCTATAGAGCTAGCAGATGGACGTGCCATTTGTTAAATTTATTATATTATGATTAATAATTAAATAACTATAAATTCCGCGCCTAACTGTGTCAATATTGCTTTCGCGTAGATCGGGGTCAGCGCATCGCGGTCATGCAATTGCTGACAATTTTACTCAGTCAGTAACTGTTAAGTGATGTTATTTACGCAATAATGGAAAGTCTATTTAACCGGAGCAACATGACGTCCCGGAGCCCAACACGTCGACGACAAAATGAAGAAGAACCGTAACGCCCACTATTGATGCAGTCTCGACTATGGAAATACAGAGCTGGCTGTCGAAAATCGAGCATTGCTTGAATGATATTTGCTCGATCTCATGTGAAGGAAAGCTAAATTCAGAAAAAGCTTAAAATCAGCAGCATCAGCAGGAGCGTCATGGAAGGTGTGTCTCAGTTGGCTGTTCAATATCAGTCACTGAAACAAAAATATATTTCGGCACAGCTTACGATTAGCAACATGAACGAGCAAAAGGGGAAAATCATCTAACTAGAAGACCAACTGGACGATCTAAAAGAGTGTATCCGCTCTGCTCCAAATGCAACAAATCAGAACACATCTTTTGCCGAAATCGTTAGGAAGGAAAACCACTCTCTTGTCCGTCCCCTCAACACCAGCAGTGTCGTTATTTATCCCCAGGACAAAGAAAATACGAGCGAGGATACAAAGAAGCTCATTCAGACCGTAATTAAGCCAGAAGAGCTCAAATTACGTATCCGTGGCATGCGGATGACCAAAGATGGAGGCATTATTATTAGCGCACAAGGAAAAGAAGACTTTGAGAAACTGAAACAGTCAGAGCAGCTCAAAACATCAGGGCTAAAGGTCGAAGAGACTAAAAAAAGGAAGCCAAAAATAATTTTATTAGGAGTCCCCGCCAATAACACAGAACAAGAAGTTTTTGAATTAAAACTGTTTTAACGGGACTAAACACGATTCATTTTGTAAGTAAGTACATATCTACTTACTGCTTGACGTTTCGGCCGCGATGCTGCGGCCGTGGTCACAAGCGAACTGGCGGTGCGCGGCGTCGTCGGCTCGGGCGGGTATTTGTTTCTTCATCCACCCTCATACGTTCACTTAAATTGTCACAGTGCAATGAATCTTCAGTAACACGACTCCGGCACACTACACTAACCGTATCGGAGTTTCTTGTTATAGACTGACGTTGCGGTTTGCATTTGCCAATCACTGGATTCCATGCTGATGATAATTTAAACCCTTCCTCCCGATTGAAATTTTTATACTTCTTGATCTCAATCGCATCACGTACTATCCTGCTATGATAATAACGATCAGTGGAGAGGATTTTAGGATCATGTAACTCCATCCAGTGATTAACTCCAGCTTCCAGCAGGTGTTCAGCTACCGCCGATTTGTCTATTTGTCGATTTTTGACAGCTGCGATGTGTTCCTTGACACGTTTTGCAATAGTCCGCTTAGTCTGTCCAATATATGAACTACCACAGCTACAATCAAGTTTATAAACTCCCGGGGTTTGGAAAGGTATGACGTCTTTAGGCGACCGCAATTTGTTAGATATTTGGCATAGCGGAGTACTCGTATATACAGTTTTAATGGAGAAGTTTCTTAGTACTGTTCCAATTTTGTCCGTTACGCCTTTTATGTAAGGTAAAAACGCTGCCTGGCGACTCACTTCTAGACGATTTTTTTTCCATTCTGCTTTTTCCTCTTCTGTGAAACCTTGTATCCGTTGCGTTTTAGTACCTCCTGAACGTGAGCAAGCTCAGCCTGAAGATGTTCAGGGTCACACAGGTTCTGAGCTCTGTTGGTTAGTGAGGTCATCACAGACTGAAGATGCCGAGGATGATGATGAGAAGAGGCGTGTAGGTACCTGTCCGTGTGAGTAGGTTTGCGGTACACAGAGTGTGATAAAGTACCATCATCTCTTACCTTTATCTGCACGTCAAGGAAAGCCAAAGATCTGTCCCTCTCTATTTCATAGGTAAACTTTACCTTTGGGTGGATTGAATTCAGGTGTACTATATATTGTTCAACTTCTTGCTGGCCTCCGCTGATAATGCAAAAAACATCATCTACGTACCTCCTCCACAGTTTCACAATTTGGGGTCCAGTTGTTAATGCTGTGTCGTCAACGTGCTCCATCCACAGATTTGCAAAAACCGGGGCGAGTGGGCTACCCATTGCAACACCATCGATCTGTAGATAGAACTGGTCTCTGAAGAGGAGGTAATTCCCATCAAGGCAATTTTCAATTAGAACAATATATTCCATCGGCAGCTCTTTATCGTAAAGTTTACCCTTTATTATCTCCAGGCAATCCTTCAAAGGAACATTTGTAAAAAGCGACTCCACGTCGAAACTCACCATAATGTCGCCAGGTTCCAACCTTATGCCCTTTACAATGTCCCTGAAGTGGTAAGAGTCTTTCACGAATGACGTTGTGTTCCCAACTAATGGCTGCAATACCCCAGCAACATGTTTCGCCAAGTAGTAAGTCGGTGAGTCAATTTGACTCACGATAGGCCGCAGTGGTATGTTACTTTGTGTATCTTTGGCAGTCCATAAAGTTTGGGAGGCTGTACAATTCTAGGTTTGTACAGAAAACTGTGCTCGTCCTCTGTGAAGATGTCCTTGTGCTGGTCGATAAGGTTTCTAATGCGTCGTGTGACCCTGGCCGTGGGGTTGTAGGACACAGGTTTGTATACATTGGTGTCCGACAGCAGATCCCTGATTTTGTTGACATAATCATCTGTATTCATTACTACAGTGGCATTTCCTTTGTCAGCCTTTAGCACTAAAATCTTGTCGTTGTTACGTAACTGTTGTAGTGCTAGACGCTCTTCCGTAGTAATGTTACTTTTTGGTAGCTTTGACTTCCGCAAAATGACGGCGACATCTTGTCTTAAGATATCAGCGTCCGCAGGTGGTACCTTATTATGTATAATAGTCTGCTCTACTCTACACACTATGTCCTCGTATGGAATTCGCTTAGGTGTTAAAGCATAATTCATACCCTTTGCCAAAACATTCTTAGATGGCCCATCCAGTACTTCATCCGACAAGTTGATCACCGTGCGCGCACTGTCTGGGGTCAGGCGTGTGTCACTCGCATCGTAAGTGCGTATTTGCGACTCCTGCACGCGACGTTGGCGGGTACATAAATTATTATACTTGCGCTCGTGTTTTTCTGCACACAACTCGTACGTTCGTGACGCTGTTGAATTGGTGATTCTATCGCACTTATCGAAATCCTCACTAGATAGCACTGCACTGCATTCCTGATGTAATTGGAACAACTCACATACTGTTCGATTCACTGCACTGTGGCCATTACGTATAAGTTGCCTCAATAGACGAACACTCGCGGTATTTAGAATCCTCCTGGAATGCGCTATATCACTACGCGGTTTTATGCGTACACAAGTAGGTAGAACTGCACAATCCCGACACTTTGTGAGAAATATCAACGATGTTTCTAAGCGCGCTCGTTTACACCGGAGGAATTCTAGGCGTTTGATTTTTGTTACAATATCCGGCCCGTACCGGTTTGTAAGATAAGACTTTAAACTATCGCATTGCATTAAAACTGTTTTAACGGGACTAAACACGATTAATTTTGTAAGTAAGTACATATCTACTTACTGCTTGACGTTTTCTGTACAAACCTAGGATTGTACAGCCTCCCAAACTTTATGGACTGCCAAAGATACACAAAGTAACATACCACTGCGGCCTATCGTGAGTCAAATTGACTCACCGACTTACTACTTGGCGAAACATGTTGCTGGGGTATTGCAGCCATTAGTTGGGAACACAGCGTCATTCGTGAAAGACTCTTACCACTTCAGGGACATTGGAAAGGGCATAAGGTTGGAACCTGGCGACATTATGGTGAGTTTCGACGTGGAGTCGCTTTTTACAAATGTTCCTTTGAAGGATTGCCTGGAGATAATAAAGGGTAAACTTTACGATAAAGAGCTGCCGATGGAATATATTGTTCTAATTGAAAATTGCTTTGATGGGAATTACCTCCTCTTCAGAGACCAGTTCTATCTACAGATCGATGGTGTTGCAATGGGTAGCCCACTCGCCCCGGTTTTTGCAAATCTGTGGATGGAGCACGTTGACGACACAGCATTAGCAACTGGACCCCAAATTGTGAAACTGTGGAGGAGGTACGTAGATGATGTTTTTTGCATTATCAGCGGAGGCCAGCAAGAAGTTGAACAATATATAGTACACCTGAATTCAATCCACCCAAAGGTAAAGTTTACCTAAGAAATAGAGAGGGACAGATCTTTGGCTTTCCTTGACGTGCAGATAAAGGTAAGACATGATGGTACTTTATCACACTCTGTGTACCGCAAACCTACTCACACGGACAGGTACCTACACGCCTCTTCTCATCATCATCCTCGGCATCTTCAGTCTGTGATGACCTCACTAACCAACAGAGCTCAGAACCTGTGTGACCCTGAACATCTTCAGGCTGAGCTTGCTCACGTTCAGGAGGTACTAAAACGCAACGGATACAAGGTTTCACAGAAGAGGAAAAAGCAGAATGGAAAAAAAATCGTCTAGAAGTGAGTCGCCAGGCAGCGTTTTTACCTTACATAAAAGGCGTAACGGACAAAATTGGAACAGTACTAAGAAACTTCTCCATTAAAACTGTATATACGAGTACTCCGCTATGCCAAATATCTAACAAATTGCGGTCGCCTAAAGACGTCATACCTTTCCAAACCCCGGGAGTTTATAAACTTGATTGTAGCTGTGGTAGTTCATATATTGGACAGACTAAGCGGACTATTGCAGAACGTGTCAAGGAACACATCGCAGCTGTCAAAAATCGACAAATAGACAAATCGGCGGTAGCTGAACACCTGCTGGAAGCTGGAGTTAATCACTGGATGGAGTTACATGATCCTAAAATCCTCTCCACTGATCGTTATTATCATAGCAGGATAGTACGTGAAGCGATTGAGATCAAGAAGTATAAAAATTTCAATCGGGAGGAAGGGTTTAAATTATCATCAGCATGGAATCCAGTGATTGGCAAATGCAAACCGCAACGTCAGTCTATAACAAGAAACTCCGATACGGTTAGTGTAGTGTGCCGGAGTCGTGTTACTGAAGATTCATTGCACTGTGATAATTTAAGTGAACGTATGAGGGTGGATGAAGAAACAAATACCCGCCCGAGCCGACGACGCCGCGCACCGCCAGTTCGCTTGTGACCACGGCCGCAGCATCGCGGCCGAAACGTCAAGCAGTAAGTAGATATGTACTTACTTACAAAATTAATCGTGTTTAGTCCCGTTAAATCAGTTTTAATGCAATGCAACGCGATAGTTTAAAGTCTTAAGTTTTTGAATGTCTGTATAAACAGAACATCGCGGACAAGTATTCACACATACATCGATTGCTTAGCTTTATTAGACTTAGCCACAAATCTGGTAAAAAAGATGCCTTATTTCGTAATTACATAATAGAATTACCACCTGAATTGAGGAAAATTCTAATAGCACAGGAGCGACTGTTCATTAATTGGACATCTTGCTCAGTCAGAAACTTTAACTTGTAACAAGATGTCACAAGTGTCAGCAGTATAGCCACTCCTCTAAGTATTGTCGTGAGTCAGACTCTACCTGTGGACACTGTGGATGCGTTGGACACTCCATCAAGGAATGCAGCAAACGCCAAGAACCTGCCACGTGTGCTACATGTAAGCGCTTTAACAAGCCCAGCCACCACAAAACGGGAGACGAACAATGCCCAGCGAGAAAAAGTGCTGAAAGTAGGTACCACAGCTCTATTGAGTATGAAGGATAATAATTCTTATGAACATAAATCAGTGATCAGTGACCTTCTTATAATGTTTTTCAATTACATAATTCTAGTAGTATCTGAGCATAATTATAATCATTGTTTACAAAACATAAGTACTGTGACTTTAATATAATAGCATGACAGCATTGTTAATAAGTTATTATAATTTATTGATATCTAATAAAATGTTAAGTAAGCACTAACCTACATTCACTTATTAGATGCCTAAAAGACAGGTAAACTAGTTTACTTATCTTAGGTATCATTTCGATTATTTTGCAATACTAACCTTAATTTTAAATTACTTACAATAATAGCTGCACCCTTGTTATGCATTATTTTTATTATGTGGACGAATGATATTTATAAATTTTGATGTATTTAGACTAAGTTTTTATACAGAAGTAAATTATTCTTAATTATTTTCTTAATTATTTTCAACACATAAATTATTCTTAATTATTTTCAACACATAAACTATAGGCAGAGACTATAGATCGCCATCTCCTACGGACCTTACACACTTCTTTCAAATCCATCAATGTTTTCATGCACTCCCGGCGGTTTTTGTCACTGCGTACACCAGCCTTTTTTATCAAAAACCCCTAACTGGTCCACGCAGGTTTTTCTGGGACGCCCTTGCGCAATCGTTCTTTCCACAATCGCATAATATTTATCTCTTTCGTAATTCGACTTTCACTCATCCTTTCTAAGTTACCAAACCACCAAACTACTTAGTATGGAAGCTCAATTTTATATATTTTATTTAAGACATACATTACATTATTGTGATAGTTGTTCAGTATTACGGACTGAATGGAACCCTAAAAGTGTAAATTGCAAGACAACCTATAAAAGTAAAACTACATAAATTCCCTGAATTTTGTAATTACAATTCCAATCTACATAAAATTATTTATCGCTTTACAAACGAAAATTTATTGATTAAATATTTTGCCACAACAAAGGGGAAAATGGAGAAAGCATTCCTAGAAATCGGATGGCATCGGTCGCGGTCGCATCAAAGAGAAAATAAATATTAAACCCTTACATTGAGGCAACGAATAAATTGTAGTTAAAGATGCTAAATGAGAAAAAACATAAAAATTTCTGCTAGTCTGTTGCTGGGCAAAAGTCTCTCCGAATTCACTGAGTCTACCTGCTTACTTGCTTTTTATAATAATTATTCATGTAATAAAAAAATGATTTGTATTTTTTTGTGCTTATCTAAACTCGCGCTTGACCACATGTCAAAGAGAAATAATAAAGTTTTTCGTGATAACCTAATAACATAATATTAGTCGACGATTTTCCGGGTTATTAAGCAACTTGCCTAAGGGAGCAGCGACGGGTGTGCGTGACTGTACTCGGCACGCGCGTAGCTCGCTGCACAAACATAATCACACGAAATTACTTAATTCTAGTGCTTTAATGGTTTAACATTAAGTATGACAAAATATTTAGATCTAATTATACTTTTTACGTACGATCGAGGAATTTCAACCACTTTTCGGCAATACTCGTTAGAAAATGTTTCAGGGCGCAAGCGAATATCGGCCAAATGTGGTGGACCGGAAAGCTCCTCGATTGTACCAACCGACAAATAGTAGCAATGCAACACAATGTAAATACATAGGTACATGCATATAATCACGACTATTATCCCTGAAGGGTTAGTCAGAGACAAGACAATGAGGACCGCAAAAGCAGTCCTCTGCCATAGTCTACTTTTCACCAAATAGCGACTGCACATGTACTCAGTGTGACAGAAAATGGTGAAACTAAATTTATTTGAATTTGCAATAATTTGCCATGATTGTGTGTCTTACTAAGTATTAAGATCATGTTGTGTAACATGGTGCAGTAAAGTTTTAATTGAAACAGGCAGTTAAATCTGTTTACTTTACTTTGACTACGGCCGGTACAACTTTGACAGAGTGCACCAACACGGTCGTAACATAGAGTTTAAAAGGTACGTCTAGAATACCTAACTAATAACGAATACTTACTAAATAGATAGCGGTATTTTGTTTACATTATTGACACGTTAAAACACCCGTGTTTTCGTCTTTTTGAATGAGCACTTGGAGAGTGGCTGCCGCGTCACGTTTTACATATTGATATAATGGCAAGCAAGTCACGCGCTTATCGCTCGGAGCGCTTATTCGCTTAATTGCTCGGCGGCCGCTCGGGAAATCCTCCTCGAATTTTGTTACTAACACAATTTGTCGACAATACAGAAATTAATTACGGAAAATACTGTAGAAAACATTATGGTACAGACGTTGGTATTCGTTACTTAGAACTACAACACTAAAATAAGGTTTTAAACCTTTTAACTTGTACACAAGTATAATTATTGTCTGTATGCGCAGCTAAATATGGTTTCTTAATTTTATATGAACACCTAAAGAGTGAAATTTGAAGGCTGCTGATGTATTTCCTGGAAGGCATAATCTCTTCAAGGCTTTAGTAAATAATATCCTTAAACTCCATCGTCCCTTAACATCAGGTAAGATAGTGTTCAAATGCTTCATTCTAATACAATAAAAAAATTGACCATCCATGGCAACAAGACAGCAAATTGATCAAAATATTAGGATTAAAATTAAATATAAATTGTAAAAAAATAGGTGTAGGTGAATTACACAAAATACACTTTGCCCGACCTTGTAATTGAAAGCAGAACCTTCTAACTAGATAGCTTGATATCCAGCTTGGTATCCATCGATATCAAGCTGGATAGCTATCTAGTTCGGGCAATGCCAATCGGCCACCGAGGCCAATCGCTCAAATATATATTTTTTTTATAAATGAGGGAGGCTAACGAGCAGGCTGGTCACCTGATGGAGAGTAATCACCGCCGCCCATGGACACCCGCAAAACCAGAGGAATCGCAGGCGCGTTGCCGGCCTTGAAGGGAGGAATAGGTTTAAGGAACTAATAGGAATTTGTTGGTAGTTGGAGGGGGGGGGGGGGGGGTGCTCCGGAACCCTCACTGGTCGGACGAAACACAACAGCACCAAGTCCTATTATTTCACGCCGGATATTCGCAAGAGGTTGGTATTACCCCGGGCGAGCCGCTCAATGCGTGCTGCAACGCAGCGTGGCTCTACCATCTGAGTAAAAAATGGATAAAGTACCTATTTTATTTCAGTACACTCATACATAATATTATAATCACTTCACACAATCACTTTTC
The DNA here is from genome assembly GCA_963921215.1 of Scoparia ambigualis. Lineage (NCBI taxonomy): Eukaryota > Metazoa > Arthropoda > Insecta > Lepidoptera > Crambidae > Scoparia > Scoparia ambigualis. Next base: position 2,141,876 of record OY992509.1, read on the forward strand.
ACCAAATAGCACTGCACATGTGCTTAATGTGACAGGTTGTGAGCCCACCACTGCTCTATGCTGTTGGAAGTATATGCAATATTTAGTCCGTTAGTCGCCTTTTACGAAACCCAAGGGAAGAGATGTGGTGGTAGTATTCTTTCACCGTTACGCGAAACAGTTATTTCAGTAGCTTAGCATTTTTGTTCGAAAGCGTTACCCGTGTTGGCTTGGCGTAGCCCGGCTTCTCCATGTATATAAGCATATCTAGTGTTTATTTGGGAAGACACAATGTGCACAGCCAGTGAGACGTTCTATGATAGTGGTGGCGGCGTTAACAATCAAAAAGGAAAACATTTTTAGTAATTAATCCTGAGTTTCATTATGGAATTACACTATTAAAGGCAATTCTATAACTTCTTAGATACAAGATATAATACTATACATAAACCCACCTTTTAACAACATCATCTAGCCAACTAGAAAATTTTGCTTACAATTTATTTTTCTTCAAACACCCACGTCGTTCATCACACTAAATGGAAACACACGAAACAGTTTTGTCGTTAATTACATTACAACTGAAAGGGTGTGCCATGTAAAATTAAAGGTTTTCAACATTGCGTGTGCTAGCAGCAAAGTACAGCCCTAACAAAAAATATTCAACATTAAACTTTATTACGAAGCCGTAAGGTTGTGCGTGACTGTCCGCGTAAGGTTGCCAACTTGAATCACATTAGTTATGCTGGCAAATCATAATTTATATCAAACAGCGTACTAATTTCGACTTTCATGTTAAAGACTTCACATATGAATACGATTTAATTTTTAATTAAAGCGCATTTAAAATAATACGTTCATAATTGCAGGCATTAGTGTTATCCGGCCCATTCCACTCAAATATCAGTAGCATCAGACTACTTCCATTATTCTAAAACGAAATAGTGTGTGGAATAAGCGTCTGTGCTCCGGTGGGACTCAAACCTTCGACCTTTCATAATCCGTACGAGTGTTATAAATAAGCTTAATATTCTTCAAGTGTGTTACCGGACACTTGAAGAATATTAATCCCTTAGAACGCTCGTGCAGATTATGAAAGGTCGAAGTATAATTTCCAGTATTTCCATTTCCAGTATGAAGAATCCATTATGCCAAGCGGAAATGCGTTAAAAGTCTTATTACCTTGCAAATAATAAGGTTTAACGTGCCTTCCGAAGCAATGAGGATTGTGAGATATTTTAGCTCATCCCTTCATCCTTCAATGCAAAAGTAACTTAACTTGCATGATCGCAACCCAAACCAGTTCAAGTTTAAAGTATTTATTGCTGTTCATGAATGTGATACAAAGGTAGAGTCATCAATAAATATTCCAGTACAACATGTTACCCATTTGGGCTTAGCAATTAATGCTATCCACAGTGGTAGCACTCCTCAAATGTAATTAATAACACGTAGTTAATATAATGAGGAATGTTTAATTATAGCTACCGTGTTTCATGCGGCATAGCATATTATTATTATGAATATGATTGCGGAAAAATCCATTTACAGTGCGATAGTTATCTTTGCGTACGACATGAAAGTTGAAATACGCAGTTAATTTATTCAGACAGAGCTTATTACGGCCTCTTTTATACAGCCAGCGAACAAAAATCAACATAACAATGATAAAAATACTTAGCTCGAACCGAAAACGTTATGGCTTTAGTTTGAAGGTTTTGTTTTTTGTATTTTTGTTCCAACGTAAACGATTTTACAACGGATCAATTCATACATTCGTATATACATATTATAACCACGACTTTTATCCCCGTCAGAGACTAGGCAACGAGGACCGCAGAAGCAGTCCTCTACCATAGTCCACTTTTCACCAAATAGCGACTGCACATAGGTAGCACAATCATGCTCAGCGTACTGCTCTTGCTTGCTCAGTGGTGAGCCCGTCGCCGCTCTTTGCTGTTGGATGTATGTGCAGTCTTTAGGCCGTTAGTCGCCTTTTATGACACCCAGTGGAAGAGAGTGGGTGGTAGTAATCTTTCATGGCTACGCGACATGGTCAATTAATATTTCATTTTATATTGTAATGTTGTATTACCTAATACATCAGTTTCCTGTTCTATCATATCAATTCACATTTAAATTAATATTGAAATGTGTTGCAATCATAAAGTTACTATAGATATAGTAACTTTATGGTTGCAATTAAGTTTACGGTTTGACATTCGGCCATCGATGCTAATAGTTCAGAAACACTTTTTCGTCGACTGTATCTGGTACAGATGACTTATATTCCAACGAAATCGGCTTTTATAATTCGATTAAAAATCGGGTGCCTTCACCATGGGGGCTAGATACACCGGGGGCCTAACCCATGAACCCATTATTATTATAGGTCATCATAGATAGACCACCTTTTTTAACTAGGTAAAATATCTTTATTGTTGAAATTTTGCATTCACAATGCTATATAAATATAGGATAAAAAGTTTACTAGAAAAAAATTGCTCAGCGGTTAGAGCAGTGGAGCGGCAATCCAAAGGTCATGGGTTCGAATGTGGTTCCATTCGAGCTTCCTGCGACTATGGTTGATTTTTTTTCTAGCTAACATTTTATCCTATATCTATATAGCATTGTGAAAGCAAAAATTACAATAATAAAGATATTTATAAGCAATTAGGTAGATACGTCTTTAACTTGCAATAGTATTTCTTTCGACTGTGAGGGTAGACTTCACAGTGACGACGTAATACTGCTGGCTTGCAGCGTAAATCAAACTACTTGGAAAAATTCAGCGAGTCTTCTGGGGTCTCGGTAGCTCAGCGGATAGAGCAGTGGACCGGCAATCCAAAGGTCGTGGGTTCGAACCCATTCGAGCTTCCTGAGACTGGTTGATTTTTTTTTCTAGTAAACATTTTAGGTAAAATATATTGTCTTACACCTACACTACACCGGCCAGGAACGACCCTGGAAGGGCCTCTCCTTTTTTTTTTTTTTAAGCAGAAGGAGGCAAACGAGCAAGCGGGTCACCTGATGGAAAGTAATCACCGCCGCCCATGGACACCCGCAAAACCAGAGGAATCGCAGACGCGTTGCCGGCCTTTAAGGAAGGAATAGGCTCGTTTCTTGAAGATCACTAAGTCGTAACGGTCCGGAAATACCGCCGCCGAGAGCTGGTTCCACAACACTGTAGATCGAGGCAAGAAATTTCTTGAAAAACGCACAGTAGTAGACCGCCATCCATCAAGGTGATGTGGATGGAATGACAGTCGATTGCGTGTAGTGCGGTGAAGGAAATCAGCGGCAGGGATCATGCCGAACAATTCTTCAGAACACTCCCCATGATATATACGGTACAATATACAGAGAGACGCAACGTCTCTCCAAAGAGCCAGTGGATCGAGCCGACCTGAAATATCCACGTCGTCGATAATTCGAGCAGCTCTGCGTTGGATGCGGTCAAATGGAAGGAGTTGGTATTGGGGTGCTCCAGCCCAAAGATGGGAGCAGTATTCCATATTATGCGGCCTGACCTGTGCTTTATACAGTTGTAAGCGGTGGGCCAGCGTGAAATACTGACCCGCTCTATTAAGCACACCCAGTTTTTTCGAAGCTAATTTAGCTTTACCTTCCAAATGACCACGAAACTGAACGTCACTCGAAATATCGACGCCAAGGATTCCAATAGTCGGATTGGTATCAAGGGGAGCTCCCTCAAAGTTTAGAGGTACGACGAAGGGATGTTTTTTTGCGGTAAATGCGCAAACTTGTGTTTTTGGGGGGTTAAAGTGGACTAGGTTATGTCGGCCCTAATTCGAGACATGACTTAACATGTTCTCGGTGTCAGTCACAAGCCTCTTCCTCCAATTAGTTATAAAAAGCTTGACGGGAGGATGTTTATATCATAAAGTTACTATATTCCGCAGGTATAGTAACTTTATGGTTTGTACCCATTTTTTAATCATTTTAAAAAAATCTAATTCAAATGGATTTTACATGTAAATACTTGCTTAAAAGTGAAAAAAAATGTTAAAGTCTAGTTAAAGTTGAGTTTCTTTAGACCTTTTGGATAAACTTACCTTAAGGGGAAGTACTGGCTCCTGAAACACAGATTTTTTCTAGCTCGGGAGTCAGGACAACAATGAATTATTGTAAAAGGTTATTTTATTAGTAATTAAAGTTTTTTATAAAGTAATTATTGAAACCTAATACTTAACTCTCTTATCCCTAGTAACTTCCCGTCTCTGCCACGCGGCCAATTTCTCCTTGGCAAAGGCTCGCCAGAGGAGCTCCAACGCGAAGCGGAAAAGGCGATTTGCGATCAACCCACTCAAACATCTTTCGTAATCGATCTCGATCTCGAAAAATACCGAGCAATTCCGTGGTTTGGAATGCGCGTATAGCCGTTGGTTCCGGTTGTTGTCGTAAGATGGCAGTCGTTAAAACCCACCAACCCGCATTGGGCCAGCGAGGTGGGTTGTGGGCCCAACTTCTCCATGTGCTGTTGTCAATGTATATAGGGCTGATCATGAAAGAGGTTCGCCAAGGGGACACCCGGATAATTAAGGCGTCACCCTACAGATAGAATACCTGTCCTGATCTCATGCGCTTTGTAGCCACCTACGAAACCAATCACCAATGAACTACAGTCGTCATCAAGCGCTGCAACTGCTGCGGACGGCTCGCTCGAGTAGGGCTGTTCATCATAATTAATAGATACAAGTATACTAGCGGTCGTTCTCGTTCTGAACATCCTATAGCCCGTAACAAATTTCCATTTTTTGTACATACCTTCTCACGACATAAGAACACACTAAAAAAAGAATTAACCAAATTGGGTGCAATCGTTCTGAAGTCTGGAGCGAACAAACATTCATGGCTATAGATTTTTATCTATTTAAATAGATAGATAAATAAATATTGGTATTTAAAGCGAATGAAAAGAAACGAAAAAGTGTGGAATAACATTTTATATATCCTTAACTAATTGTAAAGCGATAGTCTTATTGATTGTGTAAGTACCTGAACGTTGTGTCAGCCCTCTAGAGGAAGTAAATGATCTTACATGACTTTAAAAAAAACTATTTTTCGAATTTCGAATGGAAAATAGAAAGCTTTCATTAAAGCGATCAACGAAGGACATTTAATTTTTATATAAACAATTAGCGCTTCAGCTTTCACAACTATTCTCAGAATTTAATATGATGTACGACTTTAGTGCGTGATTACAGCTAATTAGTAAAGTGAACCGTATTTAAACAGTATCATTAAATTTCATAATTAATACCTACATAAACTAATAAATTACTGAAAGGTGTGTTCAACGTATCACAGACAAACAATTCATCAACAACAGCCAGTACCACTTTGCAGCGATTTTCGTATGAAGCGCGCCGCCCGCCCGGGTACGTGCCCGTACCAAATAGACGACGTGGTGTGCAAGGGATTTTGACCTTTACACTGGTAAAGCGACGGAGTCCGCCATTGCACATACATAGGTACATACACTCACGACTAATATCCCCTAAGGGTTAGTCATGGACTAGGCAATGAGGACCGCTAAATCAGTCCTCTGCCCTATGGCCCCATGTCCACCTTTTATGTGCTCAGCGTGGCAGAGTGTGAACCCATCGCCGTTCTATGCTGTTGGATATATGTGAAATCTTTAGTCCGTTAGTCGCCTTTTACAACACCCAAGGGAAGAGGTGGGTGGGTAGCTACACAGCTCAGCGGCTGCTCTTTGTAACGCCACGTAGCCGATCCTGTGCTTACAAATAGAGGAATGTTGCATATTTAGATTATATATAACTACGTTTGCAACGCAGTCGAGAAGACAGATTTAAAAATTTCAAAAATATATTACAACCGCCTCTAGAGCCTACAGGAAAAGCTAAGTATTGTTAGATCCAGAGTTTCGATTCCCAGCGGTACACGAGGGCTTAACCACTAGACCACAGAGTCGGTTATGACTGCTGCAAACCAAGGTTCATCGCAAAACTCGCGACCAGTCTTTGCTATTAATGTTGAAAATACCGCAGGTGGCACCCTACGAGACTCCGCGTTTAACCGTTTCACCGGATGAGTCAAGCTTATTCGCAGCTTTTCATTTCGTCAGACCGCAATCCTTCCCGATTAAAGTTCTTTGTCGAGTTCAAATACTCGTATGATCAAACTACTTCAGAGTTGATCGGAGTTGCGTAAATTTAATTTTAGTTTTTTATCAACAACTTTAAAAATGTCAACCCTTACGTAGGTTTGTCATTTTTGGTGTGATGTTAATTGATTTGATAAGTAATGTTATTTAGGTACTGTAGTAACCGTCATACATGCATACGTATAATCACGCCTATTATCCCCGAAGGGTTAGTCAGAGGTTAGGCAATGAGGACCGCAAAAGCAGTGCTCTGCCATAGTCCACTTTTCACCAAAAAGCGACTGCACATGTGCTCAGCGCGACAGGTGGTGAGCCCATCGCCGCTCTATGCTGTTGGATGTACTGCAGTCTTTAGTCTGTTAGTCGCCTTTTACTACATTCAAGGGAAGAGATGGGTCGGTAGTATTCGTCGTACCGTCATCATCATATAAACGTCCCACTGCTGGGCACAGGCCTTCCCTTCGGGAGCATCATATGGGGAGCTTGGGACATAACCCACCACGCTGGCCCAATGTGGGTCGGTGGTGCTAGAAACCGTAGGGTAATATTGATAAACTTTACGATTACTTTTAAATGAGACAAGTAGGGTAACTATGACAATGATAGTAAAATATTCTGTTGTATTATAAGTTTTCTATTGAGCAGGTATTCATGTTGTGAAACAACGACACTGCAATGGCAACAAATAGATTATACAGTACTTAAAACACAACGCAACACAAGCGTTTCATTGGGAATATTTAAGTTATAATAATGAGTTAACGACCGATTACGCGAGCCTTAAAACCGTTGTATATCGGCACACAACAATAACACTGGAATATCAAATAACTTTAATATCTCTGTATTCCGTTGTGTAATCGTTGTTTCATATAGTTTTATTCAAAGAATAGTGAACGAAAGGTGTAGAGGACCAAAAAAAGTTTATATGTGCCTTCGATCAACTATTACCAAAGATCTGTGCAAACATATTTTAACTAGCAGCCTGCCCACGCCTTCGCCTGCGTAAACACCCGTATCCCGTGATCCCGGGGAAGTTCTGAAAACTCTTTTCTCAGCGGATGTTTACACCCTATTAAATATACCCTATATTCATCGTAATTTGGTTAAATACTTAAGATATTTGTTTGACGGCGCAGCGCCTCAGGCGTTCGGTCTACGTTTACCAGTTAAGCAACTTTGGCAATGGCGGGTCAATGGACGCGTGACCAAATTAGGAACATCTCGAGCTCCTCCTTATTTCGGAAGGCATAAGCCGTTAGCCCCGGTTGTAGTCGTAAGATGGCGGTCATCCAAACCCACCAAACCGCACTGGGCCAGCGTGGTGGGGGGTCAAAGCCCGATCTCCCGTGTTGTGTTGCTTATAGGCCCGTGCCCAGCAGTGGCACGTTTAAACGCTGATGATGATGATGAGTACTTCCAATTTAATTTTAAGTATTAGGTACTGTACTGTTTCAATGACTAAAACCGGAACCAACGGCTTTACGTGCCTTCAGAAGCATGGACGAGCTCGGAAGGTTTTTTATTTTGTCGCACATCTATAGATTAGGTATTGCGAAATTATTAACTGGCAACATCGCAAACTGAACTCCTTAGCCGCTTCGCCGCCATCGAGCTCTTCTTGTATATTATAAATATACAACAAGAGCTATTAGTATCCATATGAGTATATTAAAAATCGAATATGCGCGTTGAGCACATGTGCCGTTACGGCACACATGCGAAATGCGCATATCTTACTAAACCAAGATAAGCTTCTTTTGAAACTCGTTAATATGGCGAGGTAACGGATAAATATACACAAACATAGAAAAAACACCCAGACCCGAAATTAATTTAGAAAAAGGTTTTTGCTCTAAATTGACCCGACCGGGAATTGGACTCGGGACCTCAGAGATGGCGCGACGCCAAACCCGGCGTGCTAACCACTCGACGACGGAGGTCGTCAATGACACACTTCAATATTATTAAACTTTAATCTCGATGGATTAAACTTGTAGCTAGGCGCTCAATTTGCGATCTTGCCAAATGTGCCGTAACGGCACATATTCGACAACGGTAGTTATTGGGTGTGCCGTGGACTGTGGCAGTGCATTGCTTGTAGTCCCCATTGCCTAGTCTCTGACTAACCTTTCGGGGCTGATAGTCGTGAGTGAGTATGTATGTATGTATGCAATCGCGCGCGTGGGCGTCCCAAGGCCCGTCAATTACACTTCAAACGTAACAGTCGCACTTCCATAGTTCACCGCTAGAGGGTCGTTCGTACCTCCAATAACAGTAAATATCCGAACGCTGCCCAGGCGGTGTGAACAGCAATATCCGGAAAGCCTCCAGAATGTACCTTAATTTAAGGTTGCCAACACTAGACTCAAGACATTATAAGAATGTGAACTAAATACAACCGGTTTAGCTTAGGTATTAGTACTTGGGATTCTATGATGCTCCGACTTTTGGACTACCGACTTCCTGTTTTATGTGTAGTAAATTATTACTATTAACAGGTCATTTACACATATATATCCCACTAACCCATAAAAGAAAACTCATGGACATGAGTTCTCTCCGCCAAGACCTGCGGCTTTTGCCTAACAGTATGTTGTTCCTCAGTGCCTGGCTGAATAATGATAATAACAACAAGGTATCATAAATTATAGTAGGTACCTATAGTATATATACTACAATTGAAGAAAGCACGAACCCACGACTTTTCGCAATTCGAGAGACTGCTCTGCCATATACTTCATTTGATTACAGTAATGATACTGGCTAAGTTAGGTTAAACTGTGTATTATTAATATTTTTGGTACCGATCGCCAACCCTACGTTAATTTGGCTAGAAGAAGGCGCGCCTTTACTCCATACAGCGTCTGAATGTGCCATTCAAAAGCTTTTCACGCGAGTATGACCCTTATTTCTCATCCAATAAGGTGGCCCAAATCCCTTTATACGCCGTAAAGTGAAAACAGCGCTTTGCCTAAGCGATCAACGTCACTTTTAGAATAATAAATGGAATTAGGAAACCGCTAGCTTGTAAGTGAAAACAACTTAGTGTGTGCCCAATTGTCGCCAATTTAAAGAAAATTGAACTCTAGATATTAGTCTAATGGTTCTTTGATGGTAAAACATATTCTTTTTATACAAACAACGACCATTTACCATATCCTGATGTTCCAAATAAAATGACATTGTAACTGTGGTTATGTCAGTAAGGTTACGCATTAATAATAATAATAATAATTATTATTATTATTGATTTAATGCTTTAATGAAGAAAGTTTAATTTTTACATCAGAAACGCTCCATGCGTTTCAATTCGGCAGTAGATCTGATTATGATGATTATGTTCAGTTTGGAAGTTCTTCTTTTTCAGATTGCTGTATTTCTTTAGTATGCAGTCATCATTACCATCATTAGCCTAGAAACGTCCCAATGCTTAGCACAGACCTTTCCACATGGACAACGGCACAGGGGGAGATATTAACAACCGTCATCATACGACAATAACCAGGACTCTGGCTCTGGGTGCCTTCCGAAGCACGGAGAAGCTCAAGATCTTTTTAATTTGGTCACCCATCTAGTGACCCGACATTGAGAAAGTTGCGAAACGGCTAGATCGCAAACCGAGCGCCTTAGCACGTAGCTACTCGTACAAGCAACAAGTTTAATCCATCGAGATTAACAATTATTACATTTAATAATATTGAACTGTGTCTTTGACGACCTCAGTGGTCAAGTGGTTGGCACGCCAGGTCTGGCGTCGCGCCATCTCTGAGGTCCCGGGTTCAATTCCAGATTTAGAAAAAAAATCATTTTTCTAAGTTGATTTCGGGTTTCAGTATTTTTTCAATGTTTATGTAAGATTATCCGTTATCTCACCATATTATCGAGTTTCAAAAGAGGCTTATCTTGATTTAGATAATTGGCGTGAGCGTAAAAACAAAATTTTATTTTATTTTGGTTCTTATCAATGTTTTAAGCGGCCAAGTTATATTTTTCCACGTTAAGTCCCGTTGCCGTATTTTAGTTTTAACCCAACTTCCAGCAAAGTGGATAATTGCGGAGCGGCAAAGTTGCGCCAACAACCTTCGGGACAAAGTTGTCGCGGCATCTGCAGGCATCACAACATTCTCTTGGTGAAGTTCCACTCACACTCACTGCTCGCCGTAAATCTTCACTTTGAGGTTTGCACATAACAGTTAAATAGCTTAGTTCAATTACAATATTTTTTACGGGGCCCTTTCCATGTTTTTGTTGTCATTGAGTATTATAATTAATTACTAGCAACTTTGTACATGATATAATATTTAATTCTGCGTCAATCGGTGTCAACAAGTTTTTTTTTTAAGAATTCGCTATCTTAAATTTTAAAAAATATATTTATGCCATATACGAGTTCAACAAAGGCGTTTTTTTATAGTATATTTTTTTTATATTATATTTTTTTAAAGAGAAAATTACAAATGAGTTTACAATTAAATGCACAGAATCATAGCGTTTTAATTCAATTATTTTCTTAAGAACTGTAACAATATAACTTGCTATGTTAACATATGTAATCGTGTAAATAACGTTGCGTTGTTAGAAAGGTTAAAAAGAATATTTCAAGAATCATCCAATAAATCAAATAACCTCTCCACCAAACCCCGAAAGACCAAGACACTTTTAAAACTATAAACCCGTGCGAAACGGGCTCGCAATGCCCCCGCACGCACAATGTCGCTGATCAAACGACTGAATACAGAGCCAAAAGCATTTTATATCTGCCAACGACCACAATAAAAGCGACAGCCAATTTTGTCACAACTCATTGAGTCTTATCTTGACCACGAAACATCTACCACGAGCGAAAAACTAACGTTCAAACGTAACCAATAAAACTTGCACCACAACCATTGAACATTCTGTATAGAACCTTCACAAGTAGCTCCAAAGAAAAGCAGCAATAGCATTGGAATATTATAATAGTGTCGTAATCATAGTGAAGAAAGTAAGCCGCGAAAGGGAAAACGGTCATAACTAGGCAACAATTGTGGACATAATGTCGTATTCTTATTTTCGTTTCTTAATAGGAAAGAAAATAACTTTTTAGGGCGAAACGTGGAGGGTCGCCTTATGAATGGCGGGGTGACGTGTACCGACTGTGGCGTCCTCGTTGATGGTAGATAAATGTGATTCAGCGCGAGTACACTTATCACTGCTGCTAAACGGGACAGACTCATTTACGCGGGACGGAAAATTGTTTTCATCGTTTTTTACAGACAGGTTAGGTAGGTACCTACAGTTATAACAAAGCTGCGCACAAAATGTGGACAATGAGATAACTGTAGTAGCTTATCTACTAATACGTATTTGAGCTGAGTAACTAATTTAAATTAATTATATTGTTGTCGGTATCTTCCTACAGTAGTTGTAGGGTAAATGTGTTTATCTAACAGATCTCACTAATTAATAATAGTTTGTACTTTGTTTAGATTGAACCTTAGATTAAAACAAAAAGGGAAGATACGGCATGCTCCTACTTGTAGTCAATCAAAATATAGTCCTACTCAACTACATATGCAAACACTCACACACGCACACCTATAAAATATAAATCGAGCGAGCGAGACAGAGCAGTAAGTTACAACGTCAGCGCGAGGGAGTCAGCGAGTAGCGCGTTGACGTCTCGGTCGCTTCGCAACAGACGAGTACGTACGACCGATTCCGACGCCACTGCGGAGTAGCGTCTTTCTCTTTTTAACACAGCAGAATGTCCGCAATAGTACGATATAGCCTGTACGCTCGGCAAATTGCGACTGAAGTGAAATTGTGCCTTTAGGCCTAATTTTAGCGGCTTACTCACGAGACGCTAATGCCGTATCTTCCCTTTTTGTTTTAATCTAAGGATTGAACACTATTTTTCTTATAATAATACTTAGTAAAAGGAATTAAGGTCAACTAATTGAAATAAACCGTATCGCGTAGCGGTGAAAGAATACTATCACCCCCTCTCTTCCCTTGGGTGTCGTAAAAGGCGACTAACGGGCTAAAGACTGCACATAGGTACATCTAACAGCATAGAGCGGCGATGGGCTCACTACCTGTCACGTTGAGCACATTTGCAGTCGTTATTTGGTGAAAAGTGGACTATTGGTAGAGGACTGCTTTTGCTGTCCTCATTGCCTAGTCTCTGACTAACCCTTTGAGGATAATAGTCGTAATTATATGTATGTAATTGAAATAAAAGTATCACTTATAACACGATATAATATAATATGTTTCCAGTTAGCGAATAAACTTTAAGTATGGCTTCTATGCATGACATTTAAATCCTCTACGGGTACAGAAATCAGGGTTGTGAGTCGTCGCGTCAATTGACGCGCACAGTGTCATGAATCTGTCGGCCCTGAAGAATGAATTCACTGGCGTTTGGCAGTTGGTAGTTGGCTGCGGCCCTACCATGGGTCTGCACCCAGGATAATATGCTTTAGTTATTATTCTATGGTCTGCAATACTTCACTCAAGGACAGCGTTCATATCTTCAATGACGAATGACAGAAAAGATTTAGTTTTCTTGTAGAAATGAGGTGTTGTGTATAGAAAAAAGAAGCACCAAAACTACTTTTAACAAAAAGAAAGGCAACGATTTGAAATGTTATTATAATCATTAAACTAAAAGTAAGTACATCTAAGAATTTTATTAGGTTTGAAAACACGAATAAAACAATGTCAAACCCTGCTACTTGCCAGCAGGATTCTACCTAAAATCCAACTGAATGACGACCACCTTAAAACCTATTTCTACCGCCGTACAACGCTGTTTTGCATGGTTCTCTTCTGGTTGATACTGTAGATACAAGATTCAATGAATTTATATGCGTAGAAAAGTAACAACTGATTCTTTAAGAAGCAAATCTTTGGTGTGCAAGCATTCAGAAGCTTCTGTACCAATGTTTATGGTTTTGTTGTGTTCCGGCAGGTAAAGATAAGATAGCCACTTCCTGAGTAGTTGAGGATTCCGGGTGAATTGCGCTTCCATTTTCGATGATTTCATCACTTAACATCAGGTGAGATGAGGGCCAAATGCTTACCCGCAAGATTAATTTTAAAAAATTGATGCCCTTAGATCTGTAACACATGGTAGGGCTCGTAACAGTGAGTTTGTAATGAGTAACATCAGTGCCACTGTTGCCGGTCTGTGGCCGAGCGGATTCACTGTGGATTTATCTTCGTCACTTGTCCGCAAACGCTTTGTTATTCGACAATTGGGTCAGTTCTAGTTTCAATAGTTTAATTAGAAGCTGGGCGTAGGCAAACTGTATCAAACGCCATCTATATTAATATTACAAAGAGAACGGCTGACTGACTGTGTCATCAGCGCCGAGCTGAAACTACTGAAGCTATAAATACGTTTGGACAGCAGATTTACTTTGTGTATTAAGCAAGCAATAAGTATGAATTTCTTAAAATTCAACCCCTAAGAGCGGTTTCGGGTCAGATGTAAAGATCTGACCCGAGTCAGATCCGAACCCGTGAAAATAAGATCCGAAGTAGTCGTAGAACTATTTCTAATGTAGCTTACGCACTTCGTCAGATTTCCGTCACCAGATTTCTTTTCCTAATCCGTGAATCTCCTTTTCGGAGAAGATTTTGACATGCAGAAAAAGCCAAAGTATTCAAATGCATCCGCGTAAAATGACGTAGGTATGTCAGAAGGTGACTCTGATTGTTTGGATTCGTATCAGTGATCGGACTAGTGCGTAAGCAATATCCGAATTCGGTCCGAGATTTCTAGATCCGTATTTTCATGGGTTCAGTTCGGATTTGGATCGGACGTAATGCGAAACCGCTCTAATGGTTCTACCACGAGTGTCTTTCTGGTAAATTTCGCGTTATACTACGGAAGTCATAGTCAACGGTAATGACATTAAAAGTACCTACGCAAGGAACAGAGTAATCGCGCGACGACGGACGTTGCAAACCGCCAATGAAAAGGGGTTGAACAATTGTATCGGGATATATTTGCTTTGATTCACTTGAATAATAGTACAACAACCAAACCAAGCAGTAATAATAGATAATGAAAAATCTATTATTTAGTAATCATAATTTTTGAAATAACCTCGGTATCACGTTAAACGAGTGTTTACATATTAGTTTTAACTAAAACCATTTGAGTTTGATTAAAGCAAATCCAATACCTAAAAAAGGCAACTAACAAAGTAGTGCTTCTCTTAAACTGTTCAATATAATTTTATGGATACAATAAATATTGTGAATTAAACAAATAGCCGCGCATCGTTTTAAAACGACACAGAATAATCAGCTACTCAGTCAACGCGCTTTAAAATGAAAAGTTGAACTATAAATCTGATTGAGCAAAAGGATTTTTAAATGCGTCCATCGTAATTCTACGCCAGGCGACAGAGTCCATAATCCAATGACACAAGGCGGCAGTTACGTCGGCACACTTAACATTCTAAACACCCTGCTGAGATTCATGAGCTTTAAAGGTGGCGGAGCGTCTGTGCTCTTTGCAGTACACTCTTATATTTTCTTCTTTATAAATCGCTGTGTTATACACTTGAATCACCCGCATCAAGTCTTTTTGTTTTTTCTTTTCTTATCATCCCATCGGGTTGTATGATAAGAGAGTAAGTGATCGCTTTAAATTGATGAAACCACCAAATTGTATCTCAGTACTTGTTCTAAGTTATAGAATAATTACATTGTTTACTGAAATTTTGAAAATCATGTATTTTATCGTTGCGGTTATTTTTTTAAATTACCCATAGTTTATTGATTTACGTGATGGTCGTGTGAATAGTGAATGCTTATTATTTGATTATAACTAAGGATCTTGTAATTTCTTGCGTTTTCTTTTATATTCATTGCGGGCAAGCACTGAGGGACTGGCTATCTTATCTAATCTTAATATTCAGAAATAAGATCTTGATCAATTTAAAATCTGAATCAAAGAAAAGCTTTATAAAAAAGCTTACTATAAAGTGTCAGATTACACAGAAGACAAAACAGTTTGGCTTTGAACTGAAATGCTCCAAGTACTCCAACAGCTATTTCTAATTGTCTATAATTATTTTTATTATATGGAGTGTAGGTACCGATTAATATTTTAAATTCAAATTCAAATGTTGTATTTTATGACCTGGTAAGTACACATCTTTTTTTAGTAAATATCGTTGCCTCTGTGCGCTGATTCTTTGCCACAGTTATAAAATGACGTCCTGAATAGTCGTCGTCGGTAGGCTAAAAATTTGGACGATTCAAAGTACTTTAATAAGTAACGACCTCCTTGGTCGAGTGGTTTGTACACCGGTTTTCATGGTGTCGCCATCTCTGAGGTCCCGGGTTCGGTCCCCAGTCGGGTCAATTTAGAAATTATTGTTTTTCTAAATTGTCTCGGGTCTGGGTGTTTTCTATGTATAATAAGTATGTATTTAAGTATTTTAAGTATGTTTATCCGTTGTCTAGTAATCATTTTAACGAGTTTCTTCAAAGCTTCTCTTGGGCTAGATAATTGGTGTGATTGTAGGAAAGTTTAATTTAATTTAAGTACTCAATTAATATTGAGTTTATTGAATAAATATATTTTGAGTTTGAGTTTATCTCTAAACTGTCGGAACAAAACAATGCTATTAACATTATTGTAAGTAGTGAGATGGTCATCGTGTGTATGAATTTAAATCAAATTATATTGTGTATTTATTTATATAATATCGTGAGAAAAACAATTCTAACAACGAGATAAACACGTGCAAATGAATTCCTAGAGCTACATCTAAAAAAAAGATTAGGACTTACAAACTTAAAATTCTAAAGATGGAAGCAATAAAGTGCCTAAATAATGAAAGAGTTTCGTGGTTTATATATTTAGCAGAGAAAGATAGATATAGGGTTAAATAAACTATCATATAACTAAATAAGTGATGAGATAAACAAACACAACTAAAGAAAATGATGAGGTAAATAAATAATCGATAAATCGACAAATAAATCATTAAATAATAAACGATAAATCAACAAATAAATCATGAAATAATAACCAATAAATCAACAAATACATTGAGGTAAAATAAATTAAGCTATCTACCATAATCTTGTGTTTTATTTTATTTCAATTGATTTCTACAACGCGAGGAACAGCAGAGATTTTGTGACTATTTGTTACTTGTGATTTTGTACATCGTAATAGTGAAAATAAACATGATCTTGTTTATCACATTAGTGAAATGCAGTCGAGCATTCACGGTTATTATCTCTATTGGTCTTGGCTTATTTCTTTAATCTTTTAATCCTTGTTTCACTAGTTACTCAAGTTAATTCTCTAGATAAACAAGCCTTGTTTCACTAGACACTTGTGAATAGATGACTGTAAACACAATCTTTATAGACATACAGACGTAAAGTTATTAATCATTCTAGATGAGCAATCATTTTGATACTTTGGTTTAAATCGGGCTAGTCACTACAACTAGCCTACGACAACAGCACATTTGTATCCAGTCTAACTAGAGAGTGAGACAAGTATCATTATAGAACAGAAACATTTAGTCTCATTAGAGTTGATAGACACTAGCAGATTAGATCCAGAGTTTAGCAGGTGGGGAGCAGATGCAGACATCCGACGGTTAGTAAGTAATGGTAGGTAATATTTATTATAGTTAAGCTAGGGATGTAGGCTCGAAGGTAGGGTTATGTAAGACTAATACATAGATTTTGCAATATTTTAAGGGGGGGAGAGTATATTAGTTTTATCGCTATTATGGCAGTCGCTATAATGTAAAGCCTGAATTTTATAAATTGAAAACCAGTACATGATCGTGACGGTTAGCTGAAGCTGGGGTTGTCACATATACACGTCCCGTCTTAATCAAACCTTGCGCTTTATAGTCTGACGGGACAAACTCATCATTGACTTATATATAGAACAATGAGTGAAAATAAAATTAAGGGGAATTAAGGGGAAAAAGATGCGAAAACGCCATCACTCATATAATTAGCGCTCAGCGCCGTGCAAATTGACTTGGAACACGCTTCGCACCGTATAGGGTAAATTCAGGTCGGTTGCCCCACAACAAAATGGCTTCGGCCAGCGGCGCGCTGAGCGTTAGCCGTGTAGGAGCCCTGACATTCGAGTGGCTGGCTTCCGACGGAGGATCACAGAATCCTGCAGGTTCAATACACCTTTCCACGCGATCCTAACAATTGCTATGGCTAGTCGCACGCATTAAATCAACTCTATGCAATCACTCATCAGAGTGACTATGTGCTCTTAGCTTTCCTTAAGATTGAAAATTTTCTAGGCTTTATAGAAGGCCGAGACTTGCCATTAGTAAGAGCAAGCTAGGTGGAATGGAAAGATGTATGTTCACTGTTCGTTCGGTCTAATGTACTGGTATAGATCATACATGTGCAATCGACTTGATTGGAAGTAAAACAATCAAGATAATCTAGCTTTCCTAAGATGTTGGATCTCTGTATTTGGCAAAGTATACTAGATACTCTTATAAATTATATTAGACGATAACTACACGGCTCGAACCACCACAGCAGACTGTAGATGCGATAGTGGTAGCTTGACAAGCCGTACCACCAAGCAAATGCTTTTATTATTATGTGTTTATGTATAGGTAGTTAAATTTAAAGAAGTTTTATATCATAGATTACATATAACGTACAGTTAAATCAAACTGAAAACCTTTTAGGCACTTTGTTATATAATAGAATCTACTAGCTTTGTTAAAAATATTGGAACCTAACTTTATTCAATGGCCAAAAAATGTGACCTTTCCAAAATACCCTAATCAAACTTTAATGCATCACGCAACTTTAACGGGGGCCACACTAAAAATAAGCGATGCAAACTTTTAAGTCATTCCACAAATGACTATCGCTCGTCACTGATCCCTATAGGAGTCCATAATCCTTTGAGATATAGCCGCTCATTACTGGAATGCCGGGCGCTCTGCGGATGCTTAGCATTCTAAACAGCGCGCGAGATTCATGCGCGCCACGTGGCAGGTATCGGCGCTGGCTTAGGCCACGGCTTCTCAAACTATGGGTCATGTAGCTTCGGGGTAAATAATACATACATATATTACATACATATAATCACGACATTATCCCCGAAGGGTAAGTCAGAGACTAGGCAATGAGGACCGCAAAAGTAGTCCTCTGTCACAGTTCACTTTTCACCAAATTACAACTGCACATGTGCTCAGCGTGACAGATGTTGGTGGTATGTGCAGTCTTTAGTCCGTTAGTCGCCTTTTACGACACCCAAGGGAAGAGAAGGGGTGGTATTATTCTTTCACCGCTACGCGACATGGTTACCAAACGGGGTAAATAAACTTGATTGTAATTTACAGGTTCCGGGGTGAATAGAGGTTTATTAAGAAACGACTTTCTTAAAAATGTTTAGATTAGAAAGTAATAGAAAAAAAGGGTCAAAGGCGATACTAATTGACTTTAATATGTGTGCGCTGAGTCATTATACATTAAGAGATGCAAGATAATTGCTAATATTCTCGCGGTTATTTTAAGGTTTAATACCCAAGAGGTGGAGAACCAGCCTTATCCTTCATCATCATCACCAGCCTATAAACGCTTCACTGTGGGCTCAAACCTTTCCACATAATTTGAAATGAAATGAAACTAGCTTTTAAATACTATACGACAATAACACATGGGTAAATTAGACATAATATATTATGGGGTATCAAAGACTGCCATTTGACACCCAAACCCATTGGCGTTTATATTCAACAAATTTTACACGTTTTTCAATTATATCTGAGGATTAAGAAAACCCTTTTTTCATTAGGTAAAATGCTATCTTACGCATACACCGAGGCCTGAGGCGACCTTGGCTCTTGTGGGACTGTCCTCCCCCTCAAATGCCTAGTTAGAAAAATTCGACGGGAAGGGGGAGACGCTCTATAAAATTGCCATTGTCTTCTGTGCCATTAGGCTGGCTAAGGAACACGAACAGCAAGCACCAAGTTCCAACCTTGCAAGGGCCTGCTAGGATAGTAAGTAAGTAAATAATTTTGAGGGATTTGATGAATTGAAGTCAGGGATTGAGAAGCTCTGGCTTGCGATTTGCCTGAAGGATCTGCTCCACTTGTTCGATGGCAAAGTGAGAGGTAGGATCAAGGAATGATCGCTTTTAGATTTCCGCTGACGAATTTCACGATAACAATATTATGTAAATTGAGTAATATGTTTATTCATATCATTTCGAGAAACATTAATTTGTATTTCCACATAGACTATTAAGCTGTTATTTTCCAGCGTGATATAAAGTTAAACCTTTTATTTAAATGATTTAAAAGATTAAAAAGATTATTTTTATTAAATGGCGTGAATACATTCTTTTGAGTTGGGATGCGGTAGAATTAACTATAATTGGTTGGTTTAACAGTGTGTTCGCATGATACGTGAAAAGAAGTCTTGTGTTATCGTATCGCTGCTGTAAAATTTGCCAACACCCCTCATAGTTATCGGCGCTAATGTTAAGCACTAGCCTTTCCGGCTCGCCCTTTAGCTTCGATTTCAAATGCTGTATCTTTTGGGCATTGGATATAAAGGCGTTACAATGCACGATTTCTATAAATAAATCTTTAAAAGTAGTCCACTGTGCGTAGTTTCCATTGAAAAGTGGAAGCTCAATTTTAGAGGCCGATTTTTCTTGGTGTTTGTTATTCCAAATCTTTTTATTTAAAAGCTCTTTGCTGCTTTCGTAGTCTTTCTAATCTGTTATAATCATACGCCTTTGTATCCATTAACACATTATCCAGTTTCCAATAGGTGTCATCTATCTTCTCCCAGCGTTGAGTTATTGTACGCAGTTTATCTTCGAGTTGCCATTTTTCTTTTAATATCAACGTCCATGTTTCGAACGGCTCATTCAAAAACCCTGATGTTGGATCGTTGCTCGTTTAGCATCTCGTGTTCGTTTGTCAAGAACTTGCTGAGCGGGTGATATATTCTCATCTTGAGTTTTCGATTCGTTCATGTTTGAGTTAGCGGGTTGAGTACCCTGATAGGCCTGATGATTTCGCGTCTAAGAACCCTATTGGAGTTTTCTTTTCCTCCTGACCATCCAATACCCGTGTTTAGAGGCTGATATTATTAGCTTCGCGTCTTCAAAAATAAGTTGTAGTTGTTCATAAACATTCTTTTCGAAATAGGGGCCAACTTTCTCCCCTTCAAACAATGAAATGAAATGAAATGAAAATGAAATGAAATGAAATGAAATGAAATGAAAAATAATTTATTGGCACATATTTGTTATTTTACATTTATGACAGTATAAATTACATATTATTATATCATTAACAATTTGTATGCCAAAGGCTACCGGCTCAGCTAGATGCAACATAGACATAATGCCTATGTAGCGCTGGTTTTCAGCCAGTTCCATTATCTCTTAAAGCTATTATTCTTAATGGGTAGGTACATGCAAAAAAAAAAACATATATATCCATAAATCCTGCTTTAGCAATTCACAATATCAATATGATTAACATGAGCACACTGACCTGACTGACCAGAATATGTAATAATGCCACAATAAAATCCTTATAATATCCTTATGCCGATCACTGCTCCACCCCGAAACCCACCCCCTCCCTACTATTTTGTTGATTGAGGAATACTTTTTTTAAATGTACTTTAAAAGTATGTTCAGATATGTTTTGGCGCAAAGGTGGAGGAATATTGTTCCACACTTTGGACGCCGCATAGGTGAAGGATCCCCTGAAACCCTGCGTCTTGTGCTTTGGTATGAGAAGAACCAACCTATTTTTACTGCGAGTGTTCCGTGATCCATGATAGTTGTACGTCATTGTTCTTAAACTGAGTCCAATAGGTATCCAGCCTTTCCAGCCTCTCGTCGTGATACTCAATGGTTGTTTTTCGAGTTTGACTATCCTTCTTGAAATTATCACGAATCCCCTTAATAGCTTCAAGAAGCGACGATTGCGAGTTAAGAAGAGCGGAGTAAGATGCCATTGTTAATTATTTGCGTTAAAATAACAATACTTCCGGTAAGCGTAACAATAAAATGGAACGTGCTCACCAAATTCTTGTGGCAATCTGGTACACGTCACAAACCAACACTGTGTCTTTACGAGTTGCAATAGTTCCGCGGGCGCGAGCGTAATGTAACATACACGGCACTGGTAGTTTCTCTCGAAGGACCAAAATGTACGAGTTGAGTTTGAGTTATGTATGTTAAAGACAAGAATAAAAAAATTATATGGTAAAAGAGAGGTAATAGAGTTAACAATGAGTTAGAGTTACAGTAAAGTAGTGTTTGTGATGCGCGTTAGATGACAACTAGTTTGCGTTATTCTACGTGACTCCGTGTCGCCCTCGAAGTTACTTATTTAGCATTAAATTATCTAGGTTACTTAATTATTACAATAAAATCAAATTCCAATGTGCGGTTGCTAACCGTACAAAGACGATTTAAAAGATTTTCTAACAAATTATGATAGCATCACTAAACCACTTTTAAAACAACTTATTTTTTTCCACTACAAAAGTTAGCTCTTAATTTACGGAAAGTTACGATAAAGCCAAATATAGAACCGCACACTTTACCTAGATTCAAAGGAATCCAGGTAAAGACTACTGAGACACTAACTATCCATGTGTATATGTGTGACCATTGCTATCTTTTTTTTTTTTTTTTTTTATACTAAGCCTGGCAAATGACCCCACTCCACCTGATGTTAAGTGGAAATGAGGTCCGGGCGCGAGGACAACTGGTGCAGCGTAGGAGACGTAGCATCAGTCATCCTCACTCTGCCGGCCCACAAAGTGCTTCTTCACGCCTCGTTTGAAGGACCCTATGTCATAGGTAGGAGGGAATACGTGTGCTGGTAGACTATTCCATCTTTTGGAAGTGCGGCAAAGAAACGAGTCACCAAATTTCTTTGTGCGAGATGGAATGTTAGAGACTGTAAATTGGTGACTCCGCAGAGCAGCACGCGTACTCCTATGGAGGAAGGGAGAAGGAGGGATGAGGTCAAAGAGTTCTTCAGAGTACTCGCCATGGTATAAACGGTAAAAGACGCTGAGTGACGCAATATCTCTACGCAATTGCAAAGGCTCGAGAGTTTTAGTGACCTCTGCATTGCCGATAATGCGCACAGCGCGGCGCTGCAATCTGTCCAAGGCATCGAGAAGGTACTTTGCGGAGCCGTCCCAAAGGTGAGAGCAATACTCCACGCAAGACCGCACCTGTGTCTTGTATAATAGACACAACTGATCAGGCGTGAAGAATCGCCGCACCTTGTTCAGGACACCGAGTTTACGTGAGGCATTTTTAATCACGGTTTCGATGTAGTCCTTTTGGTTCAGATCGCAGCGGATATCCATACCGAGCATGTTAATACTGCTCTGCAGGCCTAGAGATGTACCCTGAAGAGAGGGAAGGGGAAGGAATGGCGACTTTTTCGCTGTGAACGCGCACACCTGTGTTTTCTTGGCATTGAACTCCACCAGATTATCGGAGCCCCATTTATAAATGAGGTCCAACATCCGATCGAGCTCAATGACAAGATTTGCTCGCTTCATTTCGGTGTCTACCCGCCCAGCCGTTGGGTGCCCGTTATATCCCCCATGCACTGTGCTATCATCTGCATAGCAATGAATGTTTCCAAGAGGAAGCATGTCATTGATATGCAGAAGGAACAGCGTGGGGGATAGAACGGAGCCTTGAGGAACACCAGCGTTCACTGACATGAACCGCGAAGCGCATCCATCCGAAAGGACACGGATTCTACGCTCATGCAGGAAGCCGGCAATCCAGGTACAGAACTGGTAGGCTACTCTTGAAACAGAATTGCATTAATCAATTTCCAATCACAAATCTAAAAAATGTTAAATGGCACTTTTGTAAGCGACAATAGCGCCACATTGGAATTAAATTGCGTGGAAATTGATTGAACAAATTATTATCAAGATGGCGTTCCGGAATTATCTTTACTTATCCCAATATCGATACATATTAATCGCATTGCAATTGTATTAAGATTGAGTTTGCGTTCGAGAGTAACCCCCCTGAGCGGGCAAACCGTATGCCTGGAGCTTGGAGAGAAGAGCTTTGTGCCAGACCCGATCAAAAGCCTTGGCTATGTCAAGGCTAACTGCCAGTGACTCGCCACGCTTGTCAATAGCCTCACCCCAGAGATGTGTGACGTACGCTAGAAGATCACCCGTTGACCGTTTTGGCCGAAACCCATATTGACGATCGTGAATTAGGGAGTGATCTTCTAGGTATCGAATAAGCTGTTTGTTCAATATTCGTTCTAGGATCTTACACAACACTGAAGTTACGGCTATAGGGCGGTAATTAGTCGGATCTGACCGATCTCCTTTTTTAGGGATCGGTTGCACATTAGCTTCTCTCCAAGATTCCGGCACACAACCCGAAGAGAGCGAGAGACGGTACAGACGCGTTAACACAGGGGACAACTCCGCTGCACACATTTTCAGGACTATTGCTGGGATGCCATCAGGACCGTTAGCTTTCCGGACATCGATTGACTGCATTTCCGCACGGACATCACACTGCCTGATTTTAATATCAGACATTGTGTGGCCACAGTGAGGAATTGAGGGTGGCTGTGCATCACAGTCATCGATCCGGGAGTTAGCCGCAAAGAGTTTGGCCAGGAGATCGACCTTTTCCTGCGGCTTGTGAGCTAAAGTTCCGTCAAGACATCTCAGTGGTGGCAGCGAGGGTTGGCAGAAGTTGGATTGCACGGCTTTGGCCAGACGCCAGTAGCTACGGCTGCCCGTAGGATGCGTCAGGAGTTCTTGGCTTACTCGTTGGGCATCCACTCTAATGTAGGCCCTCTTACACGACTTGGTGGCATTATTATAGGCTGCTTTTAGCGAGCGAGTTTCAGGAGAGAGCGATGAGCTTTACCTCTGATCCAAGCGCGGTATGCCGTCTGTTTGCTCTCAACAGCGCTGGCACACTCGCGATTGAACCAGCGGTTGCGTCTGCCTTTGCTGATGACATAGGAGTGTGGAATATAGTATTCCATTCCTAATACTATCTCATCAGCAACGGCAATGGCGCTAGCGGTCGGGTCCTTCCCACTAAAGCAGCGCTGCCTCCAAGGGACGGATGCAAAATACTCCCGCATCCCGTCCCAGTCTGCCGACGCGTAGTGCCAAATCTGGCGTTTCGAAACCGCTGTTGGCGGGCGGGATGCCAAGGGTACTGTGCTGGATATCAAGCAGTGATCCGAGGAACCTAAAGAAGCTCGAATCTCCACCCGGTATCCAGCTGGGCGACTCGTCAGCAGAAGGTCGAGTAAGGAGGGCGCATGGCCAACTATGTCTGGGATCCTGGTGGGCTGGTTCACCAGTTGCGTCAGGTCATGCGTGAGAGCGAATGCGTGAGCAGTTCTACCAGCATGGTCTGTTTTGGAGGAACCTAACCACAACTCATGGTGGGCGTTGAAGTCCCCCAAAAACACCAGTTCCGCCGATGGAAACCGCTCCTGCGCATCATCTGCTACCCGACTAAGATGTTCAATTAGTCGAGTTGTCTCCATGTCGCCGTTATGGGATCGGTAGACGCAGACGTAGACACGGCAATGAGAGCCTAAGTCGACGTGTACCACTAGGAGGGAGAAGGAAGGGTCCTCCAGACAGCGCAGACGGCGACAGCAAACATCCGCCCGAAAGAATAAGCAAACTCCGGCTTTGGCTTTAAAGGATTCTTCAAGCACAAAGCCGGGATAGTTCAGGTAGGTGGTGTCAGCTGGGCGGATTATTTGCGTCTCCGTCAGGAACAACATTGCTGGCCGTGCCGTCTCGAGATGGTGGTGGACGGCATTGAGGTTTGCATGGAGTCCGCAGATGTTAGCGAACTCCACCTCAAACGGTAAGGTTGTGGTGGGGGTGTGCACCGCTGTAGAACCAGTTTTGTTGTTAGGCGCTGTCATTTTAGGAGTGGAAAGAGAGAGGCGTGAATCGAGAAAATGATGCCGCGATGCGAATGGTCAAAGTGTGGTGGCCTGTTTCCCCAGGAATTTGCCCACAGACGAGTATTATTAACCTGCCGAACGGAAGGGCCCCCGAACCCCCCCGGGAATGGCCGCCGGGACCCCTCCTTCCGGTCACCAACCGGCACGACGGACCACCCCGAGATTATGCGTGGCATGGTGAGGCAGCCTCACGAGCTGGTTAGGCTCGCTTGGGCCCCTGTACTGTGCTACGGGCGGCCAGCGGGACAACCGTTTCTACGGGTCTCCCTGGTCGGCAGGTTAACGAAGTCCTCCTGACACTGGTTTGACGGAAGCCGCCACAGACCAAATACATCGCAGCATCATCCTCTCGAGCTCTGGTTATACGCTGGCTGATCCCGAAACGCGACCGACAAGCAGTCACTTGACGGGTTTTACACCATGCGTACGGTGGTCACCAACCAGACGGGTCAAGCCCTACCACCAGTGGAGCAGATCATCGCTCAAAAGAGTCCGTTATCTATCTCTTATCTATCTATCAATGTCTAACCATTAGGCTTTCAGTCCACTACTTTGAATACATACATACATTCGCTACTATTATCCCCTAAGGGTTAGTCAGAGACTATAGGCTCTGCCATAGTTTTTCCATTTCAAGAGCGACTTGACTGCCCCAATCAAAGGCATTGGATTCGAATGCATTTGGGTGGGACAATCAAGTACATGAACTGACTAAGGTACCTATAGTTTTATTTTATTTTTAATAACATAACATAGTCATTTACTAACAACTTTTTATGGATATTTGTCCGAAATAAACGTTTTTATTATTATTATTGTATAGTCCACGGCAAAACAAATAACTGCTGCACGTGTGCTCAGCATCACAGGTGGTAAGCCCATCTCCACTCTTTGCTGTTGGATGTAAGTACAGTCTTTAGTCCGTTAGTCGCCTTCTACGACACTAAAGGGAAGGGAAAGGTCAGTAGACGTAGGATTCTTTAAATGAGCCGCCTCCTCGCAGCTCATCTTGGAATAAGAGGAAATTATCTGAAATAGTTAACCAACTTTCGGTGTAGGTCTCAAGTTTGTAGTTTGTAGTATCCTAACTTTGCGGGCCGTAACCTCCTGCTAAACAAAACAATTAAGTATTTTGTAGTTCCATCCTGTTATCACCCAGCAACTTTCAGGACAGAAACGGCATGAGCTGAGTAGGGACTATTATATTCTTATTGATTTATTTAAGGACTGTCTAACAGAATTACATTAAAAACGTGTCGGTTGCATACCTGGTAAATGTCCAATATGTTCTTTATTCAATTTGCTTTCAATAAACACTTTACATTATTTTAAGATTTTCATTTATTTGGGCATTTATTTTTCATTCAATTTTATTTTTCCCAATTTACCTAATTTATCAAACAACCACCAACGACAACTTAACTAGCTAAGTAGAGTGTGAGGAGACTACAATTTTGACAAGCCATATTTGTTTGTACATATTTCACAAGCTCAACGTTATGACTCGAGCCGCTATCCAAGGATGCCAGCGTTAATAATGCCATGTAAAGCGGAGGCTAACACCCTATAATGCAGCCATTTACATACTGCAGCAAACAAAAAGCGAGCCCTATTACTTTTATTGCAGACTGTAGGATAGTTAATTAGCTACTGGCGTGGTATAATGAGGCTCAAATGCTAATTATACGTCGTCGGTCGACACACGAAATAATGAAAGAAAGAATACTTTAAGACAGTAGATACACAGGGCGTCCCACGGATATGCCGCATGGAGGGAAAGTACCTTGAATATTGTAGATGGAACATTTTACTGAAAGAAGACATTATTTGAATTTAATAAACAATTTAAACTGCATTCATAGACATTTAAATAATTACATGGTTGAACCGGGAATCGAACCCGTTACATGAGAAAAATAATCACCCTGTAGCTTTATCATACCGATCGAAAGCCTTCACCATAAGGATTATTTTTTGCTCAATAACATAGTGTCACAAATAAAAGGAAGACCATGAATTTTAACATTTGATGTGAAATTTTGTGAAAATCCAACATCAGGGTTTTTGAAAAAATTGTTTCACAAAGGACTCAATTCCTCCGCCCTTCTAAAAAGTCTGCAACCCAGGCGCACAAACGGGGCGGCACACCGAAGGCCAGCAACTTAGAAAGAAGGGAACGATGCCACACTCTATCGAAAGCTTTGACGATATTAAGGGTAACTGCCAGGGATTCGCCATTCTTGTCCATCGCTTCACCCCACGTGTGAGAAACGTACGCTAGATGATCACCCGTTGATCGCTTTGGTCTGAACCCATACTGGTGATCATGGAGCAGCGAGTGATCCTCTAGGTAGTGAATGAGCTGGGAATTAATTAGCCGCTCAAGCACCTTGCACAGCACAGAAGTTACAGCGATGGGTCGTTAGTCTACGAGTTGCGTCAGGTCTGGCGTCAGAGCGAAGGCATGAGCGACTCTACCAGCGTGATCAGTTTTGGAGGAGCCAAACCAAGTTTCATGGTAGACGTTGAAGTCCCCCCAAAACCACCACCTCGTCGTTTTGGGAATCGCTCCTGCGCGACATCAGTCACTCGGCCGAGGTGGTTAAAAAGGTTGCTTGTGTGAGCGTCTCCTGCGTGGGACCGATATAGGCACGCAAAGACTCGGCAACGGGAGCCGAATTCAAGGCGCACCCAAAGGATGGTAAAGGAGGGGTCTTCCAAGCAGTGCAGATGAGTCAAAGTCAAAGTATTTTATTTGCAAAGAATAGGTATAAACAAGATGTCAAATATAAGTATTAAAATCGCTATTCAATTAATAAATATTAACATGCAAAAATAATTGATAATTAATAATTAATTAAAGAACTCATTTAAGCTATAATAACATTTTTCTAACAACCATATACGTAGCTTTCTTGTCATTAAACTTATAGGTCCCTGTTTAAATTGATTTGGGAACACAAGTTAAACGGCCGTTAGTTAGTTACACACTGGTTTATTCATAGTCAATCGGCCGGTGGTCGCAGCTCACCGAAGTTATTCATAACCACCTACATAACACTCCTCCCATATATATTTAAAAGTGACATACAATTTTTAAAAACATTGCTTATAATCTACTCTCGGCAAGGTCCGTAACAGCATGCTCCCTGCCCCTCTTGTATTCGCATTCGTGTTCGCTAGCGATTTTGCTGGTAAGTCAGGGCAGGGTACAGGTAAACCCTGACCCTCTCCTTGGGGGGGTGTAACCGTTGAACCTCCGGTGATCGGTTGAAAAGATGCTGAAGCCTCCACTGGGTACTCAAGGACTTGAGGAAGACTCACCGCTCCACTATCCTCATCATCATCATCAATATGTGAACCGTGGTGTTTTATAATCTGATTAATATGCCTCTTCACTGTGGCTTTTGAGTTTAAGTCCTCAATCACGTATAACACCTTGCCGAGACGTTTAACAATAATTCCCGTAACCCAATGATATTTATTTTTATTTACAAACATTTTGAATTGTACATAATCTCCTGGTACAAAATGTGTTCTAGGAGTACCGCCAGCATATTTATTCTGCAAGTACTGTTCATTTTGAACTTTATGAGTTATCTTGGATAATGAGGGTGAGTTTTTATTAGGTAGAAGTAAGTCCAATCTGGATTTGAGTTGTCGACCAAACACTAACTCCGCGGCCGACCGTCCCGTAGTAGAATGTATAGAATTCCGATAATTAAAAAGATACTGATTTAAATCTACATCTATGTTTTTATGTCTCTTATTTGATAATAAAATAGTTTTAATTCCTTTTTTCACGACCTTGATATAACTCTCCGCCTGGCCATTGCTTGCAGGATGATAGACGGGCGAAGTTATATGTTTTATTCCATTCAAATCACAAAAGAAATTAAAATCCCCCGATGTAAAAGATGTGCCATTGTCACTTACTATACTATCGGGAATACCAAAACGCGATATAAATTCACAGATTTTTTCGACAACTTGTGAAGTCGTGGTATTGCTTGTAGCATTATAACACTCGACCCATTTGGAATATGCATCTACTATGACTAAGTACATACGGTTATAATACGGCCCCAAAAAATCGATATGAATTCTTTGGAAAGGTTGTGAGGGGTATTTCCACGATGCTAGAGGTACGCGGGGGGGAGACGGACGCAACTTGGAACAAATCTCACACCTCGCGATTAGTTCCTCGATACATTTATCAATGCCTGGGAACCAGAACCTCGATCGAGCCTCCGCCTTACTTTTGACTATACCTAGATGTGAGCTATGCAATTCTGAAAGTAATCTAGGTCTAACATTTGACGGAATTATTATTTTATGGCCCCTCATTAAACAACCATTTTCAAAAGATAATTGAAATCTGCATTGATGATAAGGTCTAATATTAAAATCATTAACTTTGCGCGGCCAACCATTTTGAACATACAAAATCACTTCGCTCAACACCGCGTCTTCCCTAGTTCGTCGCTGCAACTCGTCAATAGTAACCGGCAGGCTTCCCGCCGTAACAAAATTAATATAAGTTGCTCGATCTATG